>JAHLJT010008446.1:85136538-85252580 GCA_031308135.1 Acheta domesticus | reverse complement strand
TTTCGATTCTGCTAAAATAGCTGAAACTGAGGATGCTACTGTGTGAACTAGAATTTTAATGCCAGCTTCTCTTCTTTGTTTCCACGGTTTCTCCGGACTAATTTCAAGCTAGTGCTGGAACAGTACCTTAAAACCAATACAGGATTAGGCAAATACGTATAAAGAGAAATACAAAAACTCAAATACTACTCTCAAAACGTAATGAAAGTTATTTAATCCTTACAATTTATCTCCACCAGTATTTAATTTCGCGTGGCATCACATCAGAATAGTGCATCGCAGCCACTGTGTCTCGCCTTCTCCTGCAGTTTGGAGTCTCCGCCCTACCGACTAATGCCGCGTTTCCTTCCGTCTAGCGCCTGCGACATAACCCCGCCACGACTCCCACCCTATCCTATTCCACCCCGGCCAGCTCTCCTCCCTCCACTCGCCCCGCCCCATCCCGCTTCACCCCATTCCGCTCCGCCCCATCCTGCTCCGCCCATCTCCCTCCGCGTCACCCCGCTCTGCGCCACCCGCTCCGCACGACTCTGCCCCGCTCCACCCCGTCTGTCCCGCGCCCTGCATCATTTCGCTCCGCTCCATCGCGCTCTGTGTTGCCCCGCCCTACCCTTCCTCGCTCTACCCCGTTTCTACCCCGCCCTTCCTCCCGCTCCGCCCTGCCCCTGCCCCGCCCCGTACCCCGCCCCCTGCTCCGCCCCCTGGCCCCGCCCTGCTCCCCCGCTCCGCCCCGTTCTGCCCCGCTCCACCCCGCTCTGCCACGCACCGCCCCGCTCTGCCCCGCTCCGCCGCGCTCTGCCTCGCTGTGCCACGTTCCATCCCGCTCTGCCCGCTCTGCCCCGCTCCGCCCCGCTCCACCCCGCTCTGCCCGCTCTGCCTCGCTCGGGCCCCGCTCTGCCCCGCTCTGCCCCGCTCGGCCCCGCTCTGCCCCGCTCTGCCCCGCTCCGCCCGCTCTGCCCCGCTCCGCCCTGCTCTGCTCCGCTCCGCCCAACACCGCCCTACCTCGCTCCGCCCTGCTCCACTCTCCCCGCCATCTTCGCCGCCGCCGCTGCACTCGCAACGAGCGCGCCACCGGCTGTCGCGCGCACGTTTTAGCTGTATGCGCATTCCTGCGCGTGCCGCAATAACCGGAAAAGTACGTTGGAGTTGCGAGGGGCGCGCGCGCCCGCCGGTAGTTAAGGAAGCGCTCGCGAGCTCGCTCGCTCCCGCGCGCACAGCCTCGCGACTACCGCGTCGGGCCGCGCCGGCGCAGCGCTAACCCCTAACCTAATCCACAGCCGCCTCCCCCTCCTCTACCTCCTCCGCTACCCTTCGCACGCGGTGGAGCACGCAACTCGAGGGCGGCGCTCTTGCGCGGCTAGACTCTACAATATACTATTACTATATTTTTATTCCTACTTTTCTTCTTCTCCTCCTTCTTCTCCGCTTTTGTCTTCTCCTTCTTCTTCCTCATCTTAGTTTCATTATTGGTTAACGCCTGTTATCACTTAAAAAATTGATGGTCTTATGATGACTTTGTTTTGATTAAATGCCAAGAATTTCTATATTGATATTTTGATTCTAAACACTGAGATCTATTATCTGATAGGTTGGTCCCGGAGTGTGAAATCATCTAGAGATCCATTAGATTATGTAGTTAACCACCTACATTAAAAATACATAAATAAAAATGAGTGCCGAAATTAAAATTAAAATTATAGTCAATGTTATAATATTCATCCCAGGAAGGGCACCATATTTCTATATTAAACGACGTTTCATAGTTGAGATTTAAAGTTTTAACTTCGGTATTTATATTTTACCTATTTAACTCTTTATGGTTCCACATTGCCAAATCTTACTATTTGAAAAATATTCCAGTGTTTTTGGATCGAAATATCAAAATAAATATATTTTCTAATTGTCTTTTAAGTAAAACAAGATCAATATAACCTTTCAATTTATTCCTTTTATTTATTCATAGCCTCACATTACGAGTTTTCTATTGAACATTAAGAATATTTAATTTCCATGGAACTGACTCTGCACGAGGATTTTCATGACCATGGCCACTTTAATTTGTGCCATTACAGCCATCCAGCTGGATACAGTTTCATCACTCACTGCCATCTGTCATAATTTGCGTTTTTGATCTCTTCGCTGGTTTGTACGTCATGTCTGCAATTGTTTCGATCTTTAATTATTTTAGCAGAGTCATTATTTCATTCTGTAATTATGTTGTTTGCAATTATTTCAATTTGTCCAGAAATTACATTTACAAATTATTATAATTTTCAGTAATTTAAAATAATGCTATTGAGAGCATGTTCAACAAGATGACCACAGTTCCAGCACTTTTTACTTATGTTTTTCATGGTCGTTCCTTTTTAATTTCTCTAGTTGTGGTTGAGAAGTGTCAATTTTGCGATCTTAAAAAGACGTACATTTCAAGAGATTTTACTGAAAGAGATTACTCGTGAACATTCATGAATTTTACTTCATTCATCTTCTTCAGGAATAAGGTTGGTCCGACTGCTTCTATTCATTGGTGGATCAATCCATTTTTTTAAGTCTTCTGAAAATTGGTTAATTTTTCTGTGAGCGTGTCTTGGGAAGATTTTCGTAATCCATTTTTATTAAAATTTCTGTCCCTTTCTTTTCTCCTATATTTCTCGAATTTTTTCTTCAGATTGTGTATTCAAAATGTCTCAAATGGTCTCGCTCTTTAATTAGACCACTAAAACTGCTAAAATATTGTTGTGAGTTGTTGGTTGGTCCATGGGCAGTAGACTTTAGAGTGTTTCTATACTCACTGCCACCGATTCCACAATGATCTACACAAATTGAAGTATATCGAGCTACGTTAGATATTGCAAGTGCAATTGTTACGACCTTATGTGAATATTTCTAAATTAAAAACTCTCCCAACGTCTTCGTGTTGTCCATTGTTGTCCAAATTTATTCTCAAATTCTTAGCCACCAAAATACGAAGATTTTGGATGAAATAGTCTTCCTTACTTCGCATCGGAACTAAATAATCATACACTAACAAGCAACGCTTGAGTAGAATTTTTACCACAAAAATATAAGGAATAAATTCACTTGATGTAAATTCACAAGACCTCGTTTAAAAGGCAAAGTGAATATTTTTTGGTATGACATTTTTATAGCGACAGTTTTCATTCAGCTATGGTTAAAAATGTTGTTCCTGGCTTGGGAAAATCCAAAGTACTAGCAGACAACTATTCTATGTTTATTGATCATCCTACTACTTATACGCTCATCCTTGAATCTATAAAGTTTGTGAATACTCCAAATTTTGCCAAAAGTTTCTCCGTTTTTATTTCTCGTATATTACAATGAGAGCATCTCGGGTTCAATGCGTAGTTTGGTGAGTTTGGAGCTCCTTTATCGAAACTTGGGGAAAATGAAAAAAAGAAATTCGTTCTCTTATTTAGTAAATTTAAGCAAAACTTCTTCCATTTTCTACTACCATGAATACAATGAACCAAAGTAACAGAAAACGCCTCAAAACACACTCAGCTCTCGGATGCACTCCTGTAAGTTTCACTTTATCGGCTTATAGTTGTACTACCCTCAACTACATACATGAATATAATAAGCAAAAAAGAAAGAAAACTCGGAAAGCTCAGCTTTACTTTGTTCTCGGAAGAGTTCCAGAACCTTTCACTGTATTGATTTATCGTGATTCTTAGGAACTGCAGACACTTTTAGTTCATAAAGTAATATAGACACATTTTTAAGTAGTTGGAAATGTGCAAAAAGTCGCTATTAATAATTACAATACTGTTAATTCTGTTCAAATCAACCGTGTCTTTTAATGCGCAGTCATACTTCTTTTGGTCCTTCACTTCCAAAATGCAGTTGTAAGGATATATTACTACGTGCACTTTCTTTTACTCTATAAGGTGCTGGAACATTCCAGCAAATTCAGGCATCCTCAGCATCCTGGAATATTAAAGTTCATAAAAATAACGTTATAGACCTCTATTGCGGACAGCCTGGCCACAGTTCCTCGCGGCTCGCGGCGCCATATCTTGCTGCGTCAGCTATGGATCCTTAAAAAACGTGCGCCGGCAGGCCTCGACGCGTGGAAAGTCCAACTCGAGAGAGGGCGATGGTGTGGCTACGCTGACGTGGCATCACCGGCTAGGGCCTCTGCTCACACACGTATATGCTGGCTCGTGAGTGTCCCGGAAGGAGCTCTCAGACGCTCCGTTAACCACACAATGACCATGGCGAAGGTCCTGACTACTAGTCTGGTCACCTTTCAAATGCCTTGCTCCATCTGCCACGTTATCACACCTTTTTTAAATTCGTTGCGTCTTCATTACTCGTTATTATTATTTATCGACTCAACGCATCTCTTAGTCCCTGATCGAGCGTGAAACGCTTCTTCCGGAGTAATCCTCCATTAATATTAGGCCCATTAATTTCACTCTATTTATGTATGTCTCGTCTCGTCAAGTCAGTTGTCAAGAGTGCCGCCAGGTAACATCTTCGCGTACGCGCCTGTTACCGCGCGCCCCTACGTCACTACCCAGTGGCCAGAATTGGGGAGGAAATAAGAAAAGTAGTAGGGTTTAGGACACTTTACAGGGGTTGGACAGGCCCCGGTGAAGCAGGCAGACTCGTTTTGTTGGAACAAACCTTGTTGGCCCTCCCCACCTCGTCCCGGGGGCTATCCTGCCTGGGTGTCACAACTACGAGGGGAAGGAGGGGGCAAGATGTACCTATTAAAGTCAGTTTACCAGGCTGAGAGTAATCGCATTTGATATTTCGCATAGCACTGCGCTTATTACTCCAAATGATACACCCTTCCACTCTCCATGTCGATGAAATATATTCAACCTTTTGTTGAAAATTTACCGAGGGATAGATTAGCCTTCTTAAAACATATTCATTACTCTGTTTTGCGAGAAGAATGATATTGGAAACGAGAATTGTGTAGAAACCTTCCATAATAGTGGAAGTTCCACTTCCAGACGCTTAGTAAACCTCTTATAATTATTTTCGGCACTGACCCATTAGACGTACGCGTTTTGTCCCAATTTCACGGAAAAATACGATTTAAATTTCTTTCAAAATTTAATCGAAATTTAAATATAATCCCTCATTTCCAAAACGTATTCTCTTTCATTCTACCTAACATCAGCTGCTAGAACAACAGTGCAGTAAATCACGATCTTGCAATGTTTTCGTATCTACTAGGAAGAATTTCGCGGGAGATGCAAAGGGTCGATGATGGATTCCGAGAGGAGAAATCCGATGGCCTTGGAGGCGGTGACAGGCACGGAAGTCCGTTCACTTAAACGCATTTTCTTTCTCTACTTTCATTCTATAGTGAGACGTAATCGGCGGTTCAAGGTCATCTTCGAGTCGATATTTTCACTATTCACTCTAGCATCGCCTCTTGCTCGACGCTCTCTCCTTTCAGCGCACCAATAGCAATCCCCCGCGCAATCAGTCACGCTCCGAGAAACCGACATCGGATGCAGCGATGGTCTTCACTCGGCGCGGCGGTCGGTCGAAGATGCAAGACAGCTGCCGCGCGCGGAGAGGCAAAGGGTCAGTGATGCATACCGAGAGGATGCGGTGGCCTTGGAGGCGGTGGCAGGCACGGAATGGGGCTTTCACGGAGTAGAAATGACCAACATAAATGATTGCATCTGTAATTAGTGTAAGTGGTTACGATGTAATAGTATGATCATGTTTAGCGTCGTGTTCGACGTGATACGCCACCGAGTAGCTTTCAAATATTAAATAGCTAGGCTCTGCCCTGTTTGAATAAACAAGATATTATATAACAATGTAGGCTTTCACGACCGGAGTTGTAGTCAACGTTTTCTTCCGGGCTAGGGGGCCGTGGTCTATTGGAAAATATACTTCCATACGTTTTGTCCGTAACTGCGACGGACATCCTCAGTGGCGATGTGGTCTCGGACGATGAATTCACTTCGATTATTCCCCGATGACTGATAGAGCCGCCCGGTCCGCGGGAATATTTGTACCAGCGGGACTGTGGTGGGGGCCGGCTGTTGATAGGCTCGGATCGGGCGATGTGGCGGAGACGCTCGCTGCGTGTTCGTGACTGTTATGTTTTCGCGTGCCTACGCGAAACGTATGGAAGTATATTTTCCAATAGACCACGGCCCCCTAGCCCGGAAGAAAACGTTGACTACAACTCCGGCCGTGAAAGCCTACATTGTTATATAAAACGCCTCTACGGGGAGGATGTTTACAAGCTTATTCGTCGACTTGAGAGACTACGGAAGAAGAAAGCTCAACTCCTGTGCTCCCTGACATTTCTATTACGTTGTCGTAACACGAATGTTACTCCTCGTTTCTTACAACAGAAACGCAACTTCTCTACTGCTGCGTTTCACCGGATCTACAATCGCACAGAGAAAGCATTAGTCCGTGAACGAATACATCAACCCCGCAGCGACCTAGCTACAACTAACAAAGACTTTTATAGGTTACATCTTCAGATCAACAACGAAATGCAATTTCAAGACTGGGACAAAGCTGATCAGATCACATACAACTCCATGATGACGAAACGGTCCTACTTGACTAAGAAACAGATGCAGAAATATGATAGATTGGCAGTTTCTACCAAACCAACACCACTGTTGGATGTGAAACACACGGTCATCAACCTATCAGACCACCAACTGTCCACAGATGAAATAGCAGTTCTCTCCAAGGGAGCGAACTATTCAGTGACCCTACTACAATACCAGTTGAATAAATTATCATAGATAATTCCACGAGTGGTTTGGAAATTTACTAAGACTATTTCACGAATGAAATTTCATAAATATAATGTACTACAATAATTAATTACTGAATAATTAACGTTGTTTTATTCAAATATTTTTACATCGAACAGAAATATTTACATAAGGGCAATTATAAACAACAAAATAACATAAGACAAACTAAGACAAACAAACGGACTACTTGATGAAGAACTACTTGACGAAGTTTATAACGCTGTTGACACAAATGAAAAATATAATTTATTTTTCTCCAAGCTTTCAATTCATTTTAACGCGTGCTTTCCTCTTAAAAAGAGAAAATTAAATATTTCAAGCAAAAGTAATACTTGGATCACACAAGGAATTAGAACATCGTGTAAAAACAAACGTACGCTTTACTTTATTTCTAAACATCATAACGTATCACCCGGTTTCCATATATACTTCCGAGAATATAAAAGAATTTTAAGAAAAGTAATAGTTCAGGCAAAAATAATGAAAAATAGTCAGGACATTTTGAGCGCTAGTAACAAAACTAAAGCAATGTGGGATATCGTAAAAAATACAACCACATCATCTCGATACCTTGTAGAGAATGTTATTTTAAAGGATAATGAAAGAGAAACGAGTAATCCGGAAAAAGTTGCCAATCTCTTCAACAAACACTTTTCCAGAATTGCGTCTGATCTCACGAAGGGACTAAAATCACAAAATTCAACATTTTACACTTCCCAAAAATTTCAGATACGATGTTTATTCCCGAAACTTCTCCCAACGAAATCCTCAGAATAGTCAGTAAACTAAAAAATAAATATTCATCTGGTTTAGATGAATTTCCGGATTGTTTATTAAAAACTTGTGCACCTGCCTTTATACATCCGTTAACTCACATTTTCAATGCTTCTTTACGTACAGGAATATTTCCAGATATTTTCAAAACAGCAAAAATTAAGCCACTTTTTAAAAAAGGGAACAAAAATGATATTCAAAATTACCGGCCAATTTCTCTTTTGTCAGTTTTCTCAAAAATATTAGAAAGGCTTTTCTACTTACGAATGGAAACATTTCTCAGGAAAAACAGAGCGTTTTCAGACTCACAACACGGTTTTAGAAAATCAAAATCTACGGAAACTGCCATTTTTTCTTTTCTCAAAGATGTTGCTTCATCAATAGACCAAAATGAAATACCCATTGGAATATTCTTAGATCTCTCGAAAGCTTTTGACGTTATTGACCATAAGATCTTGCTCTCAAAACTACCTTCGTATGGAATTCGTGGTATTGCCCTAGATTGGATAACTTCTTACCTTAAACATCGGACTCAAAGAGTAGAAATACCATACTGGCAGGAAAGGACATTACATACTTATATTTCCAATTCTTTGCCAATTGTGCATGGGGTCCCGCAAGGTTCGATCTTAGGTCCTATTCTCTTTCTGTTATATGTAAACGATATGCCCTCGTCTATTAAAAATGGAAGAACGGTTCTGTTTGCTGATGACACGAATGTTCTTTGCAAAAAAGAAGCAGTAAATAGTACAATTTCAGAAGTTTCAAATTGGTTTAATAATAACAAATTAATTGTTAACGAAAGAAAAACTGTTTCAATGCATTTTTGCATCTCAAATCGGAAATCGCATGTTCCATTGAAAATGAACAATATGCAATTAGCTGATGTTGAGGCAACAAAATTTTTAGGTCTTTCAATTCAATCAAACCTCAAATGGAATGTACATATAACAGAATTAAACACTAAATTAAGTTCATTATGCTATGCATTCAGAATTCTTTCAAATTCTGTCAGCCTTCATGCAGCTCGTTGCGTTTATTTTGCAAATGTGCATTCCCGCCTGAGATATGGCATAATATTCTGGGGAAGCTCATCCTGTAGTATTCAGACCTTCAGATTGCAAAAGAAAATTATTCGAATAATGAAAAAATGCCTTCCACGTGATTCCTGCAAGCCTCTTTTCATTGAGCTGGGAATCCTACCATTGCCTTGTCTATTTATTTACGAATCTGTAATATTTGTCAAAAATGACCTACTTAACGGAGGGAACATATTTTCATGCAATATTGATATTTATAATTACAACACACGCCGTAGAAATCACGTGCATCAAGTGTCAGTATCAACAGCTCAGTACAAGAAATCAACATACAATACATGTACGTTACTTTACAACGCATTGCCAGATGACATAAAACAATTAAAGTCGGTATACAAATTTAAGTTAAAAGTAAAATCTTTTCTGCTGCAAAACTGTTTCTATACAATTAGAGACTATACTGATCGTGAAAAAGAAAATAATGTTTAATGTAACAAAACAAAGATATATAATGACTTAGTTTATGTTTGCATTGTATACATTTAAAAAAATATTTAATACGCCTGTAACAAGTAATGTACTTCAGCTTCCGGGTCAATGACCCCCATCTCGATCAGGTTTTTGTCCAGTTTCCCTGATCCATAGAGCAAATGCTGAGATGGCCCCTTGTTTTGCTTCTGGACGTAAATGTAGCTTCACTGTGCGCACGTTTTGTTGAGCACTCCTTTTGCTTGTAGTTCATTTACAGTTGAAATTGATTTTCTATAACTCGGGAAAAAACATTTTTCAAATATCTTTATTTTTCTAAAATAATTATTTTCTAAATTAATGTTTTCGTTTTTTTTTTTTAATAAAATTCTGGCCCTCAAGAAAATGTGCGCAGATAAATTTCTTTCCCCACACGTCATATACAGTTTTTACTGTTTTTTTTGACTAAATAAATAAAATAAAGAGCGAAATTACTTGAAAACACAGTTATTGAATACACATTCTTTAAAGTTTAAATTCGAAGGAAACTTGTTTTGTTCGCTTATTTTTAAAGAAGATGTTGAATTTGAAGCGCTACTATGTCTTAATTTATTAATAATTGAAGAATGGTGTTCCTTATTTATTTGGAGATATGTCTTGAGTGACGATGTGTTGGAGTGTCCTGTAATTTTTATTATTTCTTGCTCTTGTATGCCAACTTGGAGCATTTCAGAAACTGCTCTTAAACAACAAGAATGATTAGTTATTTTCTGTTTTTTTGTGTCAAATACAACTTTAGCTGCGTACGTTTTCGTCCACGTAGATAACTTCAGCATTCACTTTTCTCATATACATGCTCCAATATTTTAAGATATTTGATATTTTCTGATTTGTAATACTTGCGGTTAATTTATGTTTTCTTTCCTCACAAAATTTTTCAAACTGATTTCAAATATATTTCCTGTTATTGAGTGTGTTATTTGGTTTGGATTTACAAATAATTTCGTCATTCGACGTCGAACCAAACCTTTTCTGCAACATTTTGCGTTCAAACAATTTCAAACAAAAGATACACATCCTACCATGGAATAAAAATAATAGCAAAATTACGTAACCACTGTAGACAAAACAAGGCGCAAAATGTATCATCTCGAAGGAGGTGATAATCAATAACTGATAAATATGCATGGTAAAGTCGTCTCTAATTGTCTGACAACTAACTGTAACAACTTCTAAATGGTTCACGATATTGAAATGCAATTTCGATCAACAATGCGAAATCACAGGACAAGTAATATGATGTAGAGATATTGTTCGTAATATTTTGGTTTCGAGAAATTTAATCATCTTTTTAATTTTTTAAATGTAACTATATAGTTTTCACTAGAAATGGAAACATCATAAAAATAAGAATACAGTGTTGTATCATTTGTTAATGGTTTTTACAATACTTTGTCTATGCAATTATACTTTGTGACATGCTATTTTAAATTACGTCGACAAAATTTCCTTTAGTAGCCCTTGCAACTATCGCCTTTGAGGAAGGTGGCCTTCACGTCGCGGCGCCGAGACTGTTGGGGAAGAGGGGAGACTGAGAGGGGTGGTAGTGAGGGAACAGATACAATTTCAGCAATCCATGTCCTATATTAGGACACAGGCACACAGCATCAATCATTAAAATGAACGATATAAAGAAATTGGTAGTGTAAGGAAGATACTAACAAAGGTCATTTTCAAACTTGACAAGAATCGAGCTCGATGTCTAATGACATAAGAAGAAGCCAGCATTTTAACACATTTCAAATACAAGGAAAGGGAAAGAAAGTTTGAAAATTTTCACGATAGTGTCTCCGGATATTTAAACATGTTTTAGATAAGTAGAATTTTCTAAAATCATTTGCTGACACTCAACTTTTCATTATAAATTTACAAAAATGATGTAAAACGTAGATAACATTAGAGAAACAGAATAAAAATAGGTACATAAATTATATACTAAGCTCCGTGTCACACATTGCATTGCATATCTGCAGTCGTGTGTGCAAGGTCGACGAACTGATTGCATTGTTTTGTGGCGTTATGAATGGATGCTTTGGAATTTCGATCAGAAGAAGGCAAGTTTCGTTCTAATGATTCAATGGAAAAATCTTTCATTCTTATCGTTAATATTGATGATCGCTACTGTGTCCCTCTTGGATAGTACGTCGATAACAACTAAACATATTATTATTATTATTATTATTATTGTTGTTGTTGTTTGTTATTATTTGTTATTTCAATTAATCTATTGCATTTTTTCTTTTATTGTAACCGTACAACGCGCCTTGTACGTTTACAGCAGTCGCCACCGTCGTACTCTTCAACGGCGCTAGTGCTTCCAAGCGATACATCTTCCTGGTCGATACAAGAGTCGATGCGGCCTCGCAGAAACATAGCACGTTCTCATTTCTCGTCGCGCCATTGCCATATACAGATGTGCTGAAGTTTAGAGAAGTAGAAGACATTCTTTAGGAAGAACAAATTCGCTCGCATGAGCTCTCGGTCCGAGAACTGGGCTGGACTTTCACACGGCTTTTAATCGTGTGAAGAATGTTAGTGGGGCATATTTGGCGGAAAATAAATGTTTGTGGAATGATATGTTCTCAAAGCAAACTTGAATAAACCTTTTTAAAAACTGTTTTTAAGTGGAGTTCAGACGCAGTTTTACGAGCGTTCTTTTATTATTTCCATATTTGAGGTTCAAGTAATTGAAAGGTCAGTGAATATGAATTGTGAAACTAGTCATATTATTGTATTACACTGCATTGAGGGATAATTAGTTATATGTAAAAGCTTTCAATATTAATTTAAGAAATTCAATCAAGTGTAGGGTAATCAAAGATTTCAATGTGTGTTTGTTTAAATATTTTTGCAATGAAAGATTTTTTTATTGAGATTGTGTATTTCTTGGTATAGAAGGTTGTTTTGTTTTTCAGAAGTGATACAATTAGTGTAATTCTTTTGTGTTGTGGTTTACATGGCTATTTTAGATCCTAGTAAATTGTAATATTTTTCGGTATGTCAAAAATCTGCTAGTGTTTTGTGCTTTAATTTTCACTAGTACAGTGTGGACATAAAATGTTGCAAATTGTAAACTCACGTGCCCTTCCCCTTTTATATTTTCGATTTTTTAACAAGTGATTAAAACTATTATTGTAAAATCTATTGAAATATTTAATATCAAGAAATGTACAATTTTATTTCGATTGCACAAAGAAAATTACTGTGAGGAATCAATTGCTTCAATAATATTAGCATAAGGGGTATACGGCTAAAAACCTTCGGAAAACCTTTTGTAGACTTTTCCACTGTGGCTGTCTCTTGAATCATTTTTCCATGTCCTTGTAATTGATTTACTTTCTTTTGGAGATAGTGGTAGTATTCCAGAGACAAACATTAATTTTAAACGTTGGAAATACAAGAGTTTAGAAATTGAGTTCAGCTTTGTTGGGTCTAAAATTACGTAGTACTTTTCGTAACGATTGTTATCGGAGGTCTAGGATTTGTTCCAAATCATACAAAAACTTGTCCTAATATCCAAGTCATGCAGATAACAAGACATTGCAATGTGCAAGACGTCCAGTTATGGGTAACTGCTCATATTTTACGTTATGTATAGCAGAAGCCATTGATCTACTTCTTAGAAGGTTGGATGGAACCTGAAGTTGATATACTTAACAGACTCCAAAGATCATTGGTCGTCCACGTATGAGATAATGATAATAATCTGGTTACTGCACATAATTTATATATCAGTATTTGTTTGTTATTTTTGACCTAATTTCTTTGATTTCTTGTACTTTTATGTCAATGAGAAGAGAAATAAAAACTTTACAGAAAAAAGAAAAACAGAAAAAGTAAAAAAAGAATCAAAAAATATTTCAGTTAATAACAGAGTAAGTATTTACGTTATTAACAGAGCACAAAACGTTACACACGATGTCCATGTTGAAATTCTCTTCGTTTAAATTCTTTTTCATAACAACAATGAATACATGAATTGAATCTATTAAAAGAATGCTTGGTATTAGAATTATTATTACGATTTTTCAATTGAAAGTTTTGTGTGTGTGTGTGTGTGTGTGTGTGTGTGTGTGTGTGTGTGTGTGCCAATATGAGTTGAATAAAGACGCGTTGTAGCGCAGCGCTTCGCTGGCGAATCCGTGCGCGGGGTGCGCGCGTGTGTTGCGATTCCCCTGTCCGCGGGGCCCCGGCGCGGCGCGCGGGGCGCGTGGTGCTTTGCGTGCGTGGCAGGCGCGCTGATCTGTTCCGTTGCCCTGCGCAGATGCCAAGCACGTGATGTTGCCGTCGGGGGAGCTGCACGTGCTGCGTGCGGACGCTCGCGACAGCCGCAGCCGCTACCGCTGCCGCACGCTCGACCGCCTCACGGGCCGCACCAAGGAGACGGCCTATGAGGGCCGCCTTGAGGTCAAAGGTGAGTCTTTCGTTTGAATGATTGATGCTCTATTTCCTGTTTGCGGGTGCTTCAATGGCTTTGGTCATTGTTACCTTAAGTGTAGTGCATGTTTTTATTGTGGAAAGTGGCTGTGTTCTCACGCTGAATGGTGAGATCCTGTGCCGATCTGCACGTCGGACGGCAGGCTTTTAGCCATCCAGGAATCTTCCAACAGCAGGGAATCGCCCCAGCACGGACAAGCTCTAAGCCCATGTGTAGTAGTGTAGTGCATGTAAGTGGTGTGTGTGTGTGTGTGTGTGTGTGTGTGTATGGAAGGGGTGAAGGTAGGACAACGAACAGAAAGGAAAGATCGCGTACGGTCCGCGATCCATTTTTTAGGGTTCCGCCATTTCGCCTGATGTCAATCGCAGAAACCTCGGAAAATTACTAGGAGTGTCGAAATTCCTGCCTCCGTCGGGACTCGAACTCGGCGTCGGTAGCCAAATTTCTTAACTACGCTCATTTAGGTCACTGAAGTTAAGCAACTCAAGACATCGTGGGTTCCTGAATGTGTGACCGTCTGGGTACCCCTGGGATTTGACAGCGCCGAGCCCCGGTGCAAGAAACAAAAGGCAATGACTACGACTGACGAGGAGTGACTAATTTAATGGAGGTTTACTCCACGTTGAACGTCAGTAAATTATTATGAGATCGTTACTACGAAAAACGTAACAGAATTTAAACAATTCCTAGAATTTGTTGGTCAGAGGCACTGCAGTGACATGAGTTGATGCCCTAAGTCACATCAGCTGGTATGAGTGCTGGGCTGCGCCGTGACTGCATGTAATGCACATGAAATGACATGAAATAGTGTTCACATGAAATAGTGGCAAATTTCAAATTTCGTCATTTTGAGTTAAAAGATAATACATGTTTACAAAATAAATATTTTTTCTAGTTAAAATTTTATGAAGTTATTTCCTGAGACGAACGGTATACTTTAACTTTGCCCGAAAAATAAACCAGTTCACTCGAGTTAAATCCCCTGTCCTCCAATGTAGCAACTTTTGAAATAAGGAATGTTTCGTGTGCACCGACGATGCATAAATATAAAGAATCAGTTTGGTTTGAATGCTATAAAAGTTTATTGTATCACGAACATTCATAGCGACAACTACTCTTATTTTTTATTCTGGTACCAATAATTAGACTAACGGCCATACCTGAAATCCATATTGATTTGATGGATGGGTGATATTGATGGTATAATCTGAACCCTGAACGAGGATGGAGTAAAGATAGAGTAAAAGAGTGGGTAAACGTGAGAATCTCAAGAAAATCTGCCAATAACCCGCTTTGCCCATCACAAATTCCACATGCGGGCCCCGGAATCCAGAAGTGACAAGCCAGCGACGCAAGCTAGTGCGATAGCCGTTACACAAAGGACCGCCTGTTGATGTTACGTAACTGAATCGGAGATCACCACGAACATTTTACGCTGCATTTAATTGACCTCGTTAGTTGAATGAGTACTAGTGATAGCCGTCACTTCCGACAAGTATGTCTCTGGAAAGCGTTCTTTGTGTCTGGTACCACATGCGCTACGCTCTCAAGTTTCATAGTTACATCAAGGATTAACCATTATAATTTAAATCATTTTTTTATTCATCGTAGTGTTCGGCGTCTCGAAAGATTGCACACCTTACGCCGCTACGCAGCTCTGAGTTGATGCCAACCACGCCACAACAACACGGTGAAAACATCGTAAGCGGGTATGCTTTAGCCGGGAATTAAATGCTTTTGGACCTTGAGCGAAAAAAAACGACACAATCATCCGAGTTAGTATGCAGGCATGTAAAAATGTATTTATTATTAATTTATTAAAATATATGCATTATGTATTTTATGTTTATGTCAAATAAAATAATAAAAATAATTATATTGGAAAGTACTATTGCATCTAATTAAAATGCACATAATAAAGCAAAATGCACGTAATGAAAAATTTAAAAGTATTTCTCGTACAGTGTTGCAAGTTGTGGTAATTATTCTCATATATGCAGTATCATTTAATTTATATTTTTAATTTTTAAATTTTTCTTTATAATTATATTAAAATTACGTTGTCGTGTAAAAAGAAAACCGCGAATAATTGAACTTGATTTTAGTGATCGCACTACGCAACAGATACAAAAATCTCAATATGGAACGAATACAGGAAGAAAACCTTTTATTGGAAAATCCCATTTTTGGAGTATAACGCGATCTCGTTACCCTCCGGCTTCCTCTACTCGGCACTCCGGTGACACGGTGCACACTGACCTTGCGTAATCGTTAACCCTGGGAGGCCCCGGCGAGGTGTCGCGTTGCTCACACAGTTGCGTTAGCGCCCTCTCCTTTTCACCTTGCATTCTGACAGGCCCTCTGCCAGGCGTCGCCTCACCTGTTTGCCGCCGGGCCGTTCGTTCTCTCTCGTTTCGCCCGCACGCCTGCTGTTCATGCGGTGTAGTACGGAGAGTATTTCTGTTGATCTGCTTTGTAGTTAATTCCTCGCTCTCATCGCACGCCTGCTGTGTCGGTGGCATGCTCTCTCATTGCACGCTCTCGTGTTTGGCACCCTTCCGCCGTTCCTCCCACGCCCGTCTCCTTAGGTACTGCGCTGTTCCGCTGGCCGTCACTGCTTAAATGCCAGCTGCTCTTGCGATCTCTCCGTCTCACGCCCCGGACGATCTCGGGTTTTTCAGAGCTCTAAGGTCCCGCCCATTCTGTGCTACCGCTTCTTTCTCAGTGCTCGGCTTTGTTTTTTTGCCGTACTCTCGTCAGGAATGCAGCATTCTTGAGAGAAGCACTGTCATAATGCCTAATATATCTGATACAAGAGAAAAACTGTCGTTCTAACAGCATGCTTATTCGCGCCTTTGGCGTGTGTGTCTGAGTACTAACAGTGTACACCTTAATGTTGCTTCATCATAGACATATTCGACAGTTTAGACATCTGCCTCTAAGAAATTCCCTACTGTGAATTTGATCAAATACCCATTGCATATAATAAACAATATTTTAATAACAAAATAAATTAGTGAAGAAAGTAAATTTGAATAATGAACAAAATCAGGAAAAACGTTTCATCCATTCCCATCAGTACTTATATACAATAGACATATCTCACCGCTGTGACGAAACAATTCAAAAACAAAATTCGAGGCCTCATTTCACAGTATTTTAGCTATATAAATAATTAACGACATGACATTTCGATATTATGTTTTTGTAACAGGGTTTACATCGTGAAATATCACCTCAAAAGAAAACAAGAGGGCATCGCACTGCTTGTTTTTGCATTAACATTAACCCTCCAAGGACGAAAATTATTTTTTATCAAAAAATTAAACTTCGTTACATTTTTTAATTTAACTACTTTAGTTTAATCTCCAAAAAATATTGAAAAAAATATTCTATGATTCAGCGAGGCGTGGGAGGGTGTGACGTATACGTCACACTCGTCCTTTGGGGGTGATAACTGTGCTGGGTTGAAAGAGAGAAACTATTTAACGAGGAAAGCATTTATTTTCGAAGCATACGGTTAAATGACTAGTCAATGACTACAATATCATTAGTAAACATATTACACTTCTTACACAGCAGAAAAATAGTGTTCATTTTTTTGTATGAAATGGTACATTGCATTTCAAGCATAAACCTACGTCACATTTTGTGCACATTGAAGCAACGACACTTTTGCATCCATCATTAGCACACCTTCTTCTCTTTTTATTTTCAACTTCCCCAAGTAGATGATCAGCTCTGTCATAGCGAATGTCGTCTAAAACTCGCGTTGACCTGTTCGACGACAGAGCTGTTGGACCCACAGATTTGACAGGTGTTTTGTATCTCGTGAGGTATGTGATAGCAATCTCTCTTCTGAATTCCAGCTTAGTGATATTTTTTCCAGTCTTCTTGAAATCAGCCAAGCATTATTTATAGCTGCATCTATAAGCCATGTCAGTATTGCCCAGTACCATTTCTTCCCTCTGATTGATATACGGTACTGATTGATGTCTTCATCCATTCGATCTGTACCACTCATGTTTCTGTTGTATGTGGTAATAATAGCTGGTTGAGGGACATTTATATGTTTTTTTTCTTTCGAAGAATATCTCTTAACATGCTTGATTGGAGATTCTCCGAGCGAATTTGATGCAACAGCAACCACATTATTGTCCATCCATTTCCCAACAAGAATTCCATCATTTTTCTCTATTGTGCTTCGAAATATCCACGATCCATCTTCATCATTTGTTCATGCGATGGTAACAGGCAATCTTTAGGAATCCTGTTTTTCCTAATGGTTCCAGTCCCTGAGTATCCGCGTTCTTTCAATGCTTGAGAAGGTTGAAGCTGGTGAATAAGTTGTCTGTAATTATATGATAAGGATAACTTCTTTTATGATCTGGCAGTTCATCTAAGAATGAAATCAAGGGAGCAGTGGCTTTACCAAAAATCTTTTCATATTCAGAGTTTGTCACTGGTGTATTTTTCCCTTGATAGACTTCAAAATTTATCAAAATACCCGTAGAATGTATTCAGACACCATATTTTGTACCCAAACCTTATGGGTTTACCACGAATGAACTGCTTGCAAGGATGTGGGCCAAAGTACTTCACCATGGATTCGTCATAATCAAGAAATTCACATTCAAGAAAGTTATCAATAAAACGTTTCTTGAGAAGATTCATGAGTGGGCGGAGCTTGAATAATCTGTCATTATTGTCAATATCAGAATTATCAGCAACATGAAAGTATTTGGCTATGAATAAAAATCTGTCCCTCCGCATACATTCAGATACTAATATATTCTTCATGTCTGGCTTGGTATCCCAGTAACTTTTTTTCCCTGGCAAAACATTATAACCAGAAAGGATCAGTACACCCAGAAAAGCCTTTATCTCTTCTGCCGTAACATTCATATTACTTTCATTTTTTGACAAAGCATATTTCTTGGTCTCCGTAAGGAAAAGGGAAATCACCTCTTCATCTATAAAGATTTCAAAAATTTGAACGGGTGTCATATTTTTATATTTGTCGGCATAGTCTTCTGGAAATATCCCATCTTTTTTTATTGAATCAACTAGATCTCCATCTATCCACTCACGTTCCCTTTTTGCGGAATACCCCGATAAATCGTTGTACCGGGCCTCCAATGCGAATTCCATTAGACAAAACTGCCTCGGCTTCACTCACCAATTGATTGCCACACAGATTGTCCAGTAGACCTCCTGTGTCCTCATCACCACTGTCTACATCAGTCAGCTCGTTTGCGGGCGGTGGTGCAATAAAAATATCCTCTACTTCTATATTATCATCACCATTATCATTACCAACGATGCCTTGAATGTCTTCTTCAAGCAACTGAATTATCTCTGCGACAGTCAGTCCGTCTCTAAAACGGTCGTTATTCCTGATAAATGAAAATGTATATAAACATTTCAATTTTCGACTTTGAAATGGAACAAAATGAAAAAAATGTGGAAAATGTGGAGACGCGTGAAAAGCTACGGGGAAGGACGAGTGTGACGTATACGTCACACTGACATTTTCACGCCTCCACACCTTCCCGTAACAATAATAAAATTAATTAAATCATTTTAATTACTTTTAATACTATCTGTGATAAATAAACCATTGACATAAATTGAATTGCTAACAATATAAGCTATAAATTCAACTTACCTAACATCTGGGTCCATCGAAAATATATCACAATTTTTAAACACCGTCAAAAACTCTTATAACGCCTTCCTCGGACAAGATCGCACTATGAACTGACGAACCAGACCCTACTGCGACTACAATGCCCTGACACGCACAGAAATATCGACTTGCAGAGACAGGAAATTAGACGTGCCACAACTTGTTCGCTGTGACGTATACGTCACACTCGTCCTTGGAGGGTTAATTTACAGTAAATGGTAAAACATTACTTCAAAATGTATATCTAATATTGCGGCAGAATCTTAAAAAATCGATTTAAGCAACAATTGCATTGTTACCGTCATGTTGATACTCTTATGATGATTACCGTCATGTTGATAATCCACACCAAAAACGCTGTGTTCCGCTCAAATGTAATCACTATTTTCATGGCAATATTATTCACCTTGCAAACTTGAAATCAAGTTTCTCTTTTATCATCATATTCATAATATTACAAAAGTTTGCTTCCTTGTTCATAAATGGTCATCACATGTACAGAAACAGCCTGTAAGGGCGAGAAACACACACCTGCATCAATCTCTTCTCATAACCAGGGCAGTAGCGACAGCGACCGTTATGCGTTGAGAAAACTAGTGGTTCTACAACAGCACATAATGTATCGCATAATTTCTAACATTTGCGATTTTCGAAAATTCAGGTAGTTCAATGAAAATGGGACCCGTTCAATTTCTCAAGCGTCCTGTGCTCTATCTGTAGGAAAAAATAACGAAAAAATATTTAGGCTGTACAGTTTTTACCTTTGTGGAGATTTTAACGTCAAACGGGTCATTGGTAAAAAGGCATGTAACAAGAGACACGATATAAGTAGATGAAGAAATAGATGAATAAATCATGAATGCGTAAAGCTTGGTTCGTAGTTGATGCATGTGTGCATAAATCGTAATATGTATTCCTACATACAAGTGAGTCATTTCAGGTGAAAAAATCACCACCGTCTTCTCCTCAATCAGATGAGCAAATATTTATAATGTAATTTTGAGGATAAACGCTTTGTTTTGCACAGTAATTGATTGACGACTTCTCTTCTTATTTGGGCCTAGTAGGTTGTGCTTGTAATAAGCCAAAGCTCTGAGAATACTTCTAATATAAGAATAAATTTATTTTTCTTACAAATTTAAAAAACGCAGATTTGTGCATGGTGATAATATGGGCGCAAATTAGGTTTCTGGCTGTGGTGGTGTCGTGGGCGAAATATCCTGGATGTAGAAAGTTTCTACTAGAAAACACCGTTAGGCAACGAATAGGTAGGCCTCAAATCTCTCGTTTCAGCAAAGGAACATCATCACCACCGAGAATATATCATGTACAACACTTTTGGGACTAATATCCAAAGCAGTCGATAAGCTGGAATATACAAAATAATCAACCAATCATATGTACATGAATATATTTGTTAGTTGATCTCTCCCACCAATTTTCTTGACCCCGCCTATGTCAGCAATCTCGAGTAGCCTGCCATTTTTTTCATTCTTTTAAAGGTATGAATTTGTTAATACATATTGTCATACGAGCACGTAGGGCGTACGTATGCGTACATGTTTATGCCACGAACGTTATCTGTTTTCCAAATTTCGCACTTGCATCCCGAGACGTGGCACGTCGCCTCCCGCCTGCCACCCACCGCTCCACCCAAGGCCGGGCGCCGCGCGCACCTTGTCCCTCCCGCGTGCCCGCGGGGCTCCCTGGCGGCCCTCGCCTCTCCCTCGGCCGCGCTGTCTCCCGGCGGCCGCCCCCTTTTATCGCGTCCGAGTTACGAGCGGCAGGTCGTTGCTCCGACTCGTAAGATCGGCCGTCATGCGCGGCGACGCCGCTGTCTGCACATTGTCGCCTCCTGGACGGGATGTGGCCGCATGATGTACTTTGTGACGAAAAGAGGATGAGCGGGAAAGAGATAGGGTGGAGATGACTGCATTATTTATGTCGGCGCCATCTCCTGCTTTCTTGGCTCCCTCCTTGCAAGGGTCTTAGTAGCGGCGTAAAAAGCTTCATGGGTTGAAATTCCGGAGTCCAGAGGGAATATTAAAAGCGAACGGGGCCTTAGGAATGTGCTGCTCTGGTTTGTGTAAGTACATGAGGTACATGCCTCTTCTTGGAAATTCAATCAGGAATTCCGGGGTTTAAATAAATGAGATATAATTGTAATATTTTGCTTGGGAAAGATGCTTAAATAGAATTTTTTTATTCTTTGCTTATAATTAAACCATTCCATGAAAATAGCCACATCTATGTAACGAGTATTTGTTCATTTATATATAGAAAGCAATGAAATGCATTTACTGCTATAGGGTTATCCAAACATTTCAGAAAATCTGGTCTCGAAAAAATATTAAATTCGTTCAAAATTTAAATATATGGCGCTCAGAAAGCAAAAACAGTCACTTTATTATCTGTGTGGATTTACTGCGTTCCAGTGGAGTAACTCTTCATTTTTTATTCTTTCTGTAAAAAGGATTATTTCATTACTGTCAATGACTATTAACTAATTGTTTAAACAAGCTTATGTTAATGCTAATTTACATTCTTCCATTCTAACGATCGGGAGAGGTAGCTCAGGGCATCAACTGATCTCACTGCAGTGCCTCTGACCGGTAGGCCCTTGGTTGAAGTTGCCCAAGCATTCGGGTGCAAGTCACCACGATGACAAGATTTTCGTCACTAGCTAGAGAGCTAGGTCGAATTCAGTCGCTGTCTGATGGAGAATTCTAGCCACCGGCTGCTTTGATCGGTAGTTTTTTGTGGTTTATTTAATCAGTACCAGGCGAATGCCGGAGAAGTACCCTTACAAACGGGCCAGGGACCGAGTGCGATCTTTCCTTCCTCTTCCTTATCCATTCTTACGCTTATACGACCATTACTTACACACACTTATATGGACTATTACATGAGCACACTTACATGAGCTTGTCCTGGCTGGGACGGTGTTCTACTGGTACAGATTGGGGTTGGGGGAAACCCTGTTAGCTGACGGTAGGTCGGCGCAGGATCTCACCATCCAGCAGGGGAAGATCGCCGGCACCTCCCGTGATAAAAACATGCATTGCACTTACGGCACTAATTACCTTAGCAGTTGACGCTCCCGGAATCACTATTCAAACAAATATTCTGACTACCTTTTGGCCGTTTGTGTTTTAGGTCTTCTTTGTGTACAAAGATTCACAATATTCTCATAAGAATGCAAATATAAAATTAACATAAATGAAACTAATGTAAATGAAAACGGTGAATTGAAACTGTGGGTTTTGTTATTGGGTATTAAGGTAATTCCTTCAAAGTGAAGGAATAATTTTAATAAGTTGATGAGTTGAACATGTAAGAGTTCTATTGGGAGAAATCTATATCAAAGTAGTATAGCAGTATACGAACAAAAAAGTATTCCTTAAAAGTATAAAAATTTGAAACATTCATACAATTGTTGAATATGCCGCTCTAGATAACATAGTAAAGGCAGTAGTTAGGAAAACGACGGGGAAGAGTTCGAATCCCGCCTCAAGCGTGTGATTAATGATCGTGTCTCAACTTGGTATAAATATGGTACCACAAGACAGAAGGTTCCGCAAAGGATGCTTGGAGTAACTCATTAAGCATGGGTATACGAAGTCACGTGTGGTACCACAAGTGTTGGAAAAGAGTGTCGGAATATTTCTCTTAACACCAAAAAGGAAATGGCAATCGTCGATAAAATTTTAAGTCATGTTTCTGTATGAATATTAACAGAACTTTTCTATTTTTGTCTTATTAAAGTAATATGCTATAATAATGTAGAAAATTACGTGTAATGGTAACGTAATATTGATACACAAAATTGACAATAAATACATTTTTCTTCTATTTCACTCTTTTTATTTGCAAAAATGTTAAATCAAACATGTCTGGAAGCAAAAAGCTCTCACAGAACAAATCTTAAAATCATTTAAGTATATTTATTTACCAAATTATTATATAAAGATCCTATTACGTTTAAGGAACAACACAGGTAAATAATTATTTTAAATTGAATTATTATTATTATTATTATTATTATTATTATTATTATTATTATTATTGTTTTAAATTGAATTATTATAATAATTATTTTAAATTAATTATTATATTAAAAATACAGGTTAAAAAATATATTTCTATGTAACTATTTTCTTAAAAATAAATGTATTTTTCTGCAAATTCGTTCTGAAGTTAAATTACTAGTAATAGCATGAATGTTCTGTTACTTGAAGTACATTTCGTTAGATGTTTTATACTATTTTCGAAGTTATGCAAAAAAATCATATTATTTTTTGAAGATGTGAAGCGTCTTACTATGATTTTTGTAGCGGAAGATAATCAATTTTTCAAATCTGAAATAAAAAAGCCTAGAATAAAGGGAAGGAAGGGCAGAAGGAAAAACAAAAGAAAAGAGAATGTAAAGCTCAATAAAAATGAGAAAAGGAAGAAAATATTCCACCTTACATTTCCACCTCATCGAGAAATATCAAAATGAGTGGATATCCCCAGATTTCTTGAGTAAATCAATGTATCGTCTGTGGGTGTGTACTGAAGTACTTTCCTCGCAATTTGGTACCGCTCCATCTCTCCTGGGTGAGACGTTACGACGCGGCATACTAAAATAAAACCAGGACGGCGCAACGGCGGGAGTGGCTGCGCACCGTCGTCGACGCCTCCTCCAAAAAAGCCGCTGGGATTCGAAGCGCTGGCCTGTCTAATTCAAAGCGGGCCGCGTGCCAGCGACGCCCGCGCGTCGGTGTCGGTGCCGAAGCCCACGCTGGCGCCGGCTCTGGCTCCGGCACTCGCGCTGGTTGCAAGGCTAGCTTCCGTCCTTTCCGTCTAGACCGTCGCGGCGCCAACGCCCCTCACTGCCGTCCCCTCCGCTTACTTGCTGCCTACTCGCTGTCTTCTCGCCGCCTACATGCCCCCTTCTAGCCGGCTTCTTGCCGCCCACTCGCCACCTATTTCCTGCCGCCCTCCCTGCCTACTCGCCGCCTACTCGCCGCCTACTCGCCGCCTACTCGCCGCCGTCCTCGCCGCCGTCCTCGCCGCCGTCCTCGCCGCCGTCCTCGTCGCCGTCCTCGCCGCCGTCCTCGCCGCCGTCCTCGCCGCCGTCCTCGCCGCCGTCCTCGCCGCCGTCCTCGCCGCCGTCCTCGCCGCCGTCCTCGCCGCCGTCCTCGCCGCCGTCCTCGCCGCCGTCCTCGCCGCCGTCCTCGCCGCCGTCCTCGCCGCCGTCCTCGCCGCCATCCTCGCCGCCGTCCTCGCCGCCGTCCTCGCCGCCGTCCTCGCCGCCGTCCTCGCCGCCGTCCTCATTCACCGTTGTCGCCGCAGTCGTCGTCCTGGCCGCCGGCTCTGCCCCCTCTCCGGCGCAGTCGCTTGCCCGTTTCCGGAACCCGCAAGGAGCGTCCTGCGTTTTTCCCCTCAGGGCGCCCGTCTAGGAAGGAAGTTTCCGAGGAACTTGGCGGAGGGAAAGCGGGAGTGGGAGCAGGAAGGGGGCGGGATAACATTGGAGCCATAGAACCTGCCTGCCTTGCAAGAACGCCGCCTGCGAATCGAACGTGTATATAATTTACTGCGGAACTGCCGACGCGCAGAATTCGCGGAACGGGTCTTGTTAAGCTGTGCTTGGATGCCGTTCTGCGTTTGGGGAAGCTTTCGCACGCGTATAATAGGTGGGAAGGAGAGAAGGAATCTGAGGGTTTTGTAGTTGGCTTGATTAAGGTTTTCATTAACAAGATCTTACAGATTTATTGAACATATTTTTAAATTTCTGGAAGTTGTTAGTGAAATACAAGAATCAATTATGACTGCACGTACTTTCGTTTAGTCCCACCAGAACGCATAATCAGAGTGAACTGATAAGTTAGTACAGAAGAAAGAGAAATAAAATTTACTCGGAAAACAGTTTGGACTTCTGAACAAAGTTTTACCATATTCTCTTCTGGACTGAGACAGCCTTATTAATCTCCAGTTGATTGATGTGTAAATATGCCGCGACCATTCAATTTGAACCCTATTTTTCACGCGAAGCTTTTATGTTAAGCTATCCTGGCAGACTATATTTTCTCGGGCACGAATAATGTGTACGATCGATTGAAGTTACGTCAACTAACAAACACGATGGAACACGGTTGTATCATTCACGTCACGTATCACTTGCAGCACTCTGCAATTCAATAGTAGGTCGGATACTCCCGATAAGCTTTTGTTCGTTTTTTCTTGCAGCTCATATACTACATTCAGTGCCCGGAATGTTGGAGTACTCGAAATAGTTGTCCTAGCGTTTCTGAATCGAGGACGTATGGCCAATGCTCAGTTTGCAGGAAGGAAGGGGGAAGAAACAGGAGAAAGTAACGTAACGAGTAGCCCAGAACACATTGTTTACATATTTCTTGTCTCTGGGAGTTAACGAAACTTTGCGGATCTCAAGGAAATTATTTTGAGTACGACACTCTCTCAGAAGTGTACTAATGTATTTCACTGACAATCCTTCAAATGGTTCGTAGTAAGGGAACTGGTCGTATGCCATAAAATGAAAACATTAACTACCTAATTAATTTTTACCCGAGGCAAAATATTAAAATTGAATGTTATCTTTAAACTCCTAACTGTCGAGGCGTTTTATCATTTAAAATAATTGTGAAAACAGCACATACTTTCTCCCATTATTTCTAAATTTCCAATTTTTGAAAATTCATAGTTCAACGAAAATGAGGCCTACACCATTATTTTATTCGTATTCATGAAAAACGTCGAGGAAAACATTTTGAGCGGCTTTTGAGAATACATTATTTATTATAAACATTAATTTCAACCTGAATTAATGGGAAAACTCATTTTTCTAAAAATAGTACATGACCTTTCAGTATCTGATTGATCAAAAGATGTTTAATTTTAGCATGAAAAATCTGTCTTCAATTTTGCATTTTTGCAAAATCAACGTTTTTGTCATTTTCGAAAATACAGGGAGTTCGCCGAAAATGATTGCTTTTTACACTGATTTTTTTCATATATTCATTAATATTTTTTCGAATAATTACTTATATTATTTTTACTGAAAATGATTATTTTAAGAAAAAATATAAATGAAGCCCTCGACACACAAACTTAGGCAACAGAATGCATCATCTTTTCATCTCTCTCTGACTATAGAAAAACTATAGAGATAAACAAAAGCGATTGACTTCATGTTATCAACACTGAAAACTGAAAAGTCACTATAGGCTTATATGTTTTGAGACAGATTTACAAGCTTCTCTTGAATTTTTCTGATCCGAGAACGCCATTACGTAGTTGTTATTGGTGTTACTGAACCTAAACAATTCCAGAAATTTTCATTTTCAGTTTAATTCCCCTCGTTTGTCTCTTGAGAGAGAGGAGAGTATATGTTTATTAATTTCTTCTAAATAAATTGATTAATAATTACGAACTGTGCTTATTAAAATTAGAAAATTTACCCTTCAAAAATGAAGAGACGAAATAAAACTCCCATGTTGATAATACATTATAATGAATACTAAGCACAATTCAATATTTCATACTAAATTAAAGATTTCCTCCATTTCAACCTTTTGTTTATTAGTAGTAACAAGTTACAATCCCGATCGTCTAGGGAAAAGCGAATGATTTTAGACACACACTAAAATGGCCAGCAGGTGAAATTTTGTGCCACGTCCCAGGAAAGAATCGAATTTGGTTCCTCTGGTGTATGTTGTTTAAGCACATTCTCGCTATCCAACAGCATGTGTATCAAACGTTAGGTCCACTGTGTAGAAATTGCACGTACGTGCGCGCTACCCGCCCGTACCGGCATCTTCCAGTCCAATGCCACGGAAGCAAGGAGCTTCGTGTTAACTCTTCAGTGTTGTCCTCCCCAGTCGGATGTATTTTTTTTATTTTTATATCATTTCCTCTTTTATTTATTTTTACAAAATAATTGTGTACTATGACGTATTTTCTTTGTTAGAAATCAGATTTTTTTCTTTATATAACTAATTGACAGTGGATTTAGTTGAACCTAACAATACGTTTAAAATTGAGCTCCTGTAGATTTTTCCAAATCGCCGAACCAATGCTGCAAATCCCTGGCGCGTGTCGCGGCCAAGGATCTTTAATGTTCTGCCTCCACAGACCTCGAGTTCCGAAGCGTGTGGTTGCCCGAATGTTCGCGCGGTCCCGGATTCCTGCACAAGTGTGCAAAAGTGATTGCTGCCCAGCCACTGAAACCGAATCCGAATTGCGCACCATGAAAATACCGAATTGTACCACCAGACGTCGTTCCAGTAGTACCACATTTTTGTAACTACTCGATCGGTTTTTAATTTTTTTTACTGCTTACGACGACGCTTTACATGAAAAATACGTTTTGGCAACATATTTTGAAACCATAGGAAATAATATGTAGAAAAGCGAACAAAGAACTACCGTACTTGAGTTTCTCAACCTTTACGATACAATCTCAGGGATGCAGGAAGTTATGTTACATCTCCCCTGTTTTATTTTAAAACATTATTTTTGTTTTCCTCCGTCAAGCTGCAACCCCCACTTGTCAGAAATTCAAAATTTACTATCCTATAATTTTGAACTAATTATGTACTAATGTATAATGAAATAGTAGCTAACCGCTGTATACATTTCAACTTTCAAGTGTTACGACAAATGGGTTTAAAAAATCGAAAATGTGTGCAAAAAAAAACTTCTTTTAAATCCGTTTTTTAATTGTTTATAGGTAGTACAAATTTATTTATTGTGGTACAAAATTAGTAGACAAATAGAAGATAATTATTGGCTAGTTGGAT
Organism: Acheta domesticus; assembly: GCA_031308135.1. Taxonomy (NCBI): domain Eukaryota; kingdom Metazoa; phylum Arthropoda; class Insecta; order Orthoptera; family Gryllidae; genus Acheta; species Acheta domesticus. Next base: position 85,224,528 of record JAHLJT010008446.1, on the reverse strand, counting down.
TTGAATTTATGACTAGTGTTGGTGGCTTGGCAGGCAGTTTTTGTTAATGCCACAGCAATTTTTGCCACATTTCGATTGCAATATCTCCGTTGGGGACCAGATAAAAAGTTTTAAAAAAATACTCGTGATAAGTCAGTATAGTAGCAAACTGCTATATACATGTCAAATTTAAAGTGTAACTCCAAACGGGTTTAAAAAATTGTAAATGTGTGCAAAAATTGCTTCTTTTGCAACCGTTTTTTAATTGTTTATAGTGAGTACAAAATTATTTATTGTTGTACAAAATTAGTAGGCAAATAGAAGATAATTATTGGCTAGTTGGATATGAATTTATGACTAGTGTTGGTGGCTTTGCTGGCACTTTTATTTTATGCTGCAAGCAATTTTTTCCGTTTTTCGATGGCAATATCTCCGTTGGGGGACCAGGTACAATTTGAAAAAATACTCGTAAAAGGTCGCTATAGTAGCAAACCGCTGTATACATTTCAACTTCGAAGTGTGACTCCAAGGGGGTTTAAAAAATTCGTCAATATGTGCAAAAAGTGTATCTTTTGCAACCGTTTTTTAATTGTTTATACGTGAGTACAAAATTTTTAATTGTGGTAAAAAATTAGTACATAATTAGTAGACAACAATGGGCTAGGTAATTTTGAATTTCTGACGAGTGGGGGTTGCAGCTTGACGGAGGTTTTTTGTTTCAAATTTTAGTTAATAAAAAATCTTCTGCTTCTCTGCTTTCCTGAAAATAGCAAAAATTAAATTAAGCAAAACAAAAGAATTGAAAGTGATTCGTATTTTCGTGATAGGTTTTCTTAAATGTTAAATAACTCAACTTTTATTTTAATTTACTTTGGGATCATTTTTAGAAACAAACACTGACTTTCATACAGTATTTAAAAGTGACGGTCTTCATTGATAATATTTGATTATTCGGTAATTCAGAAAGGTGAATTAATACATACTAAACCAATAATGAAATTAATCGATAAAATATTTATCGATTTTTTCATACACTCCCATCCTTAATGGAAATCGTTCGTGTGTAACGTGTATCTTTGGAAAGATACACGTATACTCTGAATAATAATTGTAAGTTTTGTGGCCATGTAAAATAATATGTGTATGTGTGCTTTAGATGGGAAACCAGAATTACGGGAGAAAGAGCGGGGAATTAGGTTCAAACTTATGGAATTTCATTAATAAACAAATGATTGGCTTTAAATAAATAGAAAACTAGTGGAGCTACAACTTCTTTATTTTATTAGTGACGATTACGTAGTACGAAATTACTACTTTCAACCTACTAACACTCCAGATATCACTTGAAAATCTCCCATCCAAACAAAGTGCAAATTGTTTGAAAACATACAGCTTTGTTTGTTTGTTTGAAAATTCAAAAGATTTGAAAATAGCTTTCTGCCATTGAATTCAATGTATTTTACTGTATTCTTACAAAACGTTTTAAAAATAATAAATATTTGGCAAAGCTTGGATTAGAACTTTCATACTTAGATTTTTAAAGCAAGAATTACCCCCATTACGTTGGGATAATTTGAGATATGGACGCTAAAACGATGTCTTAATTTTCTATTGCGATTCTAACATTTGAGACGCAAAATTGTCAACGACATACTCGATACTCTCCATATCATTTGAGAGGCAGCGATCTAGGATTATCCATGTTAGTGAAAATACTGTGTATTGTTTAGGGGCTATCTAGGGTCGACAGCTTAAAAAAGTTTTCGGTATCAGGAACCCTAAAAATGTAGATTCGAGTGTGCTACTTATACGAGAAAGTAATATTTTTAAGTATGAATGAAGAAACATCCACTTTTTCCGTATTACAACAGAGTAACTAACAGCGAATACGTACGCAATTAAGATCAAAATAATTTGTATGCATTGCTTAATTACTGCAGCAGTGACGTATGTTAAGAAAGCCTGTTTTTATGAAGAACTTTAATCCTTGAGTTGAGATAAACAATGACGAATAATGATGAAACATCGCAATATATTTCTAAACTGGAATTTTGTCATATCTCTGAGTTACGGAATATCTCATGTTTCTAATCACACTTCCCCGCAATATATTAAGCTCTCACTTCGTTATAGCAAATTAGCCGTATTTTACAGTACATTTTCAGTTAATATACTTTATTTCATGTAAGAAAACACAAATCTTCTCCGAAGTACTACAAAGTATACGAATAATGGCATACGAATATGTGCATAAAAACGGAAGGCAACGAATTAGTAGCCATGACATCTCTCTACATTGAATCGTGAATGACTAGCTGGTACAATTTTATTATATACTGACATATGACTAAATATATTGAGTCACATGTTATATTTCTTAATCGACACTAATGTAAATATAATAATCAACATGTGTGAAATTTTATGTCTTATCCTATTTTGTCAATTTATTAATTCTCTGCCGTTAGTGAAACATGTACGTAAATCTGTGAGGCTTTACAGAAGACTTTAGTAAAATTCATGTAATAAATTACAGCATATCAATTTTCATGTGAAATAATTATTTGTATTCGCAAATGCAATTTTCCATTAGAATATAGATCATTTCCTCTGTGTACTTTGGAGACGCGCTGAACAAATTTTGTTGTCGAAAGGTTACGTAATGAACGTTATTTCAAATAATTTTACATTGACTTTCCTGGAACATGGGTTTCGTCCAATGCATAGCTAGGCACCAACACGTAAATGATTCATTTAATTTTCAATGAACTGTGAAGCAGGTAATTTGGAAATGTATTTTCTAGTACCAAATTAGTTTTTATATTCAGATTATACTGTTCTGTACACATGTGTTTAAATCAGCGGCAAATAGAATATTATGTGTTAAATGTGGTACATAATATGAAATTTACTATAGGAAATGCCTGTGTAGTTTATTCTATGTTGAAGACGCATTCTTTTATCTGTAATAACTTATTGTATATTTAAACATATTATATTGAAAAGAATCAATTATTCTAATGAAGCCACGAGATTTTTTGGCATAAACTTCTCAATTAATCCCAACATTTCAATGCGAAAGGACGCGCTCATTACATATCCAGCTCAAAATATCGAGAAGAGTGTAAACGACGTCTGAGTTGGACGGCATATCACCGCCAGGTGGGTTTGTTTTGCCAAGTTCATAATAACAAATACCGTTGCAAGGTCTTTTCAAATCGACTCCGTAATTATTATTTTGCACAAAAAGCCAAACAAAGCGCAATATTTCCCAGTGTGGTCGCCTCCCGAGCGGGTTGCCTCCTCGTCCCTCCCGCTCCCCGCGCCAAACGGGCGCCGTGCTTCCTCCCTTTGTTGAACTGTCGCAATCATTAAAAGATACGGTGGTTATAAAATGTCGTCCATTTAAACGTTATCTGCCGCTTCAGTGCGCGCATCCCCTGCCGGCGCCCGCCCTGGCCTCCGGGCGTCCTAAAGCAACTGCTACATTTGCGCCGCCTTAAACCCACTCGCCCGCTCGGCGCGCAAGCCGGCTTTGAGCGTTGGGAGCGTCATCGGCGGCGGCGACGCGACGGTCGGCGGCGTGGGTGGCGCGACGGCGACGCAGTGAGGCGCCGTGGGAGGTGAGATGGGCGAGGCGAGGCGCGGCGGCGGTGATGCTACGTTGTCGGTGGTGACGGCGGAGGTGGTGGTGACGAAGATGTCGGCGGTGACGGCAGTGACGGAGGTGACCGAAGGGATGGCGGTGGTGGCGACAACGGTTGTGATGACGTGTCGGGCAGCGGGGCGGGAGCGTGGTGAGGGGCTAGGGGATTTGGTGGGGATGAGGGTGGGGGAGACTGTCGGAGACGACGATCCTGAGTCTCAAGAGGATACCGTATCAGATGGACAAACTCTGAAAGCAAGATGATAGAGGAAATTATATTGGCTGTGGTTCGATATATAGGGTTTTCTAAAAAAAAAGGTTTGCTAGCGCCTTTTTGTACCTCCTGTGGATAAACTCAATTGATAACACAATTTGTTCTATTTTAAACGCGTATGGATAATTATTTTCCAAATTGAACGAAACATTTTCTAAAACCCTCTCTAATGACGCTGAAAATCCGAAAATTGGTTCACATTTTTGTGTACGAATTTGGGGAACGATAGAATTAACATTACATTTATTGGTTATTTTATAGTAAAGGCAATCAAGTGATTCGAGAGATGCTTGTAAGGTCTATTCTTATGAAATATTTCTAATAACATCTCCTTTATAAGTTAATATTCTTCATGATCTTATGCATTCAGGATTTTATGAACCAAATTAGGAACTTATATTGTTTATAAGCTTATTAATGAGCATTCAGAGGTCGAAAGTAACGATTCTACTTTCTAACATCTAAACAACGTTATATTAAAAGTAATCCAATCCCTTGTTTGCATTTTAATCACATTTATGACACTACCACAATGTAATATAAAAAAGCACAGCAGTGACTTCACTCCATTGGTTCGTGACACTGATTATATCAATAAATGAATATGACAATCAAATATAATAAGTTTTGAAAATAACATATTTTGACGAATATTTGTAATATTTTCAATAGAAGGTAATTTGGGTACATATTATTAACATGATTCCTGGCTAATGAATGCAATTTGTGTCCATAACATTTTGATTTCACTTTCCTCATAATATTTTATGGAATTAAGTAAAAATATATTACGAGCATTTTCTAAAACTTGGAAATCAAAACGAGGAGACATTCTCAAAATAACATTTGAAATGTTTCATAATTTCACTTCATTTCAACTTTCTTGATGCTCTTAAAAAATTTATTAAGTTATAAAAATACTTGAATGTGATTACAGGATAAATGTATTAATGCATTAAAAATATTAACTTAACATGGTGATACTATTCACAATGTTCATAAAACTAGGCCTTCCAGCAGTTTTGATAGAATCACTTTTGCCAGACGTCTCTCGTAGGTAGGGGAAGTGACCGTGACCAAAATACGGAATGCGTGGGTTCGAATAACGCAAAAGGCAAGGGACGATTTCATCCTGTTTGTGATTGATTATTTCGTATTTCCGTGCGCGTCAACTCCTATGGTCATTAGCTCCGTATGTGTAGTGCATGCTGTTTCCTGTGTCTTGACGGTGTTCTTCCCTCTCTGGGTGGTGACATCCGGTGCCAAACTAGACGAACGTCCTCCTGGGATTTTCCCATCCCAGTATCTCCCACAAGCGGAGCAACGCTCCATCCGGGGCAAGGTCTAAGCCTATCTCTCCCAACATGACATGTGTAGTGCATGTAAGTGTGTCTATGTAAGGGGTGAGGATTGGACAAGAAAGAATAAGGAATGATCGCGCGTGGTCCGTGGCCCGTTTGTTAGGGTACTGCTCCGGCACTCACCTGGTATTAATTAGAGAAACAATGGAAAACTAGCGACCAGAGCAGCCAGCCATTAGAATTATCCACCATACAACGGCTGAACTCGGCCTAGCTACGAGCCTAGAGTCGAAAATACTGCCACTGTCGGGGCTCGAACCCTACCAATTTCTAGTCAGAGGAACTGCAGTGAATCAGTTGATGACCTGAGTCACATCACCCGGTCCTGTTTGTGCCATTGTAGTATCTTCAGCTTCTATTCTTTTATTGTTTTGCCTAGTATGCGAAAGTTAGATGAGTTGAGATGGACCTACAGGTTACCTCGATGTGTTGAGAAAGAAAACGAGAAATGCCTATGGGATTCCTCGGTTCTGTACCAGTGGGAACAGCAGGAGCGCGGCGAAGTATCTGGTGTCAGGTGCTCAGCGGTGTGCTCTGCTCTTAGGAGTCCCTAGGGTCAGAGAGGAACGCATTCCTTTGCTCCGGCAATTCCGTCATCCATATGCCAGAAGAGTTTGAATTGTACGGTGTTTGGAACAACCAATCTATATCTAATTCTACACTACGCATAAAATGCATCATAGTACCTTTAAATGTTTTTGTTTCTCAACTTCTGATTGCCGCTTGGCGAGGCTGTGGGATAAGAGAATAATAAATGGAAGTGGCAGTTCAGGATGCCTGCCATCGGTAGTAGGGGACTCTGCAATGATCGTCTCCGCTGTGCCACCAGGCAGCTTAATTAAGTAGTCATGAAACAATAGCAGAGACTATCAGAACTATTCAAAGGTAAATTCGACTTCAGAGAAATTGTACCTAAGAAGTTAGAAATCAAGGACCTGTTCTCTCCCATTCCATTATTTCCACTTAGTGATCATTATTATAAAAATAATGCAATTATTATTAACTAGTGGCATGTAGCAGCAAATATGCTGCTGCTGTGTGTGTGTACAAAATGGTGCCCTGTAGCAGCAAAAATGCTTTTTGCGAGAGATCAGTACTTTTACTGCTGCAGTTACCTAGATTTCAAACCAATATACTTGCAAGCTGGCAAGCAAATCAGTGAAAACTTGTATGGAAATTGCTGTAAGTAGAGAAAAATACTCAAGTCAATAAATTCAAACAAAATTACACTTTATATACTTGTGACAATGTAACAGGTTGGACCACGTAAGTTACTCACAGCAAAACTCTTGGAAACGAAATAAGATATTTAATTTTCTTGTTTGAAACATTTTTCATAATTTAAACATTTTATTTACAATTAATATTGATATAACTGATTTTTAAAGTATAACAATTTTTTCTCCGCCATTCTAAAGTTCTAAAGAGATTATTACAATGATGTAAGTATTGTTAATATTCAGAAGGAACTGGATAAAGATGAGTTTCAATGGGTGTGAAGAAAAATTGGGATTAACATAATCAAATATGTGAATTTTTATGTAAATATCGAAACTATTTCATTGTTTTTGTATATTTCCCTTCTTTCTGGGTATCTAGCAAAACAAATAGCAGTTCTCGTAAGACCAAAATTTGCTTAATTTTTCATCAGTTATGCGAATATTCGAAATTAGTAGTATATATGATTTTCGCTACTTATAAGTACGTGAAAATTAACCAATTTACTAATATCCAGAGAATTTGTTTGACAATTTTCGTACGATTTGACACAGAATGTACACTGATGTTTACAATACATGTATATTTTTTAATAAAAACCTTACATAACATGTCGTTCTATTGATGTGTAAAAATGGAGGTAAATGGGTAAAAAATGATATAAAATTTCAGAAATTCGAAATCACATAAGAACAAATGGAAAAACATAATAAAAGGCTCATTATTTGTCTAGTCCTCTTTTCAGATGACACGCACTTCTACATTTTCTTGTCCTATTTTGCCGTGAGCAAACTTCAAGAGAATGTTTAATGGATGACAGAGCATCCATTTGCAGAGGGTTTACGATACGCCATCAATTCGTTATCTCCTTCTGATGCTTGATGGTGGGGACTTTCATCCAATCACCACAATCTGCCGCTCGCTCGGTACTAAATAAAATGTAGAACTCCCCTTCAGAGCTTGTGTTAAGCGTCCATTGCGGGGCATTCATTGCTATTACGAGGCTCTGGATGCAACGGACATTTTGCAGCGGCATTGACGCTAAAACGTCAACATATTCAATACTTTGACGTTTGTTTTCTGTTGGTATTGATACACTTATGAATACTACTCTTTTCTCTAAAACTGGAATTTGCATTTAAAACGAACGTGAGAAAGGATAAACTCGTTTCGAATAGAAGGCGAAACACTTCGTATATGTTGCTGTATTCTATTCGATTTCGCTCACCTGCATTTCTACATTCCGCGAAGTACCATCAGTTAAAAAATGTTTTCAACATCTTTAAAATTTCTTGTTGGCTATTCAATTAGTTTGGAAGAAAAAAGTGCATGCCTCTGTTAATGTATGAAATTATATCAGTTTAATATTGAAATGTATAAAAGCACCTTCACATAAGGTAGATTATCAATATAGAAGTTGCCTTGTTTCAATACCGTTACATATACCACGTGAACAAATAACTTACTATTGTTTGTGATCGGATCTTACTGACTAAACCAGTTATTCAATTTTGTATATACAGAATACTGCCTGCCCACAAGCATTGAAAGGGGTACATGTCATAATGTTTTGTTCCAAAATAAAATAAAATAAAACATTTGTGAAAGAACGTTTCCATTACATTCATAATCTCTCAACCAAATTATGGAAATGGATATAAATGAGTGTGTCAATGAGAGGGATTAAATCCAATATCCTATTTCAACTGAGAGCTTGCCTTCGAGCGCACTCAACAGGATGAGCAAATGGGTGCAGCGGGCACGAGTATTTGTTAGCGTGCAGTTACCATCATAAACGTTACAGTACGACACAGAAGACTATTCGTAAACGTACGATTGAATACAAAAAGTGTTTTGTGGACCTTTTCGACCGAATTTTGCCTATTGTTGTTCGACACAATGAACAACAAACCGGTTTGTTTGGATGAAAAGGTATATGAAAATATGACGTGTGAAATGGGAACTGCTGCTGACTAGTAGGGACTACTACTACCACAAGAAGTGATGAGGGAACAAAGATGAGTTGGTCTGGAGGAGGGAGGACGCCAGAAATTGACATCAATAGCTAAAACCATTCAGAATGGTGGTGCTAAACAAAAATGTCTGAATGCCTGTGAAGGAATTTGGACAGCGGCAGAGATCCATGACTGGGGTGAAGTCTAAAGCAACTATGAATTTAGAAGAGTTGGAGATAAGAAAAGTTAAAAAGGGGGTTACGGTGAACGTACGCAAGCTCATACTGGACATTCTAGAACTGAAAATAAGTGAGATGGAAGTCTGCAAGAATTACCGTCCGTAAAATCTAGTGATTGATTTTCCTACTACAAAAATGTTATAAACAAGAGTTTTTATGTTTAACATAAATATTACAGATTTGAAAACGATAGATCTTGTAAAAAGGGGTAATTAGTTTTAATTTTGGACTAAGGTATCGTTTCGTGTTCGTAGGGAAAAATAATAAGACTATTTCTAACACCATTTTTTTCCGTCCAAGCTTTTCTAAGTTTTTATTTATTTATTTATTTATTTGTCAAAAAACAGTAAAAACTGTATATGACGTGTGGGGAAAGAGATTTATCTGCGCACATTTTCTTGAGGGCCAGAATTAAAAAAAAAAACAAAAAAAAAAACGAACAAATGATTTAGAAAGTTGTGACATAAAAAATGAATAAGTTTTCTATTGGTATAGTTTCACTCGTTGAACTCTTATGTTCTAGGGTAAAACGAAAAAAAATAGGTAATCATAAACTTTTGAGACAATGTCGCTTTTCGTCCGCTAAGTAAATACCAACGTCAATACGAGTGCGTGAAACTAAGTTAATGAATCTCGAATTCCGTTCTCGCTTACGAACTAGGGAGAAAAATAGAACCACGAGAGAAGGAACTTCGTTTACTTGCGAGCTCAGCACCTCGAGTGGCGGTGGTTTGAAGAGCTCATAGTTTAGTTGGAGATCACGGAGACAGGGGGTCTCCAGGTTAAGGAGAGCAATCTGGAGGTCGCCAAGCGAGGAGAAAGAAAGAGAAAGCGCGGGAGAAGACAGAGAAGCAGAGGAGCCCGAAGCGCGAATGAAAACACAAAGCACGTCTCCAGCTTTACACGACCAAAGATCAAGCTTCCACTGGAGTGGAGCCTTTTCATTACGCTGATTTATCAACATGAACCCCGCTATTCTAGCGCCCCAATGTACCGAACGCGTCACTTTAAATATTTTAACCTAATTTCGTTGGCCACTTTTGTGTTGTTTCTCTATTATCTAGATTTCTTGTGTATAATTCTGGAGCGTAAAATGTTTTTAAAATGTTAGCCGCCCGGGCGAGGAGGTCTGTTTATTTTCGAGGGCGGCACGAAATAATGAAAGTGAAAGCGGGCGGCGCAAACAAAGCGTGTGCGGGGCGGCGTCTCCGGGCGCATTCAGATCCCGAGCGCTTGACCTTGCGGAAACAAAACGAGAGGACTTGCAGCAAATGAGCAGGCGGCCTCCGGGATTTTTCCTCTTGTGCGGTTTAATCCCCCCTGCGCGGCCAGGGGGCGCGCGAGGGTCGGCGGGTCGACGGGCCCAGGGGTGAAGGTGCGGGGGGGGGGAAGGAGGAGGTCGAGTGTCGTCGCCCGGAGCACGAGACAGGCGAGGGCGGGGCTGGAGGGGCGAAGGAATGCTGGCGGGGACGACACGACGTGTGAGACAAAATGTAGTGCACACAGGGACGGGTTGAGCTCTTCTCCCTGGGCAGATGAATGGGCGCACACGTTAAGGTAGGAGAGAATGATAACGAGCGGAGATAAGATGAGACCGGAGAAGTCGGAGAGGTAGAAAAAAAGGGTTAAAGGGAAGCAATTTGTGGCTGGCAAAGAGAAAGAGAGAGAGAGGGAGAGAGGAGGGATGGAAGGCGAAAATCAGACATTGAAAGGGGGGATGCGGGAGTACCCAGAGAAAGGAAGAAAATAATACTGAGATGAGAGGAAGAAAATGAGACGGGTAAGAGATGAGAAGAAAATATAGTACCCAAATATTAAGAGGATTAGGAAGTTGAGAGTGATGGTGCAGTAAAGAGAATGAGAGAGACTGTACGAGAAAATTGTTCATGAAGCCCAAGATAAAATTGCTCCTTGGGAAGAAAATGAGGGGAGTGATGGGTTACAATATAGTGGCGATAAGGAAAAATGAGTCGGGCCACTGTAGAACCATAACATTTTTATCGGTCATAATTGTGTATGAGTGAATCACTGAGAGAAAATCTTGAGAGTAAGAATGGAAAACAGTAAAGAAGAATTGAAAATTGTATTACTACACGAGATCAAGAGATCAAAATATGAAGAAATAGAAATGAAGACTTCATGTAAATTTCTTGAAGAGCAAAGAACATAATACGAGATACCAAGCAACTGAGATTTAGAACCACAACCCGAGCAGGAACCCGAGAAAATCAGAGTGGTAGTAACTGCTAGTGGTAGCAAGTGACGAAAGGGAAGCGCCAGTGGAGAACAGTGACAAGAGGGGGCGGGGCAAGGGTCATTGAGGAAGTTTGAAGTGGGAGTCTGTGACGATGACATGGCGTAAGGTAGCCAAGACGCGGGGAGCGAGTCAGCAGTTGCGGATTGTTACCCCTGGAGGAGCAGCGTCTGGAATTGCGGGGGAGATCCAAGAGGCAGGTGGAGTTGCGGAGGTCGACACGCCTTATACGTGCTCTTTTTCTTTATCATCACTCTCTCTTCCCTCACGCCTACCGTGCTGTCGTCAAGGAGACATTTCATCCCTTCGTATCGTCTTTTTGTACAACTTTCTCCTCTGCCTCCATCTACTCTCGGATTATTTTGACTAACAATTTCGTTGAACGTAATATTTGATCATTTTTAACCTCGCTTTTACCTTTTAGAGCTTTCATTTTCCTTCTTTTTCCCTACAAGCACTGAAGTCTGTTTGATCGTCACCAAAAGCCGTATGTTTATCGGGCGGCTCAGAAAAAAATATTCTTTAGATTAAAATATAAATGTAATCTGTAAAACTGTGTAAAAATGTATTCAATTATTATTTATCCGTAAAACATTTCATTGCTAGTAAGAAGACCGTTCAAAAATACTATTATCATAAGTTACTACGAATAAAAATGAGAATCGTAAACAAAAATAGTCTTGATGTGTTCAGTGGCACGGGTCAGTATTGTTTAATCGCTCTAAAAGGTGTTTCCCTGTCGTTTTGTTTCGAATTTTAAATGAGATGAGGAGAAAATTGCAAATTTGCCAACTTGATCACCAGTTTAATGTATGGTATATAGTGTGTAATGTTTGGTGCATGGTGTACGTGCGTGCGTGAGGTGAGATGGGAAAAATTGAAACTTTACCACCATAATGGTAGTGTTTAGAGTGTGGTGTACAGTGTGTAGTGTTTGGCGCATGTGCATGGTGAACGTGCGTGCGTGCGTGCGTGGGAGCGTGTCCGCGGGCGCAGGCGGCGGCCGTAACTGCAGTTCCCTGTCAATATATAAATTGTAGTGTTTGGTGCACGGTGTACGTGCGTGAGGTGAGATGAGAAAAATTGAAACTTTACCACCATAACGATAGTATTTAGTGTGTAGTGTTTGGCGCATGGTGCATGGTGAGCGTGCGTGCGTGCGAGCGTGGCCGCGGGCGCAGGCGGCGGCCGTAACTGCAGTGCGGCGCGCGCTGGCGCGCGCGTGTTGCAGAGCCCACGGGCCCCTCGGCGCCGCGCCTGGTGCAGCGCAGCTCGCCGCTGGTGGTGGCGCGGCGCGGGGACGACGTGGCGCTGCCGTGCGTGGCCCACGGCTATCCGCCGCCTCAGTACTGGTGAGCACGCGCCGGCCCGCCCGGCCCGCGGAGCACAATGGGCCGCGCGACTGGCCCAACGAGCAGGAAAAGAAAACGAAAGAAACGAAAAAAAAAAACTATTTTCAGAACTCAGTTTTTTTTTTGTGTTTGACCCCTCTGCAATCTCAGAAGATGGGTCCATCATATCGGACCGCTTGAGGAGAGGAATTCTTAAGCGAGATTCATTTCGTAGGTTGTTGAGAAGACAGCACGAGGCTTTCATATGTGATACATTGTTTCTAGTTACCTCTTCGTTTGTTAAATAATCACTAAAACATTTTGTGTTTAGTATTAATATATAAATTGAATAAATATTGTAGTAATAAAAATTATTACTTAGTTTCTTGATGAAATAGATTACATTGCCATTGATTTAGCATGAATAGAAATGACAAAATGGGTTACACATTTTTTTATTGCGGAAAATCATGTGATGCTTTATTTTATTAATTTTTTCTGGATATGTATAATTCAAATTTATTAGGTATTGATAGTTGAAAAATTACAGTACCAATTTCATAGTACTGACCATGTCTCTTTCAAATTTGTGAACCAATTTGTAAATATTGTGCGAGATTTTTGATGCTTTAATGACTGGAGTTACAATACAAAAAGGAAAATAGTCAAATTCTTATTTTAAATCATTTGTAGATCATGAAATGATGATACAATGTAATTAATGAATGAAATAAAGAATCGTAATTTCGAATGATCTACGTATGAGAACACCCATAAAATAGACATTAAACGTTTTGCAGTGTTTCTAATTTATGTGATTGGAAAATATTGTTTCAAGTGAAATTCGATCATATTGAAAATAAACGTGGGTAGTAAACAGAAACACCTTTAAAGTAATGAAAACTACACGTACGTCTTCTATATTTTGAATCTATGTTTTAAAATTGTATGATTGAAGTGGTGGATTTTAAACTAGAGAAAATCTGCCTTACCCACTCTTGATGTGATTTCTGTCCACTGTGTACCGCAGTGGCTACCGCATCGCTCTGCACCTTCCCAACTGCATGAGCCGAAGTGTTATCAGAACCCCTAATCCCTGCAGTGGAGTGACCAGTGTAGCCCACTTCCACCTCTTGAAACAGAATACCTAGGGACGTCGTTATCTTTGTTGTCCCCAACGGTGTCAAACTGAAGCGTATCTCGTTACTCTATGAAACGAAACTGTAGAGGAAGAGCTATACTCTGACAGTACATAAAATGGAGAGTTATATGCTGTGGTGTTGCTTGATGGTGTGATAAGGACAATCTCTTCGGGCGGTACATTAAAGGAATGTCACATGATATGATTTACTCAAATCGCCATGGGTAAAATAAAGGCACGAATAAAGACAAACTAGACGAGGTATTTTACTTCGAAGTGACGTAAATAATTCACATTGCATTATTCTCTCATGATACGAAGGAAACGTTTTGACTTCATGAGATTCAAGAAATATGCGATTTTGCTTTCTTCAGTAAGTAAATATCTCATCGTGAATAGATCCGATTACGTGGAAATAATTTCCAGTAAGAACATTTCTTCATTTTGCTTCATTTTTTCAAATTTATAAAACGCGTTCTTCATTTTCTTCCTTTGCTATCAGAACCCAAATGCATTTACGTAAACGTTGCTTCCATTTATCTTTGAATCTTCCCGAAATAACATTAGCTTTTTCAAAATTTTTCAGTTTGCCTTCCTTTTTTGAAGTTATCCTGTTCCCTCATAAAGTTAACAGGGTTTTCATTATTTTTCTACTTCATCAGGTTTTGTTACACCGAATACTTTTTCCCTCTTCTTATATTTCATGAAGTTGAACTCTTATTATGCGCTCCTCTTCTGTCAGGTTACTTTAGTGACTTGAGTTGATTTTATGCAACTGCAAGAATTTCTTTTTATACTCTGCTGCTCCCAGCTCGCCGTCCTCCCCAACGCGTACCAAGAGAAGGAATTTTCTACTTCTGCCGGAACTCGCCACATCTGACGGATTTCGGAGTGGTAAGTTGAGAGCGGACGGTTCTTGCACCCACTTCCTTCGCCCCACGTTTTTGTTTAGTCTTCTTGTCCCGGCAGAATAGGTCAACTTCAGCGTGCAATAACTTTTGTTAACAGAGAAGCGCTGGAGACAATGGTCTTCGCTTCCTTGCGGCTCTACGACGCCCATGCCATCAACAAAGAACGACAGCCGTCTTCTAGTGGGGACAAAAGTAACGGCCGAAAGCAGGGTCCGTGACTGCACACTCGGCGCATCCCCACCTCTGCACCGTCCTCCCCTTCGCCTTCCTCTCGTAATGCGGCGTTCTGCATCCTCACCCTCGCCTACGCGAGGGAAAAATCCCCACCTTGTAAAAAAACGAAAAGCCATTCCAGCATCCCGCCGCACTACTTATAAAAATGAAATGAGTCTTCATCTTCCCGGTGTAGCGAAAGACGCTTTGTCGCGACACATCTTCCCGCACGTCGTTCCTGCTTCTGTCGCGCTCGTCTTTGCGAACGCTCTCCTTCCTTTCGCACCCCTTTTCCCGGGGCACGTCGTCGAATCGGCAGTATGCCCCCCTCCCTTACCCTTTTCTCTACACCTCCATGTTTCTACGTCTTTCGTGCCCCCCCTTTTCCGCACCATGTCTATTCGTTAGAGAATCATTCCTGGAACTTTTTCGATCTCCGGCGCTGGCATTCCTGTTTGCCACTTCCCCACGCCTTGCTGTTCTCTTGCTTCCATGTCCCTCATCTGCAGTTTCTCTTCTTATCTTCCTCCGCCTCGCTCGTTCTTGCCCTCGCTGGCGACCGTGTGTCCTTCTGTACTCGTCCTTTCATTTGGGGTCTGCTCTGGATTCTTCGTCTGAGTAAGCCGACATCGCGCTTTCCACCACCATCTCCTCATTCAGCCCACCCCCGTTTTTCACCCCCAAGCTGGCGGTGCCGTCACGAAACGCAGCTGTCTGCGCCGCTCGTTACCGCATGTCTCCTGACTTTAGAATCCCCGTTGCGATCAAAACAGCACGACTGAATTGGTTGACGATATGTTTCGCCGCGTCTTTTCACGTTTGATGTTCACATAAATACGATGAATAATTTACATTCCGCATACGTCTCGTAATCGCACTTTGTGCAAAAGCTTTTGATGATTTCTAAGACCAGAGAGCGAACTTAGAGTATTCGAAGAATATTACTGAGAGTTGCGTCGTCCGATTTTGTCAAAGTAGTTAACTAATCGATTTCAAAAATATAATTCTGTGTTTGAGAGCTAATAACTCATCGTACAGCGTAATAAACCGATATTCGATTCAAGTTGCATTCATCCGTATGATGTAAACCATATTATTCTATTTTTTATAATATCTCTATTCAAATATTCTCTCTGTTGTAAAAAAGTAAAAATGAAGTAAAATGTGCACCATGTTTTTCCATTTACATTTGTTTTGCTATCATATAATAACAATGTGGTTTATAGCTATTTTACTACGTTATTTCTCTCTCAGTTCGAGGACAAACGCGAGTCTTGCATCTGCAAGTTTTTCTGCCGTACGTGACGAGTGTATGTGTCGCCGCCGCAGCCGCAATCACACATGTTTCACTCTTTCCCTCTCTTTTCATTCCCCCCACACACACACACAGCGTCCGACCCACCGCCACCCAAGCGCCCTCCCCCCGGTCGTCTCTCGTTTTTGAGGCCCCCCAGCGCTGCAAACCGCCGCTTCCCGCCGACCGACGCCCGGGCTATTTATTGTCGCAATTATGATTATTACGGGAGTGCGCGGTGGAGTAATGGAAGCGAGCGGGGTCGTGCCTGCGGTGAGTACGGGATTCAAATCCCGGGCCTCGACCCGTCGCGCCGCCGCGGCGCTGCTGGCAGAGTGGGGCCGAGGCAGGGGCGGTAGGGGGGAGAGGGAAGGAGGCAAGAGGGGAGGGTCGCTTGTTTTCTGTCAGCTGCTCCGCCCCCATGAATGCATGTATGCAATATCGCGTATACGCCAGGAAATATATGTATGCATTTATTCATCTTACATGAGCGGCGCGGCGTCGCACGTAGGCGTGACGTACGTACTGTGCGGTGGCGGCGCCACCGCCGCCGCAGCCGCGCCGGTTGATCGCGCGCCCGCCGCTCGCCGCACGCCTTCTGGTCGCGCGCCGCGCCGGGCTGGAAGCAAAGCAATACGCGAGACGCTGTTGATCGAAGAAGACGAGCGGAAATGGCTGGCCTGGAACTAAAGTGGTCTACGAAACATTTTGGCTAAAATCCAGATGATAGTAAACTTGATTTGAACAGGTGAGAATCCATACATTCTAAAGTGGTCTCTTTGTCATTTGTCTTTGTATTTGCCCCATAATAAAAGTATCACTTGAGTACTGGCGGATAGTTTCAATGTTAGTCAATTCTTAAGTAGTCTAAAATCACATTGTGATTGGTACCCTGGACCACTTTAGTTCCAGGCTACCCAAATATCCTCCTCACTTGGTTTAATTTCATTCGATGTCAGGTTTCTCAGTAAATTTCTTAGTATTTCTGCTGTGATTTGTATTAATGAGTAGGTAGTTCTCAAAACGAGTGATTGTTTGCCATTAAATCCATACAACCTCAATTTCTCTTGTGAATATGAATGAATAACTAGAATGTTGCATATTTTCAGTTTAATTTTTTGTTAAATAAAATTATACATGATCAAAAGAATGCTTGGATTTGAGTGTTTTTAAAATCTTAGGTAAGTGTAGAAATTATTTTTCTCGGGGAATATTTATAATTGAAGACTGATGTATCTTCACCAGTATTAGTTTTGCAACCGTTGTCAGCAACATGTTTATCGGATGGCGAATTAATGGTGATTGTTCCCGGGGGTGTTGCATACATAAATTTAAAGTTGAAAGAACATATACTTCCATGGTTACATTTTTGTTGATAAAACACATGGTTACACTTTTGTTGCATTTATAATATATATATGCAAAACCTTATTATATACAAGCAAATATTTTTCTTGGAGAGAGTCGAATGTACAGTCCTCACGTTGGTCCTACATCAAGATGAGAAACTCACAACGAACAATATTTATCGGTGTGTGCCGTGATGCAGTAAACTCAAAGCACTAATCGGAACTGATGTGGAGTATGCAGAGAGTCAGTTTGCTTGTTGAGCTAATAGAGGATAATTTGCCAATGGGTCCAGGAATTGATTAGTTATCATTATAAAATACTTTGCGAAATGACGTGGTAGATTAGGTACTAATTTTGCTATTAAAGACATGGGAGGGCAACTCAGATTTGTAAATAAATCTCTAGTGTCCATGCAAATCGAGATGTAAGTGGAAATATTTGAAATAAGTTTCATAAAAAATGTGCCAGTGAAGCTCAAATGAAATATGTTACGGAAGCCAGTAACTGCTAATATCTAGTGTGAAAGTCGTTCTGTTTTAAAACATACGTATTTTACGTACACATGAGGAGTAACCTAAGTCGTAACACCCTTTTATCTTCTGAACCGTAAAAAATAAGAAAATCTCTTGCACAATCGATGTTATAGACGAGAGCTACATGAGGACACAACATATTTCGTTTCTGACCCTTTTTCTAGTGCAAAAATATTACATAGTTTAGTTTGATACCTTCGTTTTTCGAGGTGAATTTTCGTGTTAATTTTTTTATTTCTGCTATAAAGTTCATAATAAAAAGGCATTTTAAAAGTAATTCAATATCTGACTCGTCCGTCCTCGTGCATAGAAAGTTACATAAAAAGTATCCGTAGTGAAGTGATTGGAGCCGTCGGACGTTTATAGCCAAAAGCTGAATCGTAAACCACGAGAGGTGAAAGAAAGAAGGCAATAAGGAAAATTGAACAGGAATTTCAAATTAAATTGAATAAATTCACGGATAAAGTACATTTGAAGGGAGCACGTTTGCTACTCCAAAATTATTCATGAAAATAAATACTTGTTCGTTGGTAGCGCACGGGAAGTACGCGGTAGTAACATTATATCCGTTGCAGTGCACTTGCTGATAAGTTCTTTAAAGCTCGCGGAAACACGAGCGTTGCAAAGAAGCGGAGGCACACCTTCGTTGCTGAGGTTTCGTTTCCGGGAAGTTCCAAAAGCCTCAGAGTTGTCTTTAACGAGTGACGTCTCAATGCTCCTTTATTTAAAAAAACAATTCGTTCCAACCACAATTAATGTGTAATTATCCGTCTTGTAGAAATAAATAAATAAATTTAAAAACATTGCTCTATGCTTCACTTAAGGATGATTTCAAAATGTTCATTGTCGGATGTGAATTTTGCCTTTTACTTTGCATCACTGCGAATCTATCAGAAAGTGTTTCGTATATACTGCGATTTTTCCATAGCTGCATGTGACAGATCATCAGCCGTTACTGCCAACTGTTACAGCTCTCCAATCGGTAGCTTACACGTCACTACAGTGACGCCACTGTAGTGACGTGTAAGCTCCCGATTGGAGAGCTGTAACAGCTAGCCGTAGCAGCTGATGATCTGTCACAAGCAACTATGGAAAAATCACAGTATAATAACCGGCCTTATTTCCGAAGTTATCTGGAGGATCACGCGCGGGGTATAGAATTTTGATAATAATTACTTGGAGTGTGTAGGCTTCTGCGGTCGGCGGTCAGTATGTACTTGGCTGTCTGGAGGCCGCGTCCAAGGCGCAGGTGTCGACGTTTCGGCCGCCATTCTGCGACCTTCCTCAGAGCGTAATGCATTACTTCATCTAGAATTTCGTTAATGTATCGTCTTAATATGATCATTTTGATCATTTATACTTCATTGGTAAGAATATTTACATTCATTTTTTTGTTGTAATGTACGTAAGTAATATTCCATATTAATGTATGGTGTGATCAGTGTATGATTCTTTTGTTGAAAATTAGTGCAACCCCCAAAATCATGTATTACACTTACGCCAGTGACAGCGAGCTTAGATATAAGATGGACTCTATGACTCATGAGAATATGTTGATATCTCGTGAAAACTAAATCTTACTATAGAGCCACATATCTATTCAACCCAACCGATTTGATGTTAAAAAATGATCTCAAATTATTTTTTATGACATGATAATCAGACAATTCGACTTAACATTTCAGGGTTTATGATTTTCTGAAATGTACATTATATACTTAAATACACTTGCACGCATCGCTCAGCAACCAAGTGGAATTTAACATACCGTATACAAATAAAGAGAATAAGAGAATGAAGTGTACGATCATCTCATTTTCAGCAAAAAATCGACTTATTAGTTAATTCTCCATAGTCAAAGATGTGTTAAGATACGCACATCCTTGAAACTGTCTTCCTAAGCCCTTTCTGTCAAACTAAACTTGTAGTTCTATTTACGAAACAAATTTGACCCTATATCTTTATACTAAAAAAAGTAGACAAAGACGAAATATATTGTAGGACGATTTTATAGCCATTTTATTTACATTTTACATCTTACAGGTGTAAAAAATGTATAAAAATACGAACAGAACAACGAAGAACGTCATGAACGCGAGAGAAATGATAAAAAAGGAGAAATAAGATAAAATTATTTCGACATTTATATTCAATGTTTCCAAAGTTTTCGATGTCGTAAGAGATTTATTGGAGTATTTCTTCTCGTAAGCCATGGTTTAAATATGAATAAATGCTGTTGAAATAGCGGCTACACTTCATCGCTCTCACTGAAACATATTCTGAATTGAAGCTTGATGTTCCAGAAAGTTTCGAGAAAATGCTGATGGACTAGACACGGGTTTCCTGACGTTCCGAACATACTATGTTGTTGGAATACTTTCTACCCCTGAGCCTTTCTTATTTGCTTCTCCTGCTTATTATTCTGTTGCTTCTTCCCAACATACCGTTTCGTCCCGTCTGCTGACAGTGACGCACTACTGGAATGTGAAGTTTCCTAACGTCTTTGTTGTGGGCTTCAAGTTGTCCAGTTAAAAATTTCTGACGTTTATTTTAAGCATTCCTGTCTTTTATTTAATCTCACTGAAAATGTGAATTCTTGGAACGGATGCTGGTTTTCAAATATTTGTAGTAATTTTTACTTATCTCTGTAACTCTTCTTCTTAACAGCGCTCTCGTTAACTGGGTTGAGATGGAATTCTGTGCACTTATTGTATTGTCATTTGTTGAAAAATGTATTTCATTGATAATTACTATTATTCGCTTGCAATCAATATTTTATACGTTATTTGTAAACGCAGTATATCTTGAAATATATATATTAAATGTTACAGATAAGTACAAGTCTTGCTAATTCCGAATTACCCGGTTAATATTCACAGTATCCAAATGAACGGAAAACGACTTCACCCAAACTGTGTGGAAATAGGCAAACTTTGGACTTAAGGCGAGTGAATTGCACTTGAGCCAACGTCGGGCGTATAGACTAGGTGAAGAACATTATCGTGACAAAGAATAGCAGCGAATTCGTGATAAACAGGGGTCAGAGTACACAGGAGTCAGGTCAGTAATGGCAAGTTTTTTAGCAAGTGCAAGCCTAGAATACAATTTACAATGTCCGAGGGTGGGCGAAACAAGCAATTTTCTATTATGTAGAAGGACATTCCTGCATTAGCTCCAATTTAAAAAAATAGTTGGTTGTATCATACTCAAAGTAGGTGTATGTCTAAAATTGCGTTTAAAATGTTTGGGTTCCTTCAACCTGTATTCATGTATTAATAAATAAGTCATTGAATTTTCAAAATTCAAAATTCTGCAGAATAGTTTGTAAAATATATTTGTCGAAATCTGTATGAGAGAATGTGTAAATTATTTGAATACCAGATTATGTGCGCCATCAAAACGGTTTCATGAGGAAAGCGAAATGACAAGGCGAGTTATCTCCCGTATTATATGTCAACGCGGGTGGGAAGAGGGGCTTGCAACTCTGAGCATTATTGGCCTTCACTGGTTGAGGGATGCGGTAGTATTAGTGTAAATAATTACCTGTTAAAATCAATTTTTAGCATCAGATGCTTCGCACTGGTAATGTGGCAGCTAAAAGCAACAAATTTGGTGGAAGTTATGCACTTTAACTTAATAAATAATGCTGATTAAATTGCAAATTCAAAACTGTGTACTCAATTAATTTCATTTGCCCGCACGAGTGGTGTTTCTGGACAATTAATGATTGCGACTGCTTTTTTGAGCGCCTAATTACTGAATTAAAGGGTTAACACAACCGGAGAGCTTACCTGACCGCTGCCCGGGAGGGACGGATCAGGCAGACCGACAATATCGCACATTCCGAATATGTCACGAATTACGGTAATACTCGTATTACGTGCCATCAGAGCAAAGCACTCAGTCGGCCCTGAAGTCTGAATCGGCCATTTCCACCACCCATTGACGATGTTACATGACAACGCAAATTGAGTGAGCGCTGCAGCGTATGGTTGAGTCGCCGTGAAGGCCCGCGGTCAGCCTCGTACAACGAGTGATCCGACGAATCGATTCCGGCGGCGGCGGTGGCAACTTGACACTTACGCCTATGATGTGTCGCTCACGCGTTGGCTATGAAACAATTCAGTCTTATTATTTTGGAATTTTTTGGGGATTTTAACGACAATATTTCTTAATGTCTTAGGGATTTGAGTTTGGATTATGAATGTGCATAGGTTTCATGACTAGTCTCACAGTATGGAGGAAACAGTGTCACAGGAAACGGTAGGATAAATGTGATCCGTTAATGACGTTCTGAGAAGGCTTGGGTGCCCCCTTTATGACTGAGGTAACCTTTCTCAAAAATTACTCCACAATTATTACCGGAAATTATTTGGAAGATATAAGTTAAGTTTTTGTTCTTACAAATACTTACATATCTAGTATTTCGTAAGTTACGTAATACTACAAAAACACTACAGCCTTCACTGTAGACAGTACGTTCCCTCTAATATTCTACAATCGTTCCTCGCAAACTAGAGGCTCTGCGGATTTAAAGCATCTTTAATTGGAGTCCTTTACAATAAAGCCCCTACATTTTCAAACCTTTTCTGTTAAAACCGCACAACATTTTTTCTTTAAAATTCTTGCAGGATGGACTAAAGTGCGCTTATAAATGGGGTATATATTGTCATTAAACCCTCCGGAATTTAGAACATTCGAAAGTTATATTTTTCGAACCTGTCTGCTCCTTCCGATATGAATCTAGAGATTTCTTCTCAATAGAGACTATTTTTGAACATTAGATCTTTAAATTCCATGCACAGAATTTAATTTCTTTTCTTTCTACGTAATTTTGAGTTAAATCTGACATATTCCCCAACTTACCCAAACAATATTTTCTCCAAAACGGCTTTAGTTTTTAATTAAACTTTTTAAATGGACGCATAACAATATACTGTACCATATACAAGCAATATTGATTAAAATATTTGAATCTTCAAAAATATTTTTTAAACACCTTGTGTGTTTTTGATCAACTGCCGACACTGCTTACACTGTCACCAAATCGCCTCCACTCACATTGGAGAATGAAGTATAGGCTGGTGCTATATTCAGAAATTCCAGCGCTGGCAAGGAATACCTCTCAAACTCACTTTTAAGTAATCAAAAACAACTACTTGAGATTTGCAATGCCGCACCACATTGTTCCTATGCCGAAAATTAAAATTTTATTGGACGTTGACCAATCTCTACTACCCGTCGGACGTCTAAATTAGAGAAATGACAGAGAGCAATATTTACGGAGAGTGATTATCTCTGCTGGTCGAGAATCTGTCAGCAAAAATTACATTATAACATGCAGTGACCAAAATACGGTTTTCTGCATGTTCTGTGTGCGAAACAGCTAATTTCTTTATTATAATGTGTGCGAAACTGCGAACTAAAGTCTTAAGCGTGCGCGAAACATCACGGAGTATGTGCGAAACATTGCACATACTCGGGCACATACATAAGCACGGGCGAAACGTCTGCAACGTTTGTTCACGGCGCACATTGGGAAGAAAATCCTAAAACCTGGCCAAAATTCGAAAAAAAAAAATAATTGAGAATTTTTAACACTCTATCGGTGGTACTATCAAATTCCGGGCGTACTAACGGCCGGAAGTTACAAGTGAAAGCTGTATTCCAGGTTGAACATAGGGCTTTATTGTGTTTACCGCCTCACCCAAGACGGACGGAAATTTTAGTGCGGAGTTAAAAGCAAATATTTTTGTTCTATGAAAAGAATCATTGAAATTTTAAAATGGAACATCTTACAGAAGGTATGTACTTAATTATAAGCCCTGGTTCAATAATTTGTTCATGTTACACATGTTTTTTAAATGAATGTTCGTGCCAGTAAATAAGAAAATGTATTTAAAAAATTGATTAAAAAATAGAGAAGTTACAAATCTTACAATATCCCATTTTCATTCAAATTTCTTGATGATATTTATAGTATTTATTTCATGTTCATTCTATAAAATCGCACGAATAGGCACGAATCCGATAATGAGATATGTTTATAGTGGTACTTTGCTGCAAAATCCTGTTTTTTCTAATTTTATTAAACTTAATTTAAAAGTATAGAATACGGCATTTGTCCATAAAATAATGCATAAATCGATATAAATAGCAAATAAAGGACAACATACTAAAAAGATTTGGGGGAATACAACTTTCTTTTCCAACATGTACCGCTTAGCTTAGAAAACAATCTACAATACCGCAACAAAAAGCTAGAACAGTATATTGTAATCTTATAAAGCAGTGAAACGAAGACATTTTTTTCTTTGTTACATTCACAGATAATTTGAACATTAAAATAACACTGTTTCCAAAAATTCAATTTCAGCGTGCTGCACATGCCTGAAGAAAAAATTAAAATGTCTTCGTATGTTAAAATGCCGTATACCGGATGGGCACAATGATGTGTGTATTCACTGGCTAGTCACACAATGAAGCTACACAGAGTTTGAAAACGGGGAGTGAAAGGAAGGAGGTAGGGTAAGCTTTCGGCGCTAGTTGCATCGTCTGACAGACGACGCCTTTGTAATCGACGGTTAAGAACAGTTGAACGCAATCAGACGAAAGTATTTTCTTATATTTACATTCTTCTACGGTTTTCCGAATGTCATTCACCGTATTGAATCTGCCATTTTAGATTTTATTTTTGATACGGTATCATATTCGTAATCAGCAAGCTCGAAAACCCCAATTTACTATTTGTTGTTGCATTCATCTCAAATGTCATCGGCCATATTGAATCGCCGTTTTGAATTTTTCATTTTTGATATCATATTCACAATCAGTAAGCTCGAAAACACCAATATACTCATTTTTGGTGCATTCTTCCGCGTTTTACCAAATGCCATTCGCCATATTGAATCCGAAATTTTGAATTTTTTTATTTTTGATATCATATTCGTATTTAGTGAGGTCGAAAACCCCAATATAAGCCCCAATGTAGCCATTATTTTGCATTTTGCAAGACATATTGAATTTTAACCACATTTTAGGCATTTCTTCTCTCTGTGCGGCGGGTTAAAAATAGTATTCGCAACACGTGCGCGAGTTGATTCGCGAACTTGGTTGCGTAACTTCCTATATTTGATCAACTTCAGAGAGAATGGACGAGCCTTCAGATTCTCCAGTCGAGACGCGTCTGTGTGCACAGCAATGCGAAGCTCTTATAGACTGTTTTTACAAAACTCGGGGAGAACGGGCGAGCATTGAGATGCTCTGGGCGAGCAGCGTTCTCACGCACAGCCGTGCAGGGTGCACAAAGACTTAGCCCCTTCAGAGAGAAAGGTTGGGCTAATCGATAATTATTCGTGGTAAGGCATCGTCTGATGTCCACGAAAACACCAATACTTGCGACGTTAACAGCATCCATGGAGCAGATTTTGATTGGTTGATTGATATATCCGGGCACGTCCACTGCTGTGGTTATTAGTTCCTTTAGTGTAATGAGGGGGTAGCTGTGTTCCTCGCCCGCTGAGAGGTGAGATCTGGCACCCACCTGCACGTCAAATTGAGGAGGATTCCCCCTCTAACTACGTCTCTTAAGGGGTCACTTCCTCACCTGGGACAAGTTCTACTCTTCCGACTGGAATCCCGTCATGTATGGTAGTTAAGTGCATGTAAATCTATTTGTAAGAGGATAGGAAAGGACAAGCAAGAGGAAGGCTAGATCACGCTGGTCCCGTGGCCCGTTTCTTAGGAACTTTCTCAAGCATTCGCTTGGTACTGATCGGATAAACCACGGAAAACTACCTGGCAGAGCAGCCAGCCTCTAGAAGTCTCCTCCAGACTACCTGAATTCCACATAGCTATTTAACCAGTATCTAAAAACAAGCCTCTGCCGGACTCCAACTTTAGGACATCCTGATCAGAATTACTGCAGAGAAAACAGCAATGCTGATTCTGAGCTAACTGAGCCTGTAGAGCCAAAATTCTCCTGAGCTAGGCGAGAGAATAACTTCTGCAGGGAACCGCGACCCGACCGGGTGTAAATAGCCGCTGCTCCAGACTGGCCGCGTGTATGTTCATTGAGACTTCGATGCCTCTCTGCATGCTTCTGATGCCACTGAACTGATAATTGTTGCCGCGAGAGATGGTGCTGGTCACATAGGTATGCCAAAAAGTGCTTTCGCCGGGGACCGATGCCATCGTAAAACCGCCTGCTCTTTTTGAGGGGGCGCCCGATATCTGGACTGATGACGCTCCGGCCTAATCTGATCAGGGCAATGGCCACAAGCTGTGTCGCAGTGCAAAAGAGGAATGAAGTTCTTTGAAATATCGTTATGACAATGTAATCGGACCGCGCAAGTGTCAATTGAATACATTGTTACAAAGCAAGCGCTATATCAAATTTGAGCGAAACGCTTTACGTATGAAATTTGTGTTTAATCCGTCTTTTTACTATTGCAGATTAAACTTATGTTCATTCAATGTATCTATGTGATTTTTGTATATGCATTAACCGTTCCTTTCCGACACCCATTAGAAATGACAAAATTATTCAAAATTAATTTAATACTTTCAGGGTTGGATAAGACTGGTAGAAGTAGAATAATTTAATACATTTGTACAAATACTTCATTATTTTATACATTTATTAATTTTATACATTTACTTACATCATAATACTTATGTATTTGCGTCTTTACAACAACTTAAAATACGTGCTCTTGAAGAAATGTCTGCAAAATGTACGAAACGTCGAGACGCAAATAAATAAACAACAAGATTCACATTTCCTTGTATCTATTTGAGGATTGATCCTGTATGGTCCAGACCTGCATCCAACGTCCCACCTATTGCAACAACATTAAGCAAGGATCAATAGGAAAAACAACAACTAATTGCACAATAATAATAATAATAATAATAATAATAATAATAATAATGTCTAAAAAAAGTTGCATGATTTCAGAATTGAAATTCTAATGGATGCAAGGTATACATTTCGTACATAATGCTATTACTTCTTATTATATGAATGAAAAGTTAGTAGAACGAATAGTAGGAAATACACATTTACACCATATTTATATGACAAAACGTATTTTGCACAGAGTACGACGTAATAAGCATAACGCTCCTCTCAGTTAATGGTGCATACAGAACCATCACATCCATTTGTCGAGGAGAGAAAATGTCCACTAATGTTAAATGCATTTATAACATTACGTCCCAGATTTAAGAAACTGTTCAAAAATAAACCCTCTTTGAACATAAAATACGGTTCTTTTAAAAACCGTAATAAAATGATTTTTATGGATCTCGTTACATCTTTTAAAATTGTTGTTTTTAATATTTGGTTTGAGGACATCTGGAGCGATATGATTACATCTTTCTTTAAACACTTGGTAAGTAGAGATTTTAAACAGGTAATTAATAAATGCATAGAAAATTGGCTCGGGTCGGCGAATGTAGCCGTTGACATCCCTTATGATAGTATGAAATACGACGTTGCAACATCGGTGCAAAGAAGCGGAAGATCACGTGGGGGAAGAAGGGATCGATCTTCATGGCCTTCACGGCAAGCTCCCAGAAGCGCCCCGGGAAGAAAATGAGACGCAAGGGCGCTCTCTCTAATAGCCTCTTTTGGTTCTGCGGAGCTTACGGTGGTACTTCGAAGATCATTGAACTAATGCGCCTTACATGTATGTTGAATATTACTGGGAATTTTGGGAGTCGTATTTACTACATGTGAGTTATATTTCGTAAATTATTGAAGCTCTGGGATCTGAAAAGTATTTGGCATCAATCTACAAGGAAGAATTAAAGGAAAACTAAACAAAAGAAATGGTGTCCATGATCCATTAAAATGTTCTTTGTAATTTACCCAAGTGATGGTGTGAATATAAACACCAGCATGTTTGAAAATGTACCCCTTTATAGTTTAAAGGAAAAAGAGACATTATTTCTCTCACTAACAATAAAATGTTTTTTGCCCTTGTTTCAGTTCTTTTTACAGAAAACAAAATATTTTGAGTTTAGTTCCAATCATGAATTAAATGCAATATCAGAAAAATTAAATAAAATATGTGTGACGAAAGAATCACATTTATTTTATTCTTTTGTGCTCTCCGTATAAAGAAAAACTCTCCGTGTACAATGCCGTAGGAAAATGTGTATATATAATGTGCAAAATATTTTGATAGAAAAACACGTATTGTTAATCCCTGATAATCAAAAGATAATTTTTCTTCTTCTATGTATATTATATTACTATCTCGTATACATAGTCAAAATACACGTTTTGGGAATTCTTAAAAAAGTGTTTTTTCTCAGAGTATTCTACCGTCCATCCATCTGCCTCTCGGTGCACAGAATTTTGAAACTTTCCCAAAATTGTTAACTTTTTTCTTTTATTCTGTTGGTCGAATGCTCATAAAAGTGAGGCAAAACCGATTTTGAGTGACACTTCTGAAATTTTGAAAACTACAAAAGTTAAAATTTGGTTAGACCTCCCATTAATTCCAATGTTGAAAGCATATTTTTTCTAAATGATAGCTATCCTTCAATATTAATTCTTTAAAAATTATGTTCATGTTTCCAAAATAGTTTTTGCATAATTTTGAGTGAAATCCTGGTAATTTAAAAATGTAGATTGTTTCCCCATGTTCTCCAATTACTTGCTTTTTTCTCAAATGAAGGAGAGTTTACATAATGTGTTGAGCCGATTTTCATTGAATTCTTGGAAATTTCAAGAATTATATTGTTAAAGTTTTCAATCATTTCCTACGCTATTAACATTGATGTTAAATATTTCATTCTTAATGTATTCTATTTATCAATAGTAGATCTTTAAATCATATTTGTGCAGTTTTTAAAATATTAGTAGTTTTCGCGTAATTTTCAGTAATATTACGATAATTTTACATCTGTGTCGAAACAGAACGTTAAGAATTCATTTTCGCACTCACACATGTAAAAGCTGCGCAAGACGAAGAGAAAGATTGTCGCTATATAAACCACAACGCTCGAGTTCTCACCCGCGCTCCGGCAAATATTTTTTATACTTTTCTCAAAGAACAGCAAACAATGTACTGTATATAATGGTAGAAAGACACATTATTTAAGCTTTTGAAATTTCAAAAACATTTTGGATGGAAGAAGATTCACCACTGTCTTTTCTTCGATTGGATGAACAATTGTTTTAATTTCATTTTTCCGAGAAACGCTTCCTTTCTCCCCAGCACTATTTTAATGATTTCCCTTTTTATGTAACGTCCAAAAGGTTGTGTTCGTAGTGAACCGAAGCTCTGAGAATAGTTTTAAGTATTGCCGAAGAAAAATATTTTTTTCACGTAAAAACGACGAAAGACGAATATTCGTGAATTGGGTCGGAAATAACAACACCCTATTATTGCGCGCAGCTTATGATCGCGCTCAATTTTAAGCTATCAGAACCTTAGCCCTCCAGCCGGACGTCATAACTTCTGTGGATTCGAAAATGAAGTTAATGGCGTCTCAAGTCTAAAACGGGGTATTTCAAATCATGGGAAAACGCATAGTTTCAGTGATATAAAGACTATTTCGAAATACAAAGGGCTGAGTTTATCCCACAGGCAGTGCAGCATTGCCGCTGTCTCTGCAGCGACTTTGACTGGTAGATTCTAGGGTTCGAGTCCCGACGATGGCAAAATTTTGACATTAGCTAGATACCTAGGTCAAATTCATCCGCTGTCAAGAGAAAAATTCTGCCGGCTGGTTACTCTAAGGTGATTTTCTGTGGTTTCTCCGGGTTGTGAATATTTTTTCTGTGGGATGTGAATATTTTCAAAATAAATACGTGGAAGGTACGTGAAGAATATTTTGGTTTACAGGCCAGAGTATACTGAATTCAATGCCTTATATTCTAGAATGCTAGAGCAAGGCAGAGATGAGTAATTTAGATAAGAGTAAATGTCTACAAACGCGAAAAATAGCGCACGGCTTAAAATAAAAATCGCCGCCATATGTAAACCAAGTACAATAAAAAATTAAAGATGTTTCTGAACAGCGAAAACATAAGGAAATTTATGTACAAAATATGAATATTTGTCGAGATGGTCGAGCGACCAGTGCTGGACCACTTGAAATGAATTGGCCATGCAACTACAAAATGAACGCATCCTGTCCCTACCCGTTTACTAAATAGTCAGTAAGAGTATACTCGTAATTATGAACATGCGAGTGTGTCAATAAAGTCACGTAAGATTTCCATAGAACATTCAGCAAATATAATTCTTTGCATTCCCAAATATTTTAAAAAGCCATTATTAACGTTCTGCCTGTCTGGGTGGCGTTCCTCAGCGTTTAAATGCCCGGAGCAGCAGCCGTAAGGAAAGGCTGAAAGTTTGAGTTGCGCACGACGTTTGGGCGTTTCAAGCGCGTAGTTTATTGCGATTCTCTTCTTATTTTATATGTATAAGCCATACGTACCTTACATGCATCAACATCGTAATCATACGTGCGATTCTCTTCTCGTACGTATTACTGAATCTGAATCATCATTCTAACCACGACCATTCACGTCTCGTTTTTCACCCTTCATAATATCCCATCAATCCGGTGGAAAGCAAAGCCAAACTACCATTTTAACGGGAAAGGGGAGGGCCTGAAGTCATAGGTATGTCTCCTTCCTTCTTTATGCTCAACGAGTAAGATTCGTACTCATCACTCATGTGCTGTTTAATAGATATTTTCAAGAGATGTACTTCATAAATGTTTTCTGATTCTCGCCTTAAAGGGGAATTATTTTCTTAGCGTTTACTCCTCTCTTTTATTTAAGGCCTGTACACAATCGATACATTATTAAAACGTACAGATTCTTCGCTATTTGACTCATTGTAAATAACTACATTTTGTGAACGGAGGTTTGAATAAACGAAGCGGTTGATTTGTTTTTGTGGCACTTGACTTCTTGCGGAAAGCATTTCGAAGCTTGTTGCGAGTTCTTTCTCAGAATACAAAAGAGGAGCATTTGGAGGGACGTTCGGCCTCCACGCCGCACCCGTCCTCGGCGCTTTTTAACATGACGACGCCGGCTATTTATTTCCTTAAGCCGGGGAGAAAGTACATAGGTCTGTTCTCGTTTTCTCGGGAACCGCAACTAGTTCGTCGAGTCCTGGCCATTGTGTTTCTGTTTTTAGATGGTGTTTCTGAAACTGATTTCGTGCGGTCTACCTATAGCCTGAACGAATTTCCTGTTTGGGTTCGCGGTTCAAACTTTAGTTGATGCACTATTTTGTGGAAATATACCACATTCGGAAAAAATCAATGTGAAATGTTCACTGTTCCAATATATCAGTGCTTACAAGCATTTTTGTGCGATTGCCTTAAAATAATAAACATGAAATTGATGTCTTAAAAGTTTTGGTACGTACATAATCGTCTGATTCCACGTTATGTTAAGAATCAATTAAATTGTTCCGTACCTCTCACAACAATTGCACCACCAGGAACAAAATGATCTTTCGAAGCTCCGTTGTGATCCCTGTATTAATTTAATTCTTTTCATTTGGGTAGATTTGTTTTATTGTGCCAATATAACATTAACAATGTAAGAATAAAAAGTTATAAAAGTGAGAAACTCATTTGGTCTTCTGAGTACAATACTGTACTTTTTTCTACACGAAAGAGATATGAATAAGTTTATTTTTTCATTTACTCACCCAAATTTACTGGATGGCCACAATGAATACACATTAAAAACTGCAAATAATTTTATGAAAACTTTCATATTTCATGTCAATTAATTGACATGAAAAGAGAATGAAAAATATTTCACGTTGAATACAAAGTTTAAAAGATAAGATAAAATTAAAATAAGTTTAGTCTTAACAATAGAATTTTCATTGTATTATGAAATGGTACTGGATTCACCGCAAATGAATTTCCTACGTTGATTGAATGATTTAGCGAATAAGTTTTGTCATGCACGTTTCTGCTCTAATTTTTAAGACTGTAATACATTTTAATCGCGTTCTCTTTCTCTGTTAGAAACGATTTAAGAATTTGGACGTTTTCCCTTCTGATTTTTTCAATATACATTAATTTGTGAATTTTGAAAGTGTGTTGAAATGAACATTCACGAAGTTCTGTAAATCTTTCGTTCTATTCCCCTGTATCGTTTACACGGATGACGCTGTCTGTGGGACTGGTGGACGCCCCAAAATATTTTTAAACACATTCAGTATTTAAATTATAATACTTTTTATTTACTAAAGACAGTTTTAGCGTAACGTATTATAATGACTATTCCACTCATGAAATTTCATCCAATAGCATTCGAGGACTGGAACCCTACCAGCCAATTAGAGACGACTTTACCATGCATATTTATCAGTTATTGATTAACTCCTCCTAGGAGGTGATACATTTTGCGCCTTCTTTGTCTACAGAGGTTATGTAATTTTGCTATTATTTTTATTCCACGGTCGGGTGTGTATCTTTTGTTTGAAATTGTTGAGCGCAAAATGTTGCAGAAAAGGTTTGGTTCGACGTCAAATTAAGAAATAGAGGAAATTATTTTTAAATCCAAACCAAATAACATACTCAACAACAGGAAATATATTTGGAATCAGTTTGAGAAATTTTCTGAGGAAAGAAAATATAAATTAACCGCAAATAATACAAATCAGGAAATATCAAATATCTTAAAAGATTGGAGCATGAATATGAGAAAAGTGAATGGTGAAGTTGTCTACGTGGAAGAAAACGTACGCAGCTAAAGTTGGATTTGACACAAAAAAACAGAAAATAACTAATCACTCTTGTCGTTCAGCTGCAGTTTCTGAAATGCTCCAAGTGGGCATTCAAGAGCAAGAAATAATAAAAATTACAGGCCACTCCAACACATCGTCACTCAAGACATATCTCCAAATGAATGAGAAACACCGTTCTTCAATTATTAATAAATTAAGACATAGTAGCTCTTCAAATTCAACATCTTCTTTAAAAATACGCGAACAAAACACGTTTCCTTCGAATTTAAACTTTAAAGAATGTGTATTCAATAACTGTGTTTTCAAGTAATTTCGCTCTTAGTTTGTCTTATGTTTATTTTGTTGTTTATAATTGCCCTTATGGGCAATCCAATGGGGCTCCTTGCTTCGCTAGTCGGGGATTTATCGACAATTTCCAAGCCACTCGTGGAATTACCTATGAAAATCAGTGTACGTTTAGTAACATTAAAATTGTGAAATGATAATATTGTGTGCACAAAAAAATCTCTTGCCGTCTTTCATTAGTCAAAAAGTGCGAGGGGAGAGTATATTACGAAGATGCCTACGAACTGGCGGATGTAGGAATTCCCCCCAAGCCTGCATTTTCAATTCTAATGATGAGAAACAACAAATACAGTGCTTGCTAACACTACTTCTCTAACCGCCTCCGCCGCTCTTGTCTCCGCGTTTGCCCTCATTTATAGGTTTATTGTCAGGGTATATTATTGAATTAATGAAGAGCAGCAACATAACAGAAACTGATGATACCAGGATTATTTCATATATTCACGTCTGTTATAAAAGGATGTATTTTTCTAAAAATATGTTATATATTAAACATCACACGAAAAACTCAACAATTTGTTATATTACAAAAAATAATTATATGTATTTGGGCAAAAATGTCAGCGACGTTTTGCGGAAGAACGCTCCTTGTGAAAACACGGCATATCCTAATTGCAACCTTGGAAAAGTTGTAATTAGGATATGCCGTGTTTAGTTTAGGAAACCTTTTACAAAACTAACACATTGGTTAAACAATGTATTTTTGGAACAATAAACGTAGCTTTACTATGCGACTGTGTTTTGTTTAGTTGCGGGAGGAGAGGGGATGGAAGCGGTGTTATTTTTTTAGACATACTATAAAATTCAGTTCGTAGTTTTCCTATGTGAATACATTTTCCATTACTCGGAAGCGAAAATTTCTAGTTTTCAAAAGTTGGCAACCACACTCGTTGGTGTTCTATTTCATAATTCAACTCCATGTAGTAAACGAGTGGGATCGGGGTTTTGAAACTCAAGAAAACGTGCGCGTAATATACTTCTCTTCATATCTCACATACAGTTTTTACAATTTTTTGATTACATGTAATTATAAATCTTTTTTTCTGCCCGGAGACGTTCTCTGGATGCTCCCAGCCTCCGTGACGGACAAGAATATTGTACACGCTCGCTTCAAGGACGCTGTCAGCGCCGAGTCTGTCGCGGCGCCTCCTCTCCCGGCGCTTGTCTTTGAGAGCGCCTCCTCCATTTATTATTCGATCTAATTCCGCAACGTTTACATGATTCTGCGCGGCACCCCGCTGCTTCAAGCGGCCGATTAACCGCGTAATGCGGCAACACCTGGCCGCCGCCGCAGGGAAAGCGGCGGAGCCTGTACCGCGCCCGCCCCTCCATCCCGCCCGCCCGCCCGCACCCTGCCAGCCCGCCCGCCCGCACCCTGTCAGCCCTCCCGCCCGCACCCTTCAGCCCTCCCGCCCGCACCCTGCCAGCCCGCCCGCCCGCACCCTGCCAGCCCGCCCGCCCGCACCCTGCCAGCCCGCCCGCCCGCACCCTGCCAGCCCGCCCGCCCGCACCCTGCCAGCCCGCCCGCCCGCCCGCACCCTGCCAGCCCGCCCGCACCCTGCCAGCCAGCCCGCCCGCTCGCACCCTGCCAGCCAGCCCGCCCGCCCGCACCCTGCCATCCCACCCGCGCGTCAGCCTGCAACCTGCACTCCCTCCCTCTCGCCCACCCACCTGCAGCCTGCTTTTCCTCCCTCGCCCACACGCCTGCAGCCTGCCCTACCTTTCGCCCGCCCACCCACACCCTACCGGCCTGCCCACTCGCACCATGCCCTACTGACCACCAGCCCGCTCACGCAAACACCCTGAACGCCCATACACAGCCTACTCACCCGCCCGCCCGCTGGTCCATACCCCATCCGCCTGCCTGCCCGTCTGGTCGTACACCGCCCGCCCGCACACCTACCATTGCGCAAGCGCCGGGATTAGCACTCAGGATCTTTGGATCTCGGGGCTCTGCTTCCGCGGGATTCTGCCCAGAAGCGGAAACGACGATTCTGGAACTTTAACTAAGCGCGTGAAAGGATAATGGGATGCTTGAATTACCTATGCTTTGAAACGTGTGTTTATTCCTTATTTTTATTTTCGATTGCAAAATTTGCGATATAAAATGCATTTGGTAAATGAGACATAACAAACTTCTAACAAAATATTGTGATTGTTTATTATAAGTATGATAAGATTACGTTTCAGATTTCCGTGTGCTCATATTTCAGGCGTATTGACATTATCATAATAATGCCTTATGCCATGGTTTACAGTAAATTTTCTAAAGATGTACTTTAAAATCTTATGTTTTCTTTTGATAGTGTAAGCCATTGCACAATGAAAGTCCCAGAAGGCATCTCGCAATATTTCTGAGTAACGTTTAGTTATTTTCAGGATGATACGCCCAATTAATTCATTGGTCATTTAGAACTTCACTAAATATTTTAAATTTATTCGTTATTAGAATCACCCAAGCGAGAATTCCCCGTGTATATTATTGTTACAGATTTGTTTTGCCTTTAAAATATGATTGTAAAGTAAGATATAGGACCTAACGCGCCGAAATTCATGTATAATAAGCGCGTTAGGGTGGGCCCCGTGGCCAAGATCGTTAAGGCAGTAGTACCGTAGTAATCTCAGACCAAGGTATCGTGGGTTCGAGCCCGCCTCGGACATGCTTGTATGTGTTCGTCCTTTCACCCCCTAATATCGCCATGTATCGCTTCAACCTCATACCATAACGTTAAAGTGGTCGCTAATGACCTAGTAGTTAAAAAGAAGTGCTTTAGGATTTTGAAATATAGATATTTTTCTTTAAAAAAAGCATGAATTCGCATAGCAATTTGGGGTTGAGGGAATCAACGGTGGAACCCAACGAATTTTTTTCTCCCAATATCTTTGCTTAGATAAGGAGTTGATGTTTCATCATTTAGGACGTTTATAATTAGTGCCTTTCTACATATCTCATCTATCGCTTTATATTGGGTACATAGGTGTTCATTAATATCTAACTTATAACTATATACTATACTGTAAACTATAAACTTACAACTATTACTATGTCTACGCTTAATTCTAACACATTTTTTACAAAAAATACAATAATAATAATGATAATATTAATAGCATATGTATATAAGTAAAGTAAAAAATAATAATAAATAAATATTAAAAATAAAACAAATTAAAAATATTTTAAAAACTAATAATAAAAATAATAGTAATAACAAAATGATAATAAAATATTAGAAAAAGAATCAAATAAAAATAATAATAAAAAGAAAAAAGAAAGAAAGAAAATACTCATAGGTACTACATTTACATTTACTTTGAGCTACGCTCTTGAACCTTACTAATGGTCTGGTTTTCACAGCCTATCAGCTCGACTTGCGCTGACTCTTGTTGAGCGTCACCAACACACACGCACATGTAACTGGTCTTCCACTCACTAGTTTCAATTTGTGTTGTTCAGCAGCATTACTCATCTCTCGAAAGGGTACTAACCATTTAAAACACTACTCAGCACTACACATTTAATGGTAGTGAGAGGAGTGTCAATGGTAGTGAGCGGCGGTTATCAGATGTTAACGAAAAATCAAGACCATGTATCATCACTTCCTGAAAACTGTAGCATTTTCTCCCAGCAAAGCCATTCCATAGGTTTCAATCATATTTTGTAACTGTCGATGTAGAGAAGAGTTGTGGAGGCGAAGCAACATAGTGTATTGTTGAATTATTTCTTCGAAAAAGGACGTTGTTCTCACAGAAAGGACCAAAAGTACTCAAAATGTTCAAAATGTATATCCTTTTTTCACACCTCAAACTGAAAAATTTGAGCATAAACACGCCGAAAATTATTGTAGTGTATTGCTAAATACATGAATAATTAGTTCTTAAATATTAACAATTTTCTTTCAAGTTTTTAGGAGTCTAATGTTCACCCTTCATCTTTCCGTTGGTCCTTGGCATTCTCGAGCTACCAAAGTGTTATTAGTGTGTGACTGTTTAAGAAATTCTAGAAAGTCTAAGAGTGTCTATTGGAAATAAAATTTCTGTGTTAACATTAAATACACATCATTGTGCAGATACATTTTAACATATAAATGACGGAACATCGATAATAATTTATATTCCCCATCCATTGGTCAATAGCAACGAATGCCGCCAGAAAAACTAACAGCAGTTAGTTT
This sequence comes from Acheta domesticus, assembly GCA_031308135.1. NCBI lineage: Eukaryota > Metazoa > Arthropoda > Insecta > Orthoptera > Gryllidae > Acheta > Acheta domesticus. The sequence continues at coordinate 85,187,565 of JAHLJT010008446.1, read as the reverse complement.
TAAGCAAAAGCTTCTAAAACTTCTGTCTGCGATGTAATTAAAAACATTTTTATATGTTTCGCACATCGCATTTCTCATAAAGAACAGGATTGTTTCGGTATTACTGTTGTTTAAAAGTGTGCTGGTTCATAAAGAATACGATCAAACAACGTTATCGTTTGACTTCCTTTTTGTGAAAACTGCTGTAATAACGGTGAAATGAATTTACGTGGTTTTGCTTCTTCTGCAGCGCGCATTCTGATTACGAAGAGCGGCGTGTGCATTTTCACTCACTCCGGTTGCTGAAACATGTTTTCTTCTCGCGTTTGATGTAAAATTACTGTGTGTTACCCATATTAATACATGCATGTCCATATATTATTTCGTTACAAAGTATCTCGCTGGTCGGCGTGACCGCAATGACCAAATATATCCAGCGGTGTCTGCCCCTCCGCCGCGCCGGTCTCATTCGAATTCCGCGCTAGGCGACTGAAACAGCTTCACCAATCTCCACAATGTGGGGCAGACGTTCTGGCCAGCGCTCCTTCCTCGTCTGCGTTGCATTGAATCGCGCCATCGTTTCAAAGCAGCTCGTTTGCTGGGCTTGCCTTATCCTTCATTGAAAGCGCCGCGCACCACCCGTCAGTATGAGAAATGAGATGCCGAAGAACCTCTGCTTAACGCCCAGGCAGTCGGAACGTTGCGGGTGAATCATTTTTAATGTAGTGCTTTAAGGTACTTTGCAAGTCCGCCGTACTATTTTTATGCCAAACGAGTTTCTTAGTTGAAGGGCTTGTGGTTGCATACTTGTTAGTGTTTCTTCCTTGGGAAGTACTTTTCGAGGAGCATGAAGAAAACCATATATTTCTTATTTATAGAACTACACGCACACATTATTAGGACATTGGACGTAGATATTTTTATTATTATAAGTAGTGATCATAAGTTATCAAATATACGTATCCAAAAGCTTTTATTATCGATTCAGGAAGTCTATTTTTTAGAAAAAAGAGGTTTATAAAAAAGGACTAATAAAAATAGTAAAATAGTTAAAATAGGAAACAATATTTACCATATTGCTTAAATACTGTGAATATCCTTTTTAGTGATGAAAGTTAATATTAAAGATAGTGTTAGTGTTTGTATTTTAATATTTTTTGAATTTTCGTGTAAAAGGTAAATTTTGTTTTGTTAATTTTGTTTGCTATTGTTTTTTGAAAAGAGTATATCATGATATATCAGGTCGAAATAGGACAACAGTAATACTTGACAAGGCAGTTTTCAATTTCTTAGAGTTACTTTTCAATGTTGTGCGATTATGTTTCTCGCTGCATCGAATGCATTTTTGGATAGTTGTTTTGGTGTATTAGCCTTTAAAAGCCAGTTTTCGCACCTCATGCACTAGATTGGTAATGAGTTTTAAAAGAGGTAGTTGAGATGTGTTCATATGAACAGAAATTTTAATACTACTTAATACTAAGGCGAGAAATAATGTGCTGTTATAGCACCACTAGTTGATAGTGTAAAATTCTGCAGCACAAGGCCGAGGCATTGTAACCAATCATCACGGCTTTCCTTGCCGGCGACCCGTGGGAGAATCTGATGAAATGTGCGTGTTTGTTTGTGCTATATTAGGTGTGCTGTGGTTGCTTTTATTTTTTTTCCATAACTGAACTTATATAACAGATTGGCAGTAAAATGATTAAAATTAAAAATATTTATTTGCAGTATATGAACAAGCTGTTTTGGCTACTCTCCCCAACTCGCTAATTAGTTTGTTACTTTTATTCGTAGAGTATATAAAACATAACTATGCACGACATTCGAATCATGGAGGAAAGTTGTGACGTATGATATCTTAATAACTAACTTTTGAAAACGTATCTCTTCTTTTAACTCAATGAAAAATGATATTCTCCTTTTCTAATGTTAAAACTAACTCAAGTGTAACGTCTTCTAAAATTTTGTTTCAAAAGATTTCTAGGGCAATGTCCAAATTATGTACTAATTTAAAAATTAGTGCAAAATAATTTTTTCTCGGTGTTTCCAAACGATATATACTTTAAATTGAAAATCTCTAATTATATATTTTGTGACTGTATTCGGAGGTGGTTCGTGAAATTTGAAAATCAGTATTTTAAAAACATTCTTCCTGATTTTCATAATTAAGTGTTTAATTGTAGTTATTTTATGCTGATACTATATCTTTTATGTATTTAAAATTTAATTTGTTTATTTTCTTTGTAGCTTGACATTTCTTATTTCATCCATGCCTTTGTTCTGCCCTTGCGTGCCGTAGATGGGAGAATAGCGCAAGGAGCTTTTGTGAGCCGTAGAGCAATGTACTGCGGCTGCCCGCTTTTGCAGTGCGCGTTGCACGTGTACGTGGCACTTTCTTTGTACCCAAAAATGGAAACGCGGGTTTTCAAAATAACGAAAAAAAGTAGCTTGACTGTTCTAAGAGCCCACGCGCTTACTGAAAGCGCTATTTCATTTACCGCGAATTCTTTCTCTCGAGTTCTTGAGTCGACAACCTTTTTAGTTCTGTGCATCAAACATCTCTTCCTCTGGTTCTGTTGAACTGCGTTCCGTTTCGCGCTGTTCCTTTCGTTTGGCCTGTTTCGCGGGGATCGACCTGTTCAAGTCGTCTATTTCACGTCGTCCGTTTCGTGCGCGCAGTTTCGCGCTGTCCGTTTCGCGCGGTTTTACGCATCTGTTTCACGTCGCCCGTTCACGTCGCTCGTTTCACGTCAACCCGTCTCACGTCGCCCGTTTCACGTCGGCCGTGTCACGTCGGCCGATTCGCACGGTCCGTTTTGCGCGGTTCGTTTCGCTTGTTTGATTCATTGATTGTCAATGATTTCGAGCGCCGCAACTACGGAAGTCATTGGTCCCGTAAGTGTAGTGCATAGTTTCCAACGAGATGGGAACTTCCCGCGCTGGAAATCTGGCGCTGGTGAGATGCGGCGACGACTTACCGTTGACTACCGGAGTTTGCCCCCTCCAGGTATCACCCACCAGCGGAACACCGCCCCAGCCGGGACTAGCTCTAAGCCCCCGACCGGTCTCACGGCATGTGTGATAGTGTAGTGCATGTTAATGTAAGTGTATGTGTAAGAGGTGAATATAGGACAAGGACGAGGAAGGAAAGATCGAGTGTGGTCCGTGGCCCGTTTGTTAAGGTACTGCTCCGACATTAGCTTGTGTTGGTCGGAGAAACCACGGAAAAATTACCGATCAGAGCCGCTGACCTCTAGGATTCTCCTCCAGACAGTGCTGAATTCGACCTAGCTGACAAATTAGTGTCGAAAATCCTGCCCCTCATTATTAAACGTCTTGCATTAATGTTTGCAAGGTACAGGAAATCTCTTTGAGTGCATCAAAACGTGTTATGGAGCTAGGTTTTCACGACACAGTTCAGAAAAATATCAGGAAATTGTTCAGAACTTTGTACCTTTTTTTGAAGACGTGAGGTTTCAGATGGCGCCCCATTTCTCACGGCACAAAAGAGTATGATTATTTTGAAGGTAATTTCTCGGAGAAAGAATTGTTCCACAATGTCTGGGGCTATCACTTTTCTCGGATGTTACTTCATTGGACTTCTTTCTGCAAACTTTTCTCAAGAAATTTATGTAATAAAATCGACTTCTGCTCTTGATTAGTTACAACGCACAATAGAGTATTTAGCAAATTAAACAATGCTTGAATGCTTTGTGACCACTTCACTAGTGTGCGAAAACGCGTGCCTTCTGGCAAATGTTCACTTGGTGAAACATTGTGCTTCTATCGTTGTTTTATTTTTCAATATAAAAATTTACTACTTATTAATATTTGTAAATATATTAAATTACTAAGAGTTCTTATTTTTTAATTTTCAGTTTTCAACCTTTCAAGTGATAGGCTAGCTGAAATAAATAATAATAATAATAATAATAATAATAACAACAACAACAACTTCCAGGTAATTTAAATGACTGGGAAGTGCAAGAAATTGCTTTATTTGGAACAGCTCACATTTTGCGCAAAGTATTGTAGAGGCACCGACAGTTCCTAGATCTGCTCCTTAGGTAGCTGGTTGCAACCTGGAGTAGATTTTATACTCAGCCGACTCATAACATCTGTAGTCGTGATATGAAGCAACAACAACAACAACAACAATAATAATAATAATAATAATATAATAATAATAATAATAATAATAATCCTTCAAAAGATGACGTCGAAGAAATTTGGGCAGGGATCTGGGAGGAGAGCAGATCCTACAACAAAGACGCATCTTGGATTCAATTTGAAGTTGATGCTGCCGATGAACTTGTGGAAGCAGTGGAAGATGTTCACGAATTCTCGGAAGAGGACCTCTTCCAAGCAATTAAGAACATTAAGAAACTGGAAATCCCCCGGGATTGATAAGATCCACATTTATTGGATTAAGAAATTAACAGTCATTCATTCTCATCTGTTAATAAAATTAATAAAATTTAATAAATTGCTGTTAATAAAATTTTAGCAATCCCAAGGAACTCCCGGAATGGCTCACACGCGGCATCACGTATTTGCTACCCAAATCAGGAGACAGCTCTGTGGCGAAGAACTACATCAATAAAGATCAATCATTTATGTGCCTTTAAAAGGCTAATAAAGCCAGAATCGGAAGCACTTATAATAGCTGCCCAAGATCAGGCGTTGAGAACACGACATTATGATAAAGCGGTTCTCAAAATTTCCCAAGATGTTAAATTCCGCATTTGCCAGGAACTCGTAGAAACCATTGATTCATATTGTCTCTGCTTGTCCAATCCTAGCAAAGACCGAATACTTGAAAAGACACGACAGTGTGTGTAGCTACCTCCACTGGTAGATCGGTACCGCCCTCAAAGTTCCAACATATGCCCCAAGTGGTACGAACATTCACCGAAACCGGTGACGTCTGTTGGATTGTGTACGATATTGTAAGAGCAACAAATTCAAACTGATCGCACGATAGCTGCAAACAAACCGGATATAGTTATCCGGGATTTGGAGAAAAAATTGTGTTTACTTGTCGATGTTGCTGTACCTTGCGATCAAAACGTCTTTACCAAGGAGGCAGAGAACGTCTTAAATACAAGAGTTTGGAAATCGAGATCAGCCCCGAATATGGAGCGTAAAAACACAGGTCGTCCCGGTAGTTATTGGAGCTCTGGGATTTGTTCCACAAAATCTGTGTAAGAACTTGTCTAAACTCCCAGGTAATTCAAAAGACTGGGAAGTGCAAGAAATCGCATTATTTGGAACAGCCACATTTTGCGCAAAGTATTGTAGAGGCACACAGTCCCTAGATTTGCTCCTTAGGTAGCTGGTGGCAACCTGGAGTAGATTTTATATTCAGTCGAAACATAACATCTTTAGTCGTGATATAGAGGAATAATATTGATAATAATAATAGTAATAGTAATAGTAATAGTAATAATAATAATAATAATAATAATAATAATAATAATAATAATAAGTGATGTCTGGCCCGTGGCCGAGATCGCTAAGCCAGTAGTGCCGTGGCGATCTCAAACCTCAAGGTCTCGGGTTCGAGTCTCGCTTCAGGCATAGGTGTCTTTGATATGTGTGTGTGCACTCCTTTCATCTCTGACTACAATCATCATTCATCTGCCATAACCCCAGGGCTAATAACCGTGGGGAGTAAAATCGGATCTAGCGTTGTGCTGATCTCCCCTGATGAATTGCATGTCTGCATGATCCGAAGTGGCCTGTTCAAAAAAAAAGAGCATGAAGATAATGATTCATGAGAAGTATTTCTAATTTCCCTTAGCCAGATTTCAATAATAATCATGATTATTGTTACGTTCCGTTAACAAAGCGGTAAGTCAGTCATAAATTTCCTCTACATCAATATCACAGGTTTTGCTTGTGGGACACATCAGGCAGAGTCGCAAAATCAGAAATTTTATCTTTCCTACTCATACCTCACCTCACGTCGCCCATACGTAGCGAAATTTTAACTGAGATTCGGTTAGGTAAAGTGGTACCGTGAAAAAAGAAATGCATAACTGATACAAGGGAACACGAAACTACATACCTTCTCACTCACTAATCTTAGCAATTTTCTACCAGCAGTATGACAGCTGATTACCATATACTATCTGTTCTATTCGACACCATCCCTAACAAGTTCATCTCATATTGGCTAATTGACTTTATCCAGCTCAAGTCCGAAGTAGACTCGAAGCTGTTCCTACTTCGGACTTTATCCACCTGTTTTTGGTAATGTGAACATTGGTGGTTAATTAACGAATTAACCAAATTTTGACATTAGCCTTACATCTACATAAGTATATATTCTAAGATTTAAAACTAAATTTGAACGTATTTATGTATTTGAAATGTTCAACAAATAAACTGTGTTATAAAGGTATATTTTCCCTAAAGTGATAAAAATTATTATTGTAATGTGTTTTTTTCTACTGCAAAATTCCATTATTTAACTTGAGAATCGTGAAGAGTTGCCATTTTAATAAAAATGAGCAATGTTTGTTGACTGAGAGTGCATATTTTTCACCCGTGTCAATGCAGTTTAATTCAAGTAATAGAATTTAACGCGCGCTTTTTATTTTCATGTCGGTGCTACATGGCATTACTCCACAAAATACATTGCATGCTAACATACACAGTCACATACGGAACACTGGCACTATATACACTAAAATTAAAAATCAATTGCATCAAATATACTGCCCAAATGATTTGATTTAAATTGTTTAATTTTATTATGCACTAGAAAATAAACTAGATACTGAAATAGATATTTACGCAGCAAATGGTTGAACGCAATGATTGTAGATCGAACTTATGATTTGTTCACGAGTTCTGTTGACTGAAGTGTGAAGTGCGGCCGGGAGAGGTGGCGCAGTGCATCAACTGAGATCACTGCAGTGCCTCTGGCCGGGAAGTTCTGGGTTCAGAGTCCTGATGGCTTCAGGAATTTCGAAACTAGCTTGTCAGCTAGGTCGAATTCAGTCGCTGTTTGGAGGAGAATTCTAGCGGTCGGCTGCTCTGATCGGTCATTTTCCGTGTTTCTCCGATCAACACCAGGAGAATGCCGGAGAAGTACTCTAACAATCGGGCCACGGACCGCGCGCGATTTTTCCTTCCCTCTTCCTTGTCCTATCTTCACCCCTTACACACGTACTTACCCTAACATGCATTACTATATTACACATGCCGGGAGACCGATCGGGGGCTTAGAGCTTGTCCCAGCTGGGGTGGTGCCCCGCTGGAGGGAGATACCTGGTTGGGGGAAACCCTGCTAGTCGGTGGTAGGTCGTCGCCGGATATTGCCATCCAGCGGGGGAAGATCAACTCACGATGAAAAAGCATGCACTTACGGGACCGATGATTTTAGTAGTTGCCGCGCTCGGAATCACTGACAATCAATTAATCAAGCGAAATGAACAGCGCAAAACAAGTAGTTAAAGCTTAATATGAAGAGTTTAAGTAAAATGCAAGCCAATCATCTTTATATTTTTGCGGTGTACAGGATGCATACTTTTAGTCTACATTATATGTTAATGAGGCTTTTTAGATCTCTCTGATTATAGTGCGATTTTTATAACTCTGCCCCTCAAGCCCTATGGGGCACGACGGAATATCACACGGCATTTCCCGTCTTTCTCGCTCGTGTCGCTGGATGTCGCTTGATCGCAAATACTGCTTGATACTATTACGATCATTCGATATCTAGAGGCACAACCGAGAAAGACGCGAAATACGTGACATAATCCATGGTGAAGACAGGCCTTGAGCAAACTTACAAAAATCGCACTGTAGTCAGTGATGGCGGCACGAGAAACGCAAGTGTCAGCTGCTGGTTCTTTCTGGAAACGATAAGTTGTAAAACGGAGCTTGTGAGAACATCCGTATTTGTGATATTTATAAAGTTTTGTTGGTGTATAAATGAGTTGGGAGCTGAGTTTTTAACTACAAGGTGTAAAAATCAGAAACATGAGTTGCAACCCGGTTTTCTAAACATGAAAATCAAAAGTGAATTAAGGTATGGTTATCAAATGAATTTTATTATTTAACATGTTAATTCAATTGCAAAATTTGAGAATCTTTTTTTCTTCCTAATTAATATTGAGTGAATCACTGTTATAAAGTGATAAAATTTAGAAAACGTTATTATCAATATTCGCTCACAACATTTAAAATAGTACTTCGTAAACTTGCAATTAACATTGGGCAAATAAAAACAGAAATTATAGAATTGATGGTGAATGATTGTGGAAGTACAACAGTTGTGAGGATAAACGTGTATAAATAAAAATATGTAAAATGCAATCAAATCAGGTTCATGGTTAAGAACAATTAACTGTAAGTGGAAATGATAAATGATTGATTGATATTAACAGAGAGTAAGCAAACCGAAACAATGTAGAAAAATACTTTTCGTAATATTGTGCTGTTATATCGACCCATTGCAAGCACACAAAGGAATAAAAACACTTTTGGTGACAGGCATCTGTTAAGGAATTTAACGTTTCCGACGTCTGTTAAGAACAATCGAAACAAATGAGTTGTAACTTCAGATGTATTAATACTCGCATTCAAATAAAATATGTTTCTAAAGATTTTCTAATAAGAAATTGGTATGATAAAATAGTTTATATGTTATTAAGACAATAAACAGAAAATAACAGACTCGGTTGAAGTTTGTAAACCGAGGTAATTGCTTGCATCTATAATCAACCAAGTCTGTTATTTGTGTTAACGACCGAATGTCCTTCAGTATTTTTCGTAACACTATCTCATTAGAAGAACTGATATACACATGAAAAATGAAACTTGAAAACATATCTTAAAATAAATGCATTCATACACAGTGTTGCAGCTTTTGATTCGATTGTTCATAACGGAAAACCGTGAGTGACTTTTCGTTCCTCTGTTTCATGGCGATAAGTCGGTCTTATAACAGTACAATATTACGAAAAGTACTGAACAACATACGCCCCCGATAACGGGCTTGATAAGTTATCATTAGGGGGCGGATTTAATGAAATGCCATTTTCTTTCTTTTCACTTTACAACAATGCCGTTTAGTACAGAAATTAATTTTATGTTATGACAAATGAAGTTACCAATTTTTAAATGCTTTTTTCCCCTTTTTGGGGCCAATTTCGACTAATAAATAACTTTTTACCTTTTTCCCGTCATTTTTCGCTGATTTTATCGATTTTAATATTATTTTAATGGTACTTGCTTCAAATAATATTAATGAGATGCAACGAATGTTTTCTACATAATTCCTGAATAGCCTATTCTATTTCTTTGCACAAAAATTATAGTGTCAGCCGTTGTATGTAGTCTAAGTTTCCTGTGACACCTATCAACGCCAATTTCATTCAGCCAATTACGGGATAACTAAAGACAGATTTCCTGGTAAGTAACAGTCCAAACCACTAGTTTGAAAGCCGAGTTCCCTTGAATTAATAGAACAAGTAAATTATATTTCTGGATAGCATCAGTAAATTATTCCAACAACTTGAGTTCATCCGAACTGGTTTTGATCACTTTTTTACGTCATTTTTCTTTGTTTTTAAGACATTTTAAAAACGTTTTAACAGCATTTTATTGATCAATTTTGGCGATTGGTCATCAACATCGGCCCCCTAGTTATTAACTTCAGGTACAGCCTCCTGAACTCGCTTTTTTAAGATTTAAGGTCACATCATTTTCTAAGGCATTAGCGACCACAATTGGATTTTAAAGCGGATAAACCGATATGGTGATGATGGGGTGAAAGGAAGAACACTTACAACCATGCGGGATTCGAACTCGCGACCTTTCGGTCCGAGATTGCTAAGGCACTACTGCTTTAGCGATCTCGTCCACCGGGCCGGCTTGGAGTCCGTTTCTTTGCCGCGTCACGTGGTCGTTGCTGGCGTGTGCGCAGGTGGGGCGATGCGGCGCGAGGGCGGCGCGGGGCTGCGGCCGCTGGCGCTGCCGGCGCCGGGCGACCGGCGCGCGCTGCTGGGCGGTTCGCTGCTGGTGCGCGGCGCGCAGCCCGAGGGACGCCGGCGTGTACGTGTGCACGGCCAACAGCAGCGCGGGCTCCGCCAGCGCCGACGTGCAGCTGCGCGTGCTGCCCGACCTCACGGCGCACGTGACGCCGCCGTCGCTGCGCGTCGACGCCGGCGCCGCCGCGGACTTCACGTGCGTCACCACCGCGCCGCAGGTGAGTGCACTGGCCAACAGAACTCAGATTTCTGGTGTTGAACGGATTGATTGTTTGATTAGTGGTTCCGGGCGCGAGAACTCCTAAGGTCGTAAGTCCTGTAAGTGTAGTGCATGATCTTGTATCGCGGGAGGTGGCGATGATTTTTCCCAGTGACTGGTGAGATTCGTCGCCGACCTATGTCGGCTCGCGGTAATTTCTACAACCAGGTATCGCCCACCAGCTGGGCTCCGTATCGCTCTCCAACCGCAGGTATCGCTCCCCAGCCGGAGCAAGCTTTAAGCTCGCGACTCGTGTGGTAGTGAACTGCATGTGAGGGTGTGCTAGTAAGAAGTGAGAATAGGATAAGGAAGGAAAAGAAAAGATAGCGCGTGATGCGTGGCCTGTTGTTAGGGTATTGTTCAGCATTCGCCTGGTGTTGATCGGAAGAACCATGGAAAACTACCAATCAGAGCAGCTGAACGCTAGTATTCTCCAGACAGCGGCTGAATTCGACCTGGCTGTCTAGATAGTGTAGAAAATTCAGCCACCGTCGGGACTCGACCGTAGATCCTCAGTCAGTAGCACTACATTGACATCTGCAATGAGATCTGCTAATGGCCATTGCTGGTGGTTTTTCAGGGGCATCGCCTACACTGGGCCCAACGCTCAGTTTTCCACACCTCCGTTCCCAGCTAATCCCCTTTCGCTTTTCGTTACTAGAGAAGGCTTACGCTGACTGCATTCGGTTTCGTTCGTCAATGTTGCGGAAGGACTAAACATTTTTATTAAGTTTGCATTGATAAGTAGTGCAAATAAATGTTTCTCGCACCACTCCAGAGAACATTGGTAGAATCTACGAAATTGTGAATGTTATGTCAGCGAAGTAGGAAGGTGCTCATATGTTTTAAGGTTGAGAGGTAGGTAAAGCTTTGGAAAAGTTGACTGCGGGATACGTCTCTTTTTACTTTATCGCCCTTACGAAGGTACTTCTTGAGAAGATAAAATTATCTAATCGTGCTCCGGAAAACGGCGAATTTTCGGCAGAAAAACTTTATTTCCGGATCCTGGTAACGAAAAAGTGCATAAATTCCTGTTGCTAAATATAAAAAGAATTCGTTTAAAACGTGGTGTAGCCAGAATCCATGTTTATGGGTCCTTGATACCTAAAAATCGATTGGACGGCAAAACGTCTGTCAGTCCATGTGTGGTCAACTGTTTTAGACGATTTTATTCATATTTCATATTCCCTGATCGATCTGAGGCTTTGGGAATTTGAAACGGATATTTTCATTTTTAAGGGTACTTTTACATTACTCACATTTACGTGTCGTTTTACGTTTTTAAGTGGCGGCTCGATTTGGACCTATACGTCGCTTCTGTGCATAGGTAGTGGTATTAGTGACGGCGATTTAATTCTGACTTATAATGTACCTGTGTTCGGGTCTCTGAGGGGAAAAAATGACTGAAAAATATTTTTGCGGGTTTATGTAGTAGTATAATTTAGCGGAGCAGTTAGAAATGCTTGAAAGTATGTGCTTTCGTAGCACCACTAGTTTCTTAGTTATAGCCATTCCCTTCTCCATGGTGTAGTCCCCCACCTGGGGCTTTCAACACTCATGTAAACTGGTAGCGACGCTTACAATGGCTACGGTATATCTTATATTTACAACTTGATCGTAACTTCTTGTATTTCATTCATTAATAGAAAATGGTACAGACAGGGGGAAATTCCATGTGCTCCTTTTGCTCATGTGGTGTCGTCACACATGTTAAGTGACTTAGCCTTTTTCTGCATCGTCCACTCTTAAATTGGCGCTTATAGAAGGACACATACGTTATTAGAGGCGGTGTCGGCTGGCATTATAAGTCAATTACAAAGGCATCTTTTTTATCGTGTACAAAATTTCTTTTCTTCATAAGCATATTTCACCATAAGCATATGTATCTCTTTGAAGCAAGAATGCAATTACTTCTGCTTGGGTAACTGCTTTGATTTTGGCATCAAAGAGATTGCATCTGTGGCACGTATCTTGTTTAGGTTGCTTGCAAACTCTATTCATAAAATCTTTGCAATTAAACAGTTAAAGGAACAGAATTTTACAGATTATCCTTGTATAAATTGTACACGTAAGTAATAAACCAACTTTAGACAACAATGTCTTTCATAAAACGAAAACAAATATAATATGTCATTAAACATCCTCTAATTCGTCTGGTCTGGCAATCCTGAGAGAACGTGTCGCTATTTGACGAGCACGATCATGGACTCTTATTCTTAATTGAGCCCTTTAAGGCCCAGGTGATTTAAGTCCATTTTTCATTTTTTCAAACTTAGATTGAGAATCGTATTCAGCAAATTGCAATTTATTAACAGTATGAAGGTTTTACATTACATAGCAACAATGTAAGTAGGAACACAAGCTCATTCTGTCAGCGGGGTTGTTCTATTCTGACAGGCGGAGTGGTCAGAGGGAGATAGATATTTATGATTTTCGCAGGTAGGTTTATGCAACCTGGTGGCGGAACTCTAAAATTTACATATTCTAATTATGAATTAAATACAATGTAACTTAAAATTATTTTAAGACAATAACAATAATAATAAGAAAACGATGTTAACAATAAATGCATTAATAACAATAACCGCATTAATTATACATTTATGGTGGTCCTGTACAGATAATTTATACTAACATATACGACTTTTTATACACTGCACACCTCTTCACTTCTCTTTCCACTTCTATATTGCACTACACTTCACAACACGTCACCACACTTCAATACAAATACTATAAAGCAATGCATCTAATAATTATCACAATACTAATAATGGTAACAATAATTAATAATAATAATAATAAAATAACTATTCTAATAAACTTAACTTACTAACTAATAAAAGTTACAAATATCATTAGTTAATTTACTTTTAAATCTTTGAAACACCTTGAGGAAAGGGTACCAAGGCTGTCGCAGGCAAGTTATTCCAGTCCGTTATAGTTTTATTTGTAAAGGAAAAGTTTCCAACATTTGTTCTCAGTGGCCTGAACTGCATTTTGTGCTTGTGATCCCCTCTACTAAAATACGTGGGTCTACTGAGCCGGATGTGGATACTCGTATCTTTCCAAACTGGATAACCGGCATACGCTTTGTACAAAGCACAGAATCTTGCCTTAACCCTCCTGATTTCTAGTAACCCCCACTCTACTTTCTTCCTATTACTGCGTAACGAAAAATTACGTAACGAAAAATACATGTCAATACAGCGATTTTAACTGCAATTCATATTCTCTCATATCCTTTACGTGTTCGTATCACAACTGATGTTACTGCACTGAACAAAATTATTCAGTATTGTCAAAATGAGTTAAAAAATATTTTTGAACACACGTACGTGAAAAATAGAATATAATGCTTTGCTTATTTACTATGACAACTGTGAGTTACACAACCTGGGATTGAAGGGACTCAATTATTAAGATCTATGGCCAGGCATGACTAGAAATATAAATAAAAATATGATAAAAATATATATGACTAGAAATAGCTACTTAACATTTCCAGTACAAAGAATTAACTTCTTTTCAATAGTTGGTATCTTACACAATGTCTGCATAAATGTTTAACTGAACTTCACTGCTTTTCACCGGGCGTGAATAACTGATCAACTTTATTAGGACGGTTGTTCTATTTAATTTGACTGTGCGTATTTGTTATAGTAGACTTACATAAGCTTGCTAAATCTGAACATCGATAGAAAAAAACATCCCAACAGCTTCGGTTTAAGTGAACACAATATTTTGCCACTTATACATTTATAACAAATTTTCGCCAAATATTTGACTTACTTCTGTATGCGCAGAGGAGAAGTAATTATCATTTTGTTTCGTTTACACATCTGTAAAAGTTACATTCAATGTAAATACTTATTTTTGTTGTCTCAAATGCAAATTTCATGATTAGACAGTTAAAAATATGGTCGCAAACAAAAATTGAGTAATATAAGCGTAAGATACTGCTATACCTAAGTATCAATTCAATATTGTTTGATAATTTAAAGTATTTTAACTCACTTTTTTAACTCACCTGAATTCTTTCTGTATCTTTCCGCTTTCAAATACGTTGAGCCGGGCAATTTATATTCGAGTGCGTGTAGTGCCAAATCACATCCTTGTTTTCGTAACCAATATCAAATTTCAAATATTCCCGATGGGAATATCTATATCAATTCAAAACCTCGGGGATAATCCCCACCATAGCGTCCAGAATGCTGGATTTCTACTCTGGTACCTGCTTTCAAATCCCGAACGATCTTTATGAAATTTGTGTTGGACTAAGTGAGCTCGTTGCAGATTTTCTCGTAATCTCCCGTTTCCTCGACCTCTTATTCCCATACTGTTTCGTTATATTTCATACCATATTGACATAATCATCTATTCATTATTTCATTGTTCCGTCCAGATATATCTGTAAGGCAGTGGAATCACAATAAAGAATCAATAATATTTGAAAACTCGATGTTTTGGGTTCATTAATGATGCATTGACTTTCAACGAGTATTGGTTCTAAAATTCATATTTTATAAATCAGCGATAGATCGCTTTCATTTTTAACTATCAGCTTTGACAAATATTTGAGATATGTCAGAATAATTCTACTTTCAATTCATAGGGTGTTATATGTACAAATATAAAAGCTTTATTTGTGTTATGTATGCTAATTTTAGAAAGTGCTGGAGTCTATATTAATCATAAAAATACACATACGAATGGATAACCTGCGTGTCCGTCCGTCCGTTCTTGAATGGACCTCCTCTAGCCAATCATTCGAAGCAAGTGAAATGTCATGTGACGCGTCTCGGTCGACTGGTGGCGAATGACAATTTTTTAAATCATTCAAAAATCCAGGATATTCTAAGAAACTCTAAAATACTTGTTTGGGTAGTTTTTGAGGCACATTCAGTGGTATTCAATAGCTCCTTCGATTTTTCTCGACAAAACGAATTAATTTGCACTGATTATAGCCACATGCATATCAAATATTCTGGAAGAATTCTAGAGAGTATAACCTATTTTTCGAGAATTTCAAGGCACCTAGAATGATAAAACGATGTATATTTCTGTACTGACTTTCCTACACAAATTGAATTGTTAAGATGTGATTAAAAGATGATAATTAAAACTAATGTGTTAAACACAATATGTTAAACAATTTCCACCGATGCTTTTTCATGTAACTTTCAAATCCCACGGATGAACGAGTCAGGCAACTGTGTAATGATTAAAATGTATTTTCATTTACAACTCACATAATCGAAATAAAAATATTTATCATAAAAATACAGTCCCGGAGAAGCGTTGCAAACTTAGTAATATCTCGATTTTTCTACTGTTACGAACAGAATTCAAAAGTTACAGTCATTCCTTCTTAATGTCCAAGGTGTGTAATATACATTTACTGTAATCTACATAAATATCATAACTTAATAATGCACCAAACGGTAATTAACAATTTTAAATTATTTTTTTCTTAACTAGTTGTATAAAATAAATAATTTTCTTAATCCCTATTGATTTCAATGACCAAAACGAGATGACGAACGCAACCACATTATTTATACTTCTCTGTTTCAAGTATTAAAATGTATAAATATATTTTTTTTTTTCATTTTCACGACGTGGGTTATTAACGGATAAATAATATTCTCCAGGAAGACATTCTAATAATTTTATTTTCTCCCATATTTTTCTTTGTTTCTCAGTTGCCACAATTGGATATAAAATTCTGTATGAGTACGAACATCTTTATTGATTTTTTTAAATTCAAAAATACATATAAAAATATTGAACGATGGTAACATAACTATAAATATGGCTTTGTGCATTCCGTTATGATGACACGTATGACAGGTTTCTCGTGTGGGGAACATCGGCTGCATATTCACACTTCATTATCCCCGTGTCATGTGGCGCTTGTTACTAACAATATATGGCGATATTTTATAAGTACGCAGTATTATCGATATAAATACAATTACTACTACGACTAACAATAATAGCAGCAATAATAATAGTAATGATGATGATGATGCTGATGATGCCACCAGATTCATTTCGCATTTTCACATGACCGTTCATATTCTGGACATTATGTCAATAAAATTTCAAAAACCCACGCCATAAAGAATTCTGGAACGTTTAGAGGGAGAATGAAACGCGAATTTGGCGGCAGATCGATAGATTTTTCGGAAGCTTATAAGCGAGCACATAATCTCACTTGAGAGCATTGGCGCGTTTGAAATTTTCTTTCTGCTGTAAATTACTTTGCCTTCCCTCGTACATTATCAAGGGAGTGTGTCAAGATGCCCATTAAAGAAACGAAGAGCTGACAGCTGACATGAGGGTAGAAGGGGCTTTAGAAACAAAGCTTAACTAGATGAAAAGCATCTGCTACCAGAATTCCGCAAAAGCGACGCCAAGTGCATGAGGGACTGTCAAGGGCATTTGATGCTGTCACTGTCAATCGTCTCATCAATTCATTAGGAGTTGACACGATGGAGGCATGATTTTCACATCAAAATATTATTTGCAAAAAGGAAGTGTGCATGAAAATAAAACACTAGCGGGGTAACATAAAAGTATTTTCGAAGCTTGGAAGATTAACGTTCGTGTTTTAGCTCGGAGGAACGAGTATTATCCGCTTTTCAGCGTCATACGACATATCACGTTGAATTGTATAGGTTTGCGTATCATCCCCTTTAAATTGCCCAAAGTTTCAGCTATCGGAAAAAGTTGTTGGCAACGGAAAAAGGAAAGAAGTCGAAGAAAGACGATAGTTTAAGAGAACTAAGTGGTCAAGAAAATGTTTTCCGAGATCGACTGACTCAGCAATCAATTTTCATTCTAAAATAACGATAAATCTGGCGATCTCGATAGATGGCCAGTACTAAAATCATGAACACAGTAAATTTGTTACTGAGTATAGTGTGTAACTGAGGGAAATTACTCTAGTACCTTATTTCCGAAGTGTCGTATTATATGACATTTTGTAAGCGCAAAGTATCTTGCGTGAATTTAAAGTTCATTTATGACTAGCAATAAAAATACAGCAAAATTTTAATAACACCACATAAACATATTTTAAATAATAGAAATTGCTGCACTTTTCAGGAAAAACGTCATTGCCATCTCTAGCGTATTTATGTGTATCTCTGTCTTCCTATTGTGCCCTCGACTTATTGATTAAAGCTCCAAAGCATGAAGTATTACCTTTCATCTCAACACTGAAATTTTTGATTCGTTTCAGAGAGTTCTATAGCATCACACATCCAACTTCACGCGCGGTTTTTCTATTTTTGTGAGGAAAAGCATATTGATGTATCTTGGTCTCCGCTGTAGCAAGGCGTCCCGCGGGCCTGCTATTTTGGCGGTGCGCAATAACAAAACTGGTTAGAGGCGAAAGGGGAGCTCCAGTGAATGGCACGCTCTCTCTTCTGCGGCGGGGCCACTACCTCTCCGCCCTTGCAAGCAGCGAGAGAGGCTCGCGGCGGTGACTGGAGGGCTCGCCTGGGGCCTCGTCAAGAGGCTGGCGCGAGGCGCTGGTGGCGGTGAGCTGCCGCGGTGGCGGGGCGGTGCGAAGGAGACCGTGTCGGGAGAATGGCGAGGACCGTGGCGGGGACCGCCGCGGGGGCCGTGGCGGGGGCCATGGTGGGGGCCGTGACGGGGACTGTGGAGAAGACCGTGCCGGTGCAATGGGAGATACCGTGCCGGGGAATGTGGCGAGGACCTTTACAGGGACATGGCGGGGACCGAGGCGTAGTGCGTGACGGATGCCACGCTGGAGAACGTGGCGGGTGCGAAACGGGGACCATGGTGAGAACCGTGCCGGTACCACGGCGGGGATCGTGACGGTGACCGTATCGGGATCCATGGCGGGGATCGTGATGGGGTCCGTCGCGGGGGCCGTGGCGGGGGCCCATGGCGGGGGGCCATGGCAGGGAGCCATGATGGGGGTCGTGGCGGGGTCGTGGGGGGGTCCGTAGTGGGCCCCATAGTGAGGTCTGCAGTGGGGTCCATGGTGGGGCACATGGCGGGGTACGTGGCGGGGTCCATGGTGGGGCACATGGCGGGGTACGTGGATCTGTTGCGGAGGCCGTGGCGGGCCTTTCGGCGGGGTCCACGACGGGGGCCGTGGCGGGGTATTTGGCGTCGAAAGTGGCGGGTCCCTCAACGAGGTGGTGGCGGAGTCCCTCATCGAGGTGGAGGCGGCGATGCCAGCAGTGTAACCGACTGCAAGAGGGACGACAGGGGCGAAGACGTCGGCAGAAACGAGAACGGGGGGGAAGGGGCTCGCTGGGCCGGAGAAGTGGGAGCTGCAAAGTTCTCCTCGAGTTCGCTAGGCTTCTTTTCGTCCGCACTCGGCTTTGGTTTGGCGAACGGAGATTGGAGCAACTTTGATTATGTACGAATAAGAACAAAATAGAAAAGACATGAAGAAAAAAGTTAGCTTTGTTATACCTTTTCTTTATTTTTACATTTGTCCTGCAATTCAGATGTGCATAATTATTAATCTATTTGTTGAAATTTTACCCAAAATAAAATACATACTTATTTACTTCCTTCGTGAGTTTTAACTTGATATTAAAATAAACTGTTAATATATTAAATTCATTTATTAATTAAAAATCTGTACTCAGTTGTGATTCTATCTTAATGCACCCAACTTAGGAGATCTCGTACTCTTTTCGAATTTATTTAGGTTAGTCCATTCATTAAATTACCAGAGAGTTTAAAACGTTAACTCATAACTTTCTTATTGCTTATACATTTTCAAACATCGGAAGTATCATAGTGTGTCTGAGTAGAATTTCAATTAGGAGAAAATTGCAAACGTTATTCGCCTTGGTCATCTGTCAAATACTCTTAGATTACTGGGCTATCTCTCAGAAATGGCTTATCAACAACGCTGGGAAATTGATCTCGCAACATCCTCGCAACTCAGGCATAACGTGGGCGACCGTTGCGTAGACGATGGAGATAACGCTCCGACTGCGCCATATCCCCGGGGACGAGACAGCCAGCGTAAACTGAGTTGCATGCCGGAACAGCTTACGTCGACCACAGGCACATCATTTCTCGAGGCAACGGGAACTCGAGATAGACATTTCAGATGCTCTTGGTCACGTTGGAAGCATGCTACATGGCCATATTATTTCTCTGCCACATTTCATGACCGACTATTCGCCGGACGTTGGTTAAGGTGTTGCATATTGGTCTAATACTGTAATCATATGTGTGGCTCAGCGGAAAACGAGGCTAAATGGCATTTTCATTCTGAGATAATTTAATTCAAATGTTAACATGAAATTTAAAAATATATATTACCATTATTATTAAGATTTATCGCAACCCAGTTTTGCTTTGTCGAATACTGCTTACATACAATAGAGAAAGTATTGTAATGCTGCGGAAAAAACGACGATTTTTCGACAGAACTCTTATTACCGAGCCCCGGAAACAAAAAAGTGAATAAATGTTGTTCCAGTATGTAGTAATTTAGTTCCTCTGACATATTGGGTAGTCAGGATCCATATTATCGTGCGTCTTTAATAGCGAAAAATACGTTGACAACAAAACTTCTGTCTGTCTTGTCTGTGTATGCTGAACGGTAACGCCTAAACCGTTCAGACGATTTTCATCAAAACTGATATTCTATCTATCCCAACGCACTTGACGCCCTGCTAGTTTGAAACTGGTAATTTGGAGTACTTTTCATGAAGTTTAATCAACATTTTCAAAATTTTCCAAAATATGGCTTCAAATTTGTTGATTTAACTTTGTCTTCGGAGTGCATAAAAAACTCGTAAAAATGGCGCGAGTCTCATTTTCCTTGAAGTCTCTGATTTTTCGGAAATTGCAAAAGTTCAAATTATTTCTGCCTCTTTCTACAACTACAATATTGAAGTTAAAGGTTTTCCTTTGATAAAATCTGTTTCTTAAAGATAGGCCTTGAAATAAAACCGTACATAAGGTTTAAAAATATGACAATTTTCCTGTAACATTGCTTGAAATTTCGGGAATTCTTGAATAATTATTTTCTCAAAACCGCCTCCAAATTTTTTCTTCAAATTTTTTCCTCGTATGTATCAAAAGTCGGTAAAAAAATTGGTGTTACTCCCTTTTCCGACGAATTTCTGTATTTTCGAACATTACAAAAAGTTAATCATGCAAAACTACAAATTTGAAAATTGAGATTTTTCTCTTAAATAATATCTGTTCTAGAAAATGAGATTTTAAAAACGATTATGTACAATTATTTTTAAACGAGTAATTTTCCACAGTTTTCTGCTTAAAATTAATACAATTTTTAAAAAATTCTCAAAAATCACTCCAAATTTTTTTCTTCGAATTTTTTCCACGAATAGAACAAGGGACACTTAAAAAATGGCACAGATCTCGTTTTCGTTGAATTATTTGAATTTTAGAAAATTTCAAAAGTTAGAAATAATACGAGAAAGTATTTGCTGTTTAGCACCACTAGTATTAATGTAGCACCTTGTTTTGAATTAACATCAGTGCCGCACAAACAAGGGAACCATTGGGCTTATCTCCCCCATGAACTAATGACAGAAATCAATAGGTACTGTTATGTTAAGTAAAAAATTGCCCCATCACGCCAGAATTTTGCGAAAACTAATATTTGACACGTACGAAAATTATTACTCTTATAAATAATATTGTTTCTACATAGACAAATATGAATATGGGGTGGAGTATTTCCCTCTTTACATTAAACTTAAAATGTCTAAAATTGTCTCATTGTGTAGACTAGAGCTTGCGAGACACAGAAAAGTGGTTTTAATGGACTAAAATGCATCGTTTCTGAGTTAGACATTCTAGTAGTGTGTTGTTGCTTGTTGCATCTTAACGCTATATTTTGGTAATTAATTTCTAAATGTGGGTGATACGTATCAGTCTTGTCCGTACAAATGCCTTTAAAACGATATCATAGTTTTCTTTAATGGCTCAGTACTTCGGCCATTAAAGGGATCTCTCCAATAGAAATAATAGCTACGATACCTTTATTATTTACCCATTCTCAGAATAACTTGTTTCAACATTAGACTATCGCTTGCCAGTGTCTAAACATACGTTTTCAAGTAACAACCCTTGCGTATTAATTTTCTCTCAGTGTTGTTCTGACTACTCTTTCACTTTTGCCTCGTATTTATTACGTCACCGTTTATTTAGTTTTGTATTTCTCATTTTCTTAGTGCCCCTCCCGCCGTTCCCCTTCCTATCTCACGATGTTTTCTTAGTCTCATTTTCTGTCCCTGCCTCCTCTACCCCTCTTTCTTTGTCTCTTCGTCTTTTTTTAACTTAACACGTCTTGCACAGACGACGAATTGTAATTAACGAAGCACACTCTCAAAACTTGCAGTTCGCGGGTCTCAAAACTACTAACAATTTTCCCCGAAATGTGGCGTTAAAAGGATTCTCAGAATAAGCTTCATTCGGTGCGGTTCCGGCCCGAGTGAGAATGGCGGGGTGCAACAGAAACTTCAGAGCTCCGTGACGGTCGTCGGGTGCTGCGGTGACGCGACACGGCGTGCTCACAAAGCGAACACGGTCGAGGCTGGAAACGTATTTAGACGCGGGCATCGGATGCGGAGAGCCGCAGAACGCGCTCGGAGACCGAGCGACGCGGGAGGAAGTTCCTGTCTAAGTTCTCTCCGGTCTGACACGCGGCTGAAATCGCTGTCAGCTGCTGTAACAGTTTTCAGGCAATGGGGCAATCAGAAATGTTTCCATTTTGGAGTCGCCAGATTTGATTCTCGGGAGAGTTGCTTTGATAATGTACGTAAAATCTGTCAACTGAATGAAAGAGTGGTGCAATAAGGATATTCAACGTGAATGTAAAGATAAAAAAAAGTCGGGCGATAGGTGTTGTAAATTAACATAAAAACTGTGGACTGCGTCTGTATGGAATCTAAAGAATTTTGAAGAACTGCTTAAAATAAATCCGTCTTTTTATTGCTACATTTTGAGCTAAATGCATTTCTATCTAGTGTACAATCAGATTTTCGTAGCTCATTTTTGGCAACAAGACCATTTAATTGTTCTCCAATACTCTATTTATGAAATTCGTAAAGCTAGCGGGCTCGCTTTCTATGCGCGACCCCGGATACGATTCCCGGATGAGACAAAACTTAATCTGACGCTTTTCACTGACATATCCCAGTTCATATAGCTGGTTGATAATGTGAAAACTTCTCGTAGATAGAGAATACCTAATAGATGGCGTAATGAGATGCGACCTGCTTACCACAGATCTCAGGAGTCCACGGCTGAACCGCCATGGCACGGCGGTAGTCTGATGAGTAAGCTGCGGATTTATAGGCACTAAAAACAGAAGAAATAGGCAGGCAAAATAGGCACTTAAAATGACACTATAAATTTATTAATCACACAGTAATACAAGCAATATAAAAGTAATTCAATTAACATTCACAAGAACGACAGTACCACAATGTGTTCCACTAACTTTTCTACCGATAACTGATGTCGGTTGTCTGCCAGAATGTTTTTATAATGGAAGAAACTTCTTTCTACC
The DNA here is from genome assembly GCA_031308135.1 of Acheta domesticus. Lineage (NCBI taxonomy): Eukaryota > Metazoa > Arthropoda > Insecta > Orthoptera > Gryllidae > Acheta > Acheta domesticus. The sequence goes on along the minus strand of JAHLJT010008446.1, from coordinate 85,164,767 downwards.
TCACAAGAAGTTTTTTGGGCAATACCTCATTGCCCCAATCTCTGCTGGAGACCAATAGAGTGGTAAGGCAGTGACGCTAATTTCACTCCCATTCTGTGCTTCTGACAACAATAGCACTTGCTCAACAATAACATGTTGCAAAACCAATTTGAAAATAGATTTCATGAAATTTCTGATATAGAATCAGAGATCAATGTTTTTGCTTTGCTATTGTCCGTCAATGTTGACAGCGTAAATCACGATTTGCAGCTGAAAATGTTTAGATCTTCAAAATGATACGGATTTGAAGGACAAATTCTGGCATAAGAAGATCTACTTAAGTTTTACAAAAACTTTCCCCAGAGACATTTTCTAAACTCAACAAGCACGCTGCCCAAATTTAAGTATGCTTGAGTCTACGTATGTTTGTGAGCAATTTTTTTCTCGTATGAAAATTTGTAAGGAGGAGCTCTCTCACAGATCAGAACTTGGCAAATGTCCGAGGTTAAGTTGCGCTCAATCATTTGTGCCAAATATTGAACGCATTGTGCGAGAAAAAAGATTTAAAAAATCTAGAAAGAATTAATAGTTAATAGTAAGATAGATCTTTGTATGTACTTTTTTGAAATAGTTTGTATTACAACTCGTAGACAAATACATTATATTATGAAACGAGTCGTTAATTCGACCCTTCACAACGATCATTTGTTAATGGGGACAGGGATTCTTTCCGGGAATGGGCTCTGGATTCCATTTTCCTCACCAATGGAAACACGTAGGTAACTGACTCAACATGAATCTTTATTTAACGGTAGATTACAATATTAGTTGTTTTTCTTTCTTACAATACATCTGTTCCATCGTCACCCTATCCTAACAACCTCTTATTGATTGACTTTGTTTTGGTCATATAATTCCACTCATGCTCACAATTTTAATGAATATGGGGTCTCCACTACTTATCACTGCTTCCTATTCCTTCCCACCCCCCTTCTCAATATTCTTACGTCCGTTCATACCCACACAGTCTCTCCTGGCAAGGGCCTCGCCCGCCGGTGTCTTTGGTCAACCGATGAAGCGATGGCTCGCGAAACGCCGGCGGCGCTCGGGATTCATCGGGTCGCTGGCCGCCGGGGCAGGGGGGACGCTCGGCCGCCGGGCGCCACGTCGCCGCCCTCAGTTACTCCGGCTTAACACTTTTCTGCCGCGATTTCGCCGCCCCACCACCGTTATAGCGGGCCCGCCACGCGTCACCCGCCAACGTTCCTCCGTTCTCTGTCCGTGATAAACCTCTACTCTACACCTCGCAGTCGGGATGCTCAATGCCGCACAGTTTGGGTTCACACTATATTTACTTTGCGTCCATTCCCATGCTTTGCCGCATTCAAGCGGATTCCACCGCGTCTAACATAGTCCACTGATGGAATTTTCTATCACTCCGATTACAGTTCCTTATTCCTGTATGATCACTAATACACGATTACCAAACATCACCAGTCAGATGCCGCGCGGAACTCCACGTGCCTCCGCCGCTACACATTTACCCACGTGATTGTTTTCATTCACTGATATTATCTTTCCTTTACTTCACTAATACAACTATCTACACTCCCTGCATACCTTCTTCCTCCACATTGTCCCTCCTTACGCTTCCCACTCTCGATGAGTCTGGATTTCAACACTGTTCATACTTTTGTTGCCGCACCGTTTGTAAGCGTCCTTTCCATTTCATGGCGATCTCCTCACTACCGTCTTTTCTCGTTGGTCACACGCGCTTCGGTTCCCCTCTGATTCGGTTCCAGCGCCCGATTCAGTCGGCGCGCCCCTCCGCTACCGCGCAATTCAAATGCTTGCGTTCTTAGAAACGTATTATCATTGTTGTAATGATATTAATAATTCGTTTCAATTATTTATGTCAATTCAACATTCAGTAATTGTTACTATCGCAACCTTTCTCAAGGGTATTCGCTGAAATTATTTCCTTCACCGAATTATTTAATTATTGTTATCCAGTGTCAGTGGAAGCGACAATAACTATTCGCAGACAATGATAACGGCCGTTTTGGTATTTGCGCTCGTGAAGTTCCACGGTGTCTACGGACGAAAGCACCTCAGTGCGGAGCGAGAAACGACAGCGTGCACTGACCGATGAATTTCTCATGCCCTGGCATTTGACACATGAATTTCTCATGTACTTCGTGTTTTCTAACGTGGCCAATGACATTAGGTCATTATTACATCTCCTGCCTTATACGATGAATCTTTTTAACAGTGGTAAGCACATTTCTGAGGCTGCGAGCCCCGTTGAGAAGGACGGACGCGAATTAATGAAAAATGTTCATTTTATAAAGTATGGGGTATAATGATTTCCTAATGTCATCGGCCAAGTTATGAAAAACGAAGTATAGTGCTCCTGTTCGGCCCCGGCCGCCCGCTGAGAGCCGGGAACCATAGGTCTTGGTGCTACGGAGTGAAAACATGATGAGCCCTGATCCATGATCCGGAAGCCTTCTTGTCGTCACAGTAACGCTACTATGGTGTCGTTCAAATTTTCGAATGGATAAAACCGTCAACAGCTGGTGTACTTCATAGGCACCTCTAAATAAATCCAAGTAATTTAAAGAGTCCGTAATACGAAATACCCACCATCTGGTACAAAAAAGTGCAATGGAGATTTATCGATAGTTGTTTAATTTCTCACTACTTTGCGGGTAAAAATGAAAAAAACTTTATTTGATTAATTTTATTAAGAATGTTTGCATTTTGATCAATAAATACAAAAATAGGCAAAATTTAGGCACTTAAAAACAAAATTGGCATTTATTAGTGAAATAGGCATTTATAGGAGCTATAAAATTTGCTTAAGAAACTCCTAATGCCTCAAAATGAATAAGTAACCTAAAATATTGCATTTTCCATGGAAGGAAAAAATAGGCAAATAATCAAAAATCCGCAGCTTACTGATGAGACTGTAGTTCCTGAGTACACACACATATAAACATGTCTCAGGATAAATGTTAGAAACTTCTCCGTCATATAGATGGGTCAAAAATGATCACTTTTTGTCATTGAACAAGTAATGGGGAATTGCATATTACGTAGAGTTAAATGTATTTGTACATGTGTCATTCCACACTGATTTTTTAGGCAAACCCTATGCACATATGTTCGGCAGGTCACGTTCTGACGCAATCCATGAAATTTCATGAACCTGCCGAACGTCTGTGCATACGGAGTTGCCTAAAAAACACGTGCAAATACCATATGTATACATGCATGCAACTCCTTTATAAACAATTTCCCACTATATGTCAAAAGGCAAAATGTTATCATTTGCAACCCCTCCACAAGTCCTAGAAACTTATAACATTTATTCTGAGACACACGTATAAATGTTTACTGACTTTTTCGCCATCCAAACCCATTGAATATTAGCGCCAATTTTTCTTCTTTACATTTATAATATATTCTCATCCGTCAGAGACGGTAACGCACATTAATATAAACGTGAAACATTGAATAACGTGACATTTCACAATATCGTTGAGTCGCCTTCAAAACACGATGATGCGTGCAAATACGATGATGATGAATATTATAATAATAATAATAATAATAATAATAATAATAATAATAATAATAATGTCTGTTATTTTGTTTATTTTATTGTAGTGGTTCCTTGACCGTAATAAACAGACTCAGTATTTTTATAACAATTTTTTCTTGTTATAAAAATATCACGTTTCGACAGCATTTGGGGTCTTTTTCAAAAAAAACCTAGTGTTCAGGTTATTTGACACCATATAATAATAATGTTTTAGTATAGTAAGGAAAAGTGTTGGATGAAACTTTATATATAATCAATTCACGATTACATACTACTGCAAATGAACTATTTGTCGCTCGCAGATTATTAGGTTACACAATTCGTAAGATATCAATTCTGCAGAAGCTAAAATGAAACTCGCATTTACGGCAAAAAAACCTCTCTAATATTCACAACATTTAATGATTTAATACAGAGAATCTGTCACAACGTCCATACAACAAAAATGCACGTACTACAACTATACAATGGTCGTACAATGTCTTTATACAATAAGACATCATTCAGTTCAAGAGGGGGGCATTGTATAACATCTGAATTCAATGATGATTCGTGTATTTCCAACTCAAAAAGTTGTTTTAATTTCATGATTTATTAAGTTTATTTGAGAAATGGAAATGATACATTTTATAATGACAATGAACTGTATAAAAATGTTAACATGATAATGACACCATTTCGTGCTACTTCGTAAAATGAACTTTCAACCTAATTTAATTATTGCCTAATTTCTGACCCAATATCATATATCTGAATAGATATTGTACACACCTCAGAACAAATGATACTGATACTTTGCTAAATGACATATGGAGATTTACGTGCTTAAATTAATAAACATATAAATAAAATAAAATAAATGTGTCATTTTTCATCTCTCAAACCCAAAAAGGTAATTTTGAACGACACATTATGATATAGAGGAGATGGTGCAAATGTGGAAGCGTGTTGGTAATGTGGAAGCATAACCTGTAGGGCTTGACAGGTGCTACTGAATAGGAGTAATCGCATCAACTCCTTCCCGTGTTTCTTTGGAAAGCCTGTAACAGCTCTAGTAGTCACCTCGTGATTAATGTCAGTGAAGTGCTTGTTTGACATTTTTCTTCATTTTTCAAACATTTGAGATAAGTTTCTTAAGTCTATTTAATCACGTAGTCTACCGAGCTATTTCTTATGCTTAGGCATTTGTTTTTCAGCAAAAATTACTCTACAATCTGGTGCAATTAAGAAAATTCCTATCTTGAAAATCTAGCGTAGTTTTCACTTCGTGGTTCAGTATGGGGATGCTGTTAATGTGGAAGAGCAACACTGGGGAAATGCGGAAACGTATTTACTCCTGTTTCAGATGCCGAGGAAGATTATTGGTCAATCTAAAAGAAATACTTCCGAAAGGGAAAGGGAAGAAACAACCCAAACCTTTCAAACGAAAACTTGAACTTAAAGAAAAGTTAGATATTCTCGATTCAATATCCTCAGGAGAATCAGTTATGGAGATGCCAATAGTTAAAATGGTAGCAGAAAAGGATGACACCATTTGCATTTTTTGCGGAGATGCGTTTTCACATGCTGTTCGAGGGAACTTTGGATTAGATGCTTGCTTTGTGAGTCATGGTGCCATACATTGTGCGCTGGGTGTGAAAATGAGCAGGACACTTGTGACTTTTGCAAGTGAACATTTTATTTAAAAAGTTCAATTCTTAAGCCTTTGCATTAATTTTTGCAATGTATAGAAAATATATGTTCTAATATTTAATTTTGGTAGTGTTTTAACCAGAAAACAAATGTTTCCACATTACCAGCACATTTTGAAAATCTGATCAAACTGTCAATTCATTAATGACAATTATTATTACAATGTAAACGTAATGTTTTGCATAAAATCAAAAGCGGTTATTATTGATAACATGTTTGTTGAATTTTTTCCAGAATTTAGAAAAAATCCTTCAGTAAACAAACTAGTTATAAAATAAATTAAAACAGGGATTCCTCTTTTGCACCACTTCCTCTAGCATTAAGTTTGCGTAAGCAGACAGGTGTCAATGACATCATTCCCAAATTATGACCAATAATTCGGATGTGGCGAACATCAAGTGTTTTAATTAAATGAGTGTGATGACTGTTATCGTAATGACATTTTACAATAATTTATCTTTTATGTCTATGTTTATTTTGTTTCTATTGTATTTTATAGTTTTATCTACACAGTTTTACATTTATATTTTATCTAAAAAAAGAAATACGATGTTACGATAGTCTTTTGAGGAGTATAATAGGATACTTTTTTCTGGCTCTCTCGTAATTTCTTTCTGATAAACAAGAGAGATTCCAGGAATAGTTTTAGGATACGTACTATTTCATAAAGAATCCAAAATTACATTCTAGAAAAATGACTTCAAATCCATTTCTACGGTACAACATGTTTCTTTTTTTACATTTTCTTTTTAAGAGAACATTGGTCAACGTTAAATTTCTCGTTCTGTCATACTGAACCAAAGAAACATATTTCGGGCAAATGACAAAAAAGTTTCAAATATTTCTCTCTGACGACGTATATTAATATTCTCCGAGATTGGAGAGCATGCTGTGCGTGGAGCAGTCGGTGCTTCGTTTCAACTGGTTCTTCAATGTGGCCAGTTTCGTCGTTCTTTATTCCCTGTGTTCACAATCTCGCCGTTCGCGATTCAATTCTCTTCCATCCTTTGATGTTACTTATTGCGCCACAACTGTATTAAAGTCGTACTACTGTAAAAATCTTATTTAGGAACACCGAAATATGCTGTGTACAATGTTGAATCCATGTTATAGGAACTTCGAGATGACAAATATACAGTTTGTAATTTGCGGTCATATTTATTACATATGTGAAAATAACAATACATAATGTTTAAAAATAGAAGATGACTTCTAAGAAAACATATTATTGTTAATTACACCTTTCTGTAGTTTGATAATATAATATAGTGTGCCAGAGAAGTCTTTCCGCACTGGGCCGAGTGAGGGCCTCTCATAAACAATGGCAATGATGTTGGCAGCAAACAGATCGCTCGGAAACAAGGGAAGGTGACAACACTTCAACATCTCTTATGATTGTGGTGAGTGCGGTATTTATGTTTTCTTTTGTTACACACTGCTACCAACATAACATACCAAGCACTGCTGCCACTGCGGAGAGACTTTCCTGGCGCGCTGTACGAAATCGCTTTGGTGGGCAACAGGTTAACTTGCAGGTCTGTAAGCCCCTTTCCTCTGAGCTATGCTTCGTTCCAAGCGGAGGCGTGAGGATTTTTCGAAGGGCGAAAAATCCTACAGTGGCCACCACACGCTTGTGGCATGTAAAAGAACACTGACCGGTGCCCGGCAAAATTAAATCCGTCCTGCAAATTCCAATCCTAACGAGATCTCACCTTCTCCCAACCAGAAAGTTCGGTTATAGTTAACTGAGACCGACATCTGGCGGAGAAAGATAGAATCGCACCCAAGCATTTATGGGGGCGCCTGCTCGAAAGAGTCCACTAGAGCCGCGCCGGGAGTGGAGATTCAAAGGAAGCCTAGGTAGAATGCACGGGGTCGGAACTAAAGCCAATAGACGCTATCCTGCAAAATATGCCATACGATAAATAAATGACAATTTAAAAATGCGTATTATTACTGAATAATGTCCAATGATAGTTCTCAACTGTGAAATTAAGAAGTAATTTAGACATTCTTACAATTACTTCTGCAATGAAATAATTCCGCGCTACATTCAAATGGAATTCGTGCTATACAGTCAACATTACAAAATCAAAACAATACAAAATCAATATAATAAAACAACATCAAAGTTGAAAATAATACGCATTCATCTTTACTGGCGATTAATACCAACTGATTCTTAGATAAGCTTTTTATAGGACAATAGGACAATATAGGACATTTTTTATTTTACGTTAAAAATGTAACATTTTGAAATTATTTCTGTTTGGGATTTAAATTTCTACCATTACAATACTATCACCAAGTCCCAGGGTAGTTTAGCAAATTATCGGTTCGGAACAGCTGCTCAGATGATTGACTTGAAGATTAACTGACCAGTAATTGTGTCACATACGTAGCGTGTACCAAGCTAAACGCAAACACGCGCATGATGTTCCCTATAGAACGCAATGAGAAGGAACTTGGATGCCGTGTCTCTTCCCGCCATGAGCGTTTTGCACGGGTTTCTTCGCTGCCCGGCAACACCGAGAACAGCCGTTATTCCCCGTGTGCTCTCTGCTCCCGGTCCGCTTTCTCTTGCCGCACCGACCGCACGCACGCGCGCGCGCGCGCACGTTGCGAACGGCGCGTGCTTTTCGCCCACCGCACGGGACGCAGGCACGCGCGGGGGCCCGCGCCGCGGGTGTCATCACGCACGCACGCGGGTGGCGGCGGCGGCGGGGCGGCGGTGCTGGCGCGGCCTGGGGACACGCCGCTGCCCGCGGCCCTGCCGCCTACGGCAGCGCTGCACGCGTGCACGCCTGTGCTCGCATGGCCTCGGCGCACTGTTCTGCGGTCCGATACCATCTACTCCACATAGATATTGCATCGCGCTGCGGTGCGCTGCTGTGCGCCCGACCGTAACACCGCGATGCAACCACGCGCCGCCGCCCCCATCGCCGCCGCCGCTCTGCGTCTCCACCGCTTCCATCCTCGCCCTCCGCACCGCTCCTACGTGCCCCTTCGATTTCTTCTTTCCCCTTTGTTCGTGCGATCGCCGCTTTTCCTAGGTTCCCACCGTTTCAATATACGACTCCCTTCCCCCCCCCCTGTCATCCCAGCGTCTCGTTCCTGACCCGTCGTAACTGCTTTCTTACGTTTCACGTCTCTCATGATTCTCCTATGGTTCCAACGTACCTCGCTTATGTTAGATACTTCGCCTGATTCATTCTGTGCCCATTTTCTCGCCGGTTTCATTGTTTCCAATTCTTCACCTCCCTCCCTCTTTCTCTCTCCTTTTTCCATCTCCTTCTTTCACTCTCCCTTTTCTCTTTTTTCTCCGTCTTTCTTTATCCTTCTCCCTTCCCCTCTCTCTCCTTTCCCTCTCTCTCTTTCCCTCTTTCCCTTTCTTTCTCTCCATCTTTCCTTTTACCACTCTCCCTCTTCTCTCTTTCTATTTTTCTTTCTCTTTCTCTCTCTCGTTATTCTTTATTGACATTGCCGACTCTCTTGAATTCCTCTTTTAACTCTCGCATTTCCTATCGATTTGCTTCTCGTTGTTTCACACCACAACCTTTTTTACACCACCGTTGCTGCCCCTTCTGTCTATATTTCGTTCCTATGTTCTCCCGTCCTCCCCTCTCGTCCCCTTTCCCAGCCACCCGCGCCTCGCACAGTCCCTGAGGTCGGAGCTGACGCCTCGGCCGCCAACCTGGGGGAACCCGTAGCTCCGAACCAAGCGACACCGCCACGATCCGTGTCATTACGAGCGATGTTCCTCTCTCTCTCTCTCTCTCTTCCTTCTCCCTCGCGCTCTCCTCTCCCACTGCCCTCGAACTCAAGCAGCTTGATCTAGTTTGGGAACGCTTTCTGATGATCCCGAGGTAGTAGTGGTGCTGTGATGTCAGTGCACTTGAGTGAATTATTCGTGCTCAGAAGGGCAGACTGGATGGTCCAACCACCTCTAGTTTGCTACCCAAGATAGACATCCTGTGTAATTGAACTGCGAAGCGGGTCAAACTAATCTAGAATTGATTTGTGGACTTAACTATGTATAATTGAGATACAAAGATCCGCGAACGGTCTCATAATTTTCTAAATTCAGACTGAACTTTTGGCATTGTACCTGCTAACGTTGTGTCGAATAAGAGTATATCGACACAGTGAGACATAATAGACGTTCTGTAATAATATTATCTACCTTTGAAACTCATTGTAATGATAGAAAAGTGGCAATTGTGTGTTCTCGTTTAAGCACACTCGTGTAAATTGCTTGCATCTTTAGAAGAGACGTAGATAAGTTGTCAGTTTTTGTGATATAACTCACGGAAGAGAAGGCAGTTTTTCGCATATATTTTCTACGACTTTATAATGTATAATACATCAAATCTTCATGTTTTCCCATTTTCTATGCTCATGTCAGACATGTTCATTTACGCTAGCAGCCACTCTCACCGTACAAACCCGTATTCTGCCACCAATATTCTGCACGACATGGACTGACGTTCTGCAATTACGACTGGAATCCCTCTCTCTACCCTAACTCGCGACACACAACATCTCGGGATCGTCACAATGCAATATGGCTGGGGGATTAGAACCTTACTCTGATGCAGGCGAACTTCAATGAATGTATTATTCGCGTGCTCAGAAGCAATAATGATCGATTAACAAAATAATCGCCTCTTGGTGTTCGTTTGCGCTAGTTATTAATGCCGACTCATTAGCATAGTTGGAATTCTGGAACTTATAGAAGTTACACCTAATTTCGAAACAATTAGTAAGTTAAGTTACATTTCAATTTTTTTGTGCATGATAATTTAAGATAATTCACAAATTATTCACGTTACATGCCACCGTTGCGTCACAGAAGCTAACAACCCTGAAGAGCTTGCCCATATTTCAGATGAGATTCATTCTCGCCAAATATGAAAAAGTGATTTTCATATAATATTGAGCCTTGGAGGAATTGTTATGCTCTGACAGGAGTCCACTCAAATAAATGAAGACCTTTTTTAAGGTAACGACTGTAGTTTTCTTTAGGTTACGCGTACGTGGTGCCCATGAAATACGTGTCCGCAAAAGTAAATGTGAAACTTGAAAAATTGCGTTCTGGTAGTACAGAAACATCCACACAATATTGTTATATTATCGTAAATTTAGTATACATACTAAATTTAACAAACTATGTATAGTCTATTTTTAGAGAAAAAAGTTTCGGATTTTCAGATTTTCAGGGATTTTAAAATCTTCATAATATACTAAGTTGCTTTAGGTATACATAAAGTGTTTATTTTCTGAAAAATTTAGATGTTTAATTTATAAATTGACCAATGTAATATGCCATTTTACAAAGTGCATTGCAATGTTTTCGTCAAAGTCGAAGAACACATTCGCTCAGATCATTAAGAATTGATTATTTCGTTAACCATAGTGACTTTTTTTGCAGAGATCCTGGATCATATGGAGGCTTTGGGCTGATCACAAAATATTTTTATAATAGGATACAGCATTGGTATGAGAGGAGTTGTTGTAATAAAACGAGAGCCAGTGATCCTATTCATCGGCAAGTTCGCATACATCGGCACGGTGGGCTCGGCGAAATTGCACTAGCTAATAGCAAAACTATGGATCCATCTGCTTGCTATGCCCATTATTATCTTTATTAGTGCTGGGTAGCTCTTGGTTGGTCTGCCAGTGAACTTAGTGCCTAGTGTTTGTGTTCCCGCAGTGCGAAGTAACAGAGACTGGTGCTCGCAGTGACGTTTCACGCAAACAAGTAACCAGTCTATGTCTTGTGGCACTGACCCATCAACAGGGCATGCTATTAGTCAAGCCCTGATAACTCTTCACAACAGTGACATCAACAATTTCATCAACGGCGACGAAAATTCGACGCCGCTAATTCTATCATCAGAGGTCGCCATGGAAGAGGGATTCGGCATGGCCCCGCCCCAGAACAGCATTGAAGGTAGCACGGAGGCTACCCAGTCAACTGCAACTTTACTCAGCATGGAGCAACATCTTCCACTGCAAGGTGCGGTGAACAGAAAAAGGTCAGTAGGTGAACTTGATGACTTTCAGAATAAAAAAAAAAAGTGCGGAATCCAGCAATTATAGTGATCGTAATGGTGATGGTGAACATAATGGTGACCTACAATATAACGTCCCTGTTGGAAACAGCTTTGGCCCCGCTTGCTGATAAAGATACCATGCCCGAGGACACAAGGTTCGAGTACCTAAAAAATCATCAACAAGATCAAATAAGTGTGCCAAATAGAATCCACCAATATTTGTTGCCCACATCGTTCAAGTTAATAATTTCATCAAAGAACTAAAATCAAAAGTAACGCCAAATTTTGTAGCAGACATTAAAAACAACAAAGTTAAAATCAGCCCTAACACATCTACAGACTTTCGTAGCATAATTAAATATTTAATTCAAACCCAGAGAAGCTTTCATTCGTTCAAAGATCCATCCAATAAAAAATATTCAGTCGTTTTTAAAAATGTTCATCAGACTATTTCGGAACTAGAAATATTCTCAGATTTAAAACAGCGTCATCCATCAATTATCAAAGTTACAAGACTATTAAAAGACAATAACCCTATCCCGGTGGTGGCCGCTGAGTTCAACGGAGCCGAGCCAATAGAAACAATTCTAGCTATAGTGCAAATATGTAATCACCGTGTGAAAACAGAAAGACGTAGAAAACCTCAAGGTCCCTTGCAGTGTCAAAGATGTTTAGATTACGGCCACATGAAGAATAACTGCAATCAATGTCATCAAGTGTGCTTTTTGTGCCGGAAATCACTATTCTGTGACGTGCCCCCAAAAAGATGAAACCCCTCTTTGTGCGAACTGCAACGGAAACCCACCGTGCGGACATACGAAACCCAAACTGTAACTATTTTAAAGAAAATCCTTGAAAGAAAAAACTATGTTCGGAACAAAAATCTTAGTAATGTAAACCGTCAAAACAGTCAATCCTCTCCACCACCCTCTCCCCCAAACCAATCCAGAGAACCTTTCCCAGAATTACCCCAACTTAGCAATCTCCGAAACTTCACCAATATATCAAATGTGAATAATAGAATCCAATCCAACTTTCAAAATTCCCGCACGCACTCCCAGCCAACTCCTCATCCACAAAATTCTGATTCTAATAATCCTATTCTCAATACAATAATTAATTCAATCACATCTTGTATCATTAATTTTATAAATTCTTTAATCCCTTCCATCATCAACACCATTCAAAATTCAGTCACTGCATATTTAAGGAATAACAATGCCAACACAACCCAGTAATAATATATCCTTCATGAATTGGAATTCCAACAGCATCAATAATAAAAAACAGAACTCATTCATTTCTTGCACCATCATAAAATCGACGTAGCTTGTATCACCGAAACACACCTCAATATTAAAAATAAACTATTTATCCCAGGTTATAACTTATATAGAACTGATAGAACGGGAAATAAAGGAGGAGGTGTACTTATCGCGGTCAAAAGTTTCCTCAACCACCACCAAATTAAACTGCCCGACACACCAGGCATCGAATCTGTCGCTATCCAAATTTATATTAACGCCCAACCATGGAAAATAATAACAGCTTATAAGCCCCCAACAGCCAAAATTCTAAATGCAAATTTTTCTAATTTATTTCACCCTACCGAGAAAAACCTTGCTGTTAGGTGACCTCAATTGTAAACATTTAAGCTTTGGATGTCAAATAATTATAACGGAAAAATACTAGCACAACTATTAAACATTACAAACCTAAGAATACTGACTCCATCGGAACCAACATATCACCCTCGGGATCCCACTCGGAAACCGGACATCCTTGACATAGGCATCACAAATACATTAAATTCTACTCAACACCTATTTTCGAACTCGACTCCGACCATATACCGGTAATTATTACTACACACCAACTCACACCGCAACACGCCCCCGCCCCAAAACCAACTTTATTAAAAATTAATTGGCAAAAATTTCAAGAAACTCTAAGAAATTCTCTGCCCAAAATAAAGATATTAGAAACCCCGTTGGAAATAGATCAATCAATCTCTCGCTTCAACGAATTAATACACTCCACGCTAAAAAATACACAATTAACTATTCCACCGAATTCAAAAACAACCAGACATAAAATACTACCCAAAGAAATATTAAAGCAATTTCGATAAAAAATAAAACCAGAAAGACTTTGGTACCGATTAAGAACATCTGAACTAAAGAGAGAACTAAACCTAATAACAAATATAGTAAAAAGACTTATAACTACCTTCAATAACCAACATTACTATAACTTAATCCAATCACTCAGCGCAAATAATAATTCTCTATGGCAATTCACAAGAAAAATTCTGAAGAAGAAAAATACGATACCTCCTATAAACACAGCAACAGATAAAGCTTACACATCCTACCAAAAATCAGAAGAACTAGCGAACCATTTTGCCTCAACTTTTACTGTTAATAACACTAATTTTCATCCGGGACACATCACCATAACCAAATCAACATTAGAAAAAGAATATGGACCGCACCAAAAAATACATTACACATCACCCTCCGAAATTAAAAAAATTATTAACAAACTACCACTCAAAAAATCACCTGGCCACGACAATATAAATAATGTTGTTTTAAAACATTTACCTGCACCAGCAATAGCCACCCTTACAAACATATATAACTCGTGTTTCAGAACAAATTACTTTCCGCATACCTGGAAACATGCCATCATTATCCCCATTTGTAAACCAAGTAAAAATCCTGCAAATACTGACAGCTATCGTCCGATCAGTTTATTGCCATCTTTATCAAAAATTTTCGAGAAAAATTATACTAAAAAAGATTAAACTCTCACCTACACATAACGAAAACAATCCCTAAAGAACAGTTGGATTACCGAAAAATTGTCTACACAGCACCAGTTACTAAGAATATCGGAACATATGTACACAGCATTTCAAAAGAAACATCACACAATAGGGGTATTCATTGACATCACTCAGGCATTTGACCGGACATGGCACCAAGCTTTAATGTACAAGATAAAACAAATTGGCACCCCATACTACATAAAATCCATTATCAATAGCTTTCTCCACAATAGAACTTTTTCCATTAACGTCAATAATCATCATTCCAACCCTAGACTAATTAACGCAGGACTCCCTCAAGGCTCACCACTTTCACCCACACTATTCAACTTATACGTTGCAGATCTTCCAAAATTAATGAACATTCACACTGCCCAATTTGCGGATGACACAGCAATATTCTCTTCTGGCAACTCTATCACTGAAATCAGAAATAGAACACAAATATACCTCAACTTACTCGATAGCTGGGCATCCAAACACAAAATCAAACTAAATCCAACCAAAACCGCGGCAAAAATATTTACGCTAAGACCCTATACCTCTCCCACCCCCCTAACAATAAATAGCAATACAATAAACTGGTACCCCCCTAACAAACCTATCAAATATCTGGGATTAAACTTGGACACTCAACTGAATTGGAAACAGCACATAGACGACAAAGTTAAACAAGCTAAAATAAAACTACAGCAATTAAAACCTCTAATCTACAGAAACAGCCCATTACCATATCATTCTTCAATCGCTATATATAAATCCATCATAAGACCATTACTACTATATGCCTGTCCCATCTGGATAAATGCCTCAAAAACTAATCTAAAAAAATTACAAATCATACAGAATCAGTATCTCAGAACAATATCTAATGCACCATGGTTTGTCACGAATCATCAGCTTCATAAAGAACTCAGCCTAGAACCCATTGAACATCACATCACATACCTAGCCACTAACTTCTACCATTATTTACCCCAAATCCCTTCCCTTGCAACCTTCAGACTCGCAATAAATCCTAACCACACCAGAATAAAAAACAGATATCCCTACAACATATTCCTGAAAACCTTCTCCGAATTCGAACCATATTAGAGGACCCAAAAGGGCATCCTCACCCATATGTTAGATTTAAGAGTTAGAAGTAAGTTTTGAATGTAAGTTTTTATTATTTATTTATTTAGTCAAAAAACAGTAAAAACTGTATATGACGTGTGGGGAAAGAAATTTATCTGCGCACATTTTCTTGAGGGCCAGAATTTTATTTAAAAAAAAAAAAAAAAAAAAAAAAAAAAAAAAAAAAAAAAACGAAAACGAAAAAAATTAATTTAGAAAATAATTATTTAAGAAAAATAAAGATATTTGAAAAATGTTTTTTCCCGAGTTATAGAAAATCAATTTCAACTGTAAATGAACTACAAGCAAAAGGAGTGCTCAACAAAACGTGCGCACAGTGAAGCTACATTTACGTCCAGAAGCAAAACAAGGGGCCATCTCAGCATTTGCTCTATGGATCAGGGAAACTGGACAAAAACCTGATCGAGATGGGGGTCATTGACCCGGAAGCTGAAGTACATTAATTGTTACAGGCGTATTAAATATTTTTTTAAATGTATACAATGCAAACATAAACTAATTCATTATATATCTTTGTTTTGTTACATTATTTTTCTTTTTTCACGATCAGTATAGTCTCTAATTGTATAGAAACAGTTTTGCAGCAGAAAAGATTTTACTTTTAACTTAAATTTGTATACCGACTTTAATTGTTTTATGTCATCCGGCAATGCGTTGTAAAGTAACGTACATGTATTGTATGTTGATTTCTTGTACTGAGCTGTTGATACTGACACTTGATGCACGTGATTTCTACGGCGTGTGTTGTAATTATAAATATCAATATTGCATGAAAATATGTTCCCTCCGTTAAGTAGGTCATTTTTGACAAATATTACAGATTCGTAAATAAATAGACAAGGCAATGGTAGGATTCCCAGCTCAATGAAAAGAGGCTTGCAGGAATCACGTGGAAGGCATTTTTTCATTATTCGAATAATTTTCTTTTGCAATCTGAAGGTCTGAATACTACAGGATGAGCTTCCCCAGAATATTATGCCATATCTCAGGCGGGAATGCACATTTGCAAAATAAACGCAACGAGCTGCATGAAGGCTGACAGAATTTGAAAGAATTCTGAATGCATAGCATAATGAACTTAATTTAGTGTTTAATTCTGTTATATGTACATTCCATTTGAGGTTTGATTGAATTGAAAGACCTAAAAATTTTGTTGCCTTAACATCAGCTAATTGCATATTGTTCATTTTCAATGGAACATGCGATTTCCGATTTGAGATGCAAAAATGCATTGAAACAGTTTTTCTTTCGTTAACAATTAATTTGTTATTATTAAACCAATTTGAAACTTCTGAAATTGTACTATTTACTGCTTCTTTTTTGCAAAGAACATTCGTGTCATCAGCAAACAGAACCGTTCTTCCATTTTTAATAGACGAGGGCATATCGTTTACATATAACAGAAAGAGAATAGGACCTAAGATCGAACCTTGCGGGACCCCATGCACAATTGGCAAAGAATTGGAAATATAAGTATGTAATGTCCTTTCCTGCCAGTATGGTATTTCTACTCTTTGAGTCCGATGTTTAAGGTAAGAAGTTATCCAATCTAGGGCAATACCACGAATTCCATACGAAGGTAATTTTGAGAGCAAGATCTTATGGTCAATAACGTCAAAAGCTTTCGAGAGATCTAAGAATATTCCAATGGGTATTTCATTTTGGTCTATTGATGAAGCAACATCTTTGAGAAAAGAAAAAATGGCAGTTTCCGTAGATTTTGATTTTCTAAAACCGTGTTGTGAGTCTGAAAACGCTCTGTTTTTCCTGAGAAATGATTCCATTCGTAAGTAGAAAAGCCTTTCTAATATTTTTGAGAAAACTGACAAAAGAGAAATTGGCCGGTAATTTTGAATATCATTTTTGTTCCCTTTTTTAAAAAGTGGCTTAATTTTTGCGGTATTGAAAATATCTGGAAATATTCCTGTACATAAAGAAGCATTGAAAATGTGAGTTAACGGATGTATAAAGGCAGGTGCACAAGTTTTAATAAACAATCCGGAAATTCATCTAAACCAGATGAATATTTATTTTTTAGTTTACTGACTATTCTGAGGATTTCGTTGGGAGAAGTTTCGGGAATAAACATCGTATCTGAAATTTTTTGGGAAGTGTAAAATGTTGAATTTTGTGATTTTAGTCCCTTCGTGAGATCAGACGCAATTCTGGAAAAGTGTTTGTTGAAGAGATTGGCAACTTTTTCCGGATTACTCGTTTCTCTTTCATTATCCTTTAAAATAACATTCTCTACAAGGTATCGAGATGATGTGGTTGTATTTTTTACAATATCCCACATTGCTTTAGTTTTGTTACTAGCGCTCAAAATGTCCTGACTATTTTTCATTATTTTTGCCTGAACTATTACTTTTCTTAAAATTCTTTTATATTCTCGGAAGTATATATGGAAACCGGGTGATACGTTATGATGTTTAGAAATAAAGTAAAGCGTGCGTTTGTTTTTACACGATGTTCTAATTCCTTGTGTGATCCAAGTATTACTTTTGCTTGAAATGTTTAATTTTCTCTTTTTAAGAGGAAAGCACGCGTTAAAATGAATTGAAAGCTTGGAGAAAAATAAATTATATTTTTCATTTGTGTCAACAGCGTTATAAACTTCGTCCCATGATTCCTTCATCAAGTAGTCCGTAAATAATTTTATATTAACTTTAGTGAATGCTCTGCACATGCGTGTATTATTTATTGTGTCAGTGTTTATGTTCTTAGTAATTGTAAGAATTTGTGTATCGTGGTCACTGTATCCTAGATTATTCGTTATTATTTCATATGTAGTTGTGGTTTTGTTAATTATAATTTGATCCAATGCTTTTTGTGATTTAAGCGTATTCCGTGTAGGTACATTCACTGTAATGTCTAAATTAAAAGAATGAAGTAAATTGAGAAACTGCTCTTTTCGTGGGATTCGCTCAGAAAATCAATATTGAAATCTCCACATACAACAATGGATTTAAAAGAGAGTTTACTAATTTTGTTCAGAATTATCTCTAGATTTTCCAAGAAAGTGAAATAATCTGAAGCTCGCTTTGTTGGAGGTCTGTAAATGCAAAGTAAGATAATTTTGAGCGTAGTAAGATGTACTACTGTTGTTTCAAAAACTTTTTCAACTGCATATAAATTGAATTCTGACAAGAAGGTAGAATCAATATAATTTCTTATGTAAATACACGAACCTCCGTAAGCAGGGCCCTTATTTGATTCCCTCGCCCTACAATACGATCCTGCAAGGTAAAAGCTAGGAATTTGGAGTGTATTTATATCATTTTGAGACAACCAATGTTCTGTAAAGCAAAAAACATCTATTTGTCTTAGATCACATTGTAATGCTGCCTCGATAAATTCAATTTTATTTGAAAGAGATTGCACATTATGATGCATTATTCGAATCTTTTGCATGTACCTACACGGATGTTTTTCTGCTGCATCTGACTGTAGTTGCTATTTATTTATTTCATTTTTACCTCGAGTGCGTGGTCGAAGGAAGTATCGTGTCCCAGCAGTGACAAGAGGTGAGGGAGGAGGGGTGACAGATGTAGAGGAATGAATAGTGGGAAAGGTAATACACGGATTAGGTTCAGGGGAGTTAGCATGTAAGCCTTCAAACATATGTTAAAGTAGTAATTTTACTGAACTATGTATAACCAACATAAATCAATATTAGTGCTGTTTTCCTCGACGCCGATCTCGGATCTTGTTCATAGATGAAACGATATTACTATATACTGACAAAAGAGGCATCATTTAGTCGTTTTTATGAAAAATTCGGTGTGTAGTTTCATCTCAAGTACGGTTCAAATAGGTTACGTAGTGATGCAACTTTCCATCAGACCTCAAATATGCTGCAGCTCGTAGCCTATAGAAAGGCAACTCATGTGTAGTGGAACACTTTTCGCTTCTCTAAAGCTCTTCAACTCCTCTGCTTTTATAGTGCAATAGAATCGTCCAGTTATCAGAATTTGAGAGTGGGCGCTTAATTGGAGTGTGTGAGGATGGATGGTCGTATAGACGAATCGCTCGCCACTTAAGTTGTTCTGACCAGAGTCGTAGGGAGTTTCGGGAGCAATGAATGCGTGGGAGTTTGTACAAACAGCAAAATCGCTCAGAACATTGTTGTCTGACCTCCTGGAGCGATGATCGTGTAATCGACACTACGTAACGACTATTATGTTGTTAGCCAATCAAGTCAAGATATATTATTGTTATCAGCACTTGTTCTCCTGAACTATTTCCGACTACTTGGCTAAATGAAATTTAATTTCCCGTCGTGGTTTAATTTTCCTGTCATATTCACTACCACCGTCTCTAAGCGGTAATATGAACGAGGGTCCTGCTATGGCTGTGTTTTTCGAGGCAGTGGTGACGCAATGGCTTCTTTTGCCCTGGTGCGCCCCACCGCTCCTACAATTGATACATATTGGCCTGGAGGGTCATCACAGGATCATCATAGAGCGTCGGTTTTCCTTTAATGAGAAACAGGAGAAGGCTTCCGATTAACAATATCCAGCTTGTCCCTACACAGGAAGGATATCACCGGAATTCCTTCGCAATGTTGCCACACTTACATGTGTGCTCGCACACGTACTGGAGGACAAGCTGTATACATGCATCAGAATATCATACGAAACGTATTGTATTTGCCCCTCAAATTGTCCGGCTCAGTGAGCATTCAAGATTGAAATTGACACATTGGTTGGTTTCTTAGGCATTCATTCAATATTACTTTCCGTGAACTCTTGTGTTGCTACGAGGTTTTAACTCTTGAGTGTTTAGTGCGTTTCCGACGATTTCTAGTTTCTTGATTCCGGGGCTCCTCACACCCTGGTACATGATTTGTTTTTAGTTTCTGTATAATCGATTCATATTTAAATTGTATATCGATAAAAATTGTAATAAATAATTATTATCCTCGAAGAACACACAATAAGATTCGAATATAAAATACAACTTGAAATTTTGGACTTCTTACTTTTGGTTTCCTGAACAAACTCGTCACTTTCATCAATACACTGCAGAAGGTTTTCAACTATTTTATTATTACAATAATTTAAAATATGCCAATGAACTTCATGAAAATATCGAGAAACCAAACGAATACAATTTACATCATGCAGCAGCAACAGTACTATTGCAATTAAAATGAAGTGCCATTCTTTATTTTTACATGATTTTGTAATGGGAACAACATAAATCCCTTGTGGACAAACCCCCATTTTAATTCCTTGTCACAAATTGTCACTAATTTTTGACATTTTGTGTGCGTCAGATCGATAAAAATATAAAGTCCAGAAATAAGAATTAACTTAATGATTTTTCCAACTTTCTATGTTTCATTTTATGTTAAGTCTTACATCCGAAGTTGCATAAAATAAACAATTTTTCTATTACTTTTATTATAACTCGATTACGATATCAGTAAATTTTATGAATGAAATAGTATGAACGTGATCTTTCGATCGTCTCAACATTCATAATTTTACAAGTAAATAAAACTACACCTCGCTAGTAAATTCATAAAAAAGTTAGAAAGCGCAATCGTTTTTTTTTATTTTACCGTGTTACTTTGCAAACGTTGAACGAAGAAGAAAATCACACTCAAATGCCAAGTTATTCTCCGGCACATTCAATTTTCCCGAGACTTTCACGTCCGTTTGGCATCCCCAGTCACCAGCAATGGAGACCCGCGGCGCCCGCCCCTCGGCCCCGCCCCCGCCTCCACCCTTAGCCCCGCTCCGGCCCCCCGCCCTCGCCCGCGCCCCCTTGCTGAGCCCCGCGTCTCTAGACCCGCCTTCCGCCTCCAACCCTTCCACCGCGTCCTTCTGCTCATGAATTTAATTATCGGAGACCCTTAGTAAAACTTTTTGATAGAACGCGATATCGGAGGCGGCCGCGCGGACGGTCGCAAGGGCGCGGGCGCGGGCGCGGGCGCGGGCGCGGCGGGGGGCGTGCGGGGGCGGGGCGGGAGCGGAGGTTGGAGCGGGGTCGCGAGCGAACGGGCGCAGCTGTCCCTTGACATCGTCGTAAATGAGCTGTCAGCAGCAAACGCTGAGAGGGGGTCCGGGGCTGGCGCTCTGCTCCTCAGGTGCGTTGGCTCAAGGACGGGCAGCGTCTGACGCGGGCGACGACGGGCCCCGCCGGCGGTGGCGGCGGCGGCGGAGGCGGCGGGGGCGGCGGCGACGTGGACGCCGGCGGCGGCGAGGGCGGCGCGCCGGCCGCCGCGCACCTCCACATCCCGTCAGTGCAGCGCGAGGACCAGGGGCATGTACCAGTGCGTGGCCATGATGGACGGGGAGGCGCGTGCAGTCCCGGCCGAGTTGCGCCTGGGTGGTAAAAGTAGCAGCGCTCGCCACGCATTTACAGTGGGTTTGTGCTCGCGCATTTCGTTTCAGTACTTTTTCATGATTGTTACTTCTTTCGTTTTTGACTTTCCCTCTCCGGTCGTCTTCCATTTCCTTCTTCCTACTTTCATCTCTTGTTTCGAAGACGTCCAAATTTAATCTTCCTCCCTCCTAACTTTTTTTGTCATTGTATTATCACAAAAAGTAACTTCTATTCTATCATTTTGGGGCATTACTACACAATATTTTCTGTAAGTTTTTGGCTTTTCTTTACACTAAAATTTCTTGCTCTTTCTCACTAGTTCCATTAATCATTTAACTCCTTCCTTGACACTTAACTCACTTTTAGCGAAGAATATTACCTTATAACAATTGCCACAGAAAATAGGAATTAGTTGATATTCTAAAAATTAGTGTTAAGAAATATAGTTACTTTGAGAGCATGTATCTGTATCAAACAAATTCTGAAAAATTACAATCAAAATCCATAGTATTACAGAATGGTAAGTATTATTATAAGAAATTAATTGTCTGTTCGAATAAAAATGTAGAATACTTTTCTCGTTTTTTTCCTTGAAAAAAAGCATTATATTTTAACACTTGTAAGTGTTGCAATTGTTAAATAACAGTTTGTAAATTGGGGCTTTCAATGAGCGTAATTTAGGAAAGTTATATGTTGGCAAATGTGTTGTAATACTGATGTCGCAGCGTAGTATATCCAACACTATCGGACACCACTTGCAAGGTCGGGTGTTTAATGTGCATGGCCCTTTAAAAGTTCTTACCCTCCCGGACTCGTTCTAACGCGTTTCACTGCGAAGAGGGCGCGTCCGATTGCAAACGGGGACAAATGTCTTGTCACACCCATCTGCTGAGAACGCCCATATGCAAGATCCTGTTGAGCGAGCGCGACCCGCGCCTTCGGAGGAGACTTGTTGCACGGCATGCCCTCCAGCCCCCCGCCCCTCCCACGCCATCTGGGCGGCAAAAGGCAACGCACCGGCGGCGGGCCCAGACTGGCCTCGCGCGGCGCGAGGGCGGAGGGAGATGGCGGGGACGGGCGGCGACGCGCGTGCGGAGAATTCGCACAGCTGGGCGCGGCGAGTGTAGCGGGGGTAGGCGCTGGGCAGTGACGGGGGAGGTGGAAGGGGAGAGGCGGCGGCGCTGGCGGCCGCAGAGTGGCGCGCGAAGCCTCGAGCTCGCCAGCTCCCCGGGGAGACGTAAGGGTGTCGTCTTCGTCCCTGGAGGCCGTGCCAAGAGCTCAAAAGAAGTTATGAACAGAGAGAACATGAGCTCTCACCCATTGCTTTTTATTGGGAGGAATCGATTTTCGAAAGGGAACCTCGAGCGAGACGGAACGTCCCGCCCTGCTCCGGAATTAGCGGCGAGGAGCGGGGGCGCGGGAGCCGGTGGGGCGGGGGAGGAGGGCGAGCGATGGAGAAGCCGCGGGGCGGGAGCGGGCCGGAGCGGGGTCGGCTCCAGGAATGTCAGGGGGAGGAGCGAACGCGTATGAAAGTATGAGTGGAGGCGCCCCGCGAGGCGCGGGGCGCGGGGTGGGGAACTTTGCGGACGCAGCCAACGCTGCAAGATCGGTGAGAGGCGGCTGAAGCGCCAAAGAGTCGGATGAGATGACGGCGACGACGACGATGACGTCGGCAGCCGAGACGACGACGACGCGGGCAGCGAGGGCGGCGCGAGAGACGCGGGAGACGCGGAGCGCGGATTGGGTGGAATAGTCGGCGGACGATTGGAGACCGCGCGTTTATAGCACCGGAGGTCGTGCGGCATCTTCGTCGCCGCCATCTTCGTCTGGGGGGCTTCTCTTTCCCTCGGATCGCGCCGCCGCCGCCTCCGCCTCTGCTGCCGCCGACATCGCCGACGCCCCCGCCGCGCCATTGCTTGCAGCCTTCATCGCTGCTAAGGCTCGTTTCGGCAGCGAGATCTCCGCGCGACGCCTGCCCTGCGCAGCCGGCTCGGCGTCGTCTGCGTTGGGTCCTGCTCGGATGGCGGCAGAGATAACGTCGTCGCATGTATCATGATTTCCTCGGGTGCGCTCTCAGATTCCAGCGACTCGCGTGTTTGGGAGGGGGGTAGGCGACGCCGGCGGCGGGAGCCCCGATGGCGGCGGCGACGGCGGAGAGGTCGACCTCAGGCTCGGCGGCGGTGGCGGTGCCGGCGGAGGCAACGCGTCGCCTCCAGCACAGTGCATCAGCACCCGCTCCGTTGCGCCCTGGCCTCGTTGGCCCCGACTCGCCTCGGCGCGTCCGTCCCTCGATCGGCCTCTTCCGCCCCGGCTCGCGCCGCCCGGCCCCGCTCTCCGGCCCGCCCCGTCGCTCCGGCGTCGCGCCGCTCCCTCGGGGCGGAACATTTATTAACCAGCGTCAATTGGAATGGACGAGATTCGAAATTCCGCTCCGCTGCGAGCGCGGCGCTGTCGCGCGCGCTGGCGCTTCGCGTGGGAGGGCGGGTTGGCGGGCGCGGCGCCGGCTGCGCGGGGGGCACTCGGGCGAGAAGGCGCTCTCGCCGCGCGCGGGCGGAGCAGGCACGGCGCGGGGGAGGGACAGGGCGAGACGACAAGGAGTAGTGCGTGACGGGGGTGGTGGGGAGTGGCGTGGTGGCGGGGCGGGACGGGGTGGAGCGGGGCGGCGCGGGGCAGCATGGAACGGCGCGGGGCGGGACAGGGTGTGCACGCGGAGCGGTGCGTGGCGGGGCAGAGCGACACGGAACGGCGGGGGGGTGGGACAGGGTGAGGCGACGTGGAACGGTTCGTGGCGGGGGTGGTAGGGAGTGACGAGGAGTGGCGGGCGGGG
This sequence comes from Acheta domesticus, assembly GCA_031308135.1. NCBI lineage: Eukaryota > Metazoa > Arthropoda > Insecta > Orthoptera > Gryllidae > Acheta > Acheta domesticus. The sequence goes on along the minus strand of JAHLJT010008446.1, from coordinate 85,140,303 downwards.
CGGGGCGGAGTGGGGCGGGGCGGAGCGGGGCGGCGCGGGCGGCATGGAACGGCGCGCGACGGGACAAGGCGTGCCGACGCGGAGCGGTGCGTGGCGGTGGTGGTGGGTTGTAGTGGGGAGTGGCGGGGGGGCATGGAACGGCACGCGGCGGGATAGGGCGTGCCGACGTGGAGCGGTGCGTGGCGGGGAGTTGCGAAGGGGGATGGGCGCCCGGCGGCGCAGAGGCGCGGCGGGGGCAGGCCGACCACAGCGACACGTAGCTCTGCATTCGCAGGCCGCAGATAGAGTTAGAGAACTGATGGCGGTGATGTTCGAGGCAAGCTGTGGCTGTAGGTGCCAGCACGAGGGAGGACCGGGAGGACGATGAAAAGGAGGGAATAGGTGTCAGAGTCAGAAATAAAAACAAATTCGATGCAGTAATTTGATGAACTGGAAAATTATGTAATAATTCTAATGAGCAAGAAGAGATCTGGCCATGATCTTCTTGAGTGAAGCCAAAATATATAAAGTGACAATGCAGCAAAAGAATATGCATAAATAAATATATATCCTTAATAAAGAAAAAATAGCATACAATATTATAAAATAATGCGAAGTGCTCAGAAAGTGTGCCTTCATGTAACAGAGGATATTTCAATGATATACAAAATGTGTTATTTTACAAGCACAGGGAGAGTACCACAAAGATCGGACGGTGGAGAAAAAACTGACAAGACGTTCAAGACATTTCTTTCCAGGAATTACAAAGAGGGGCTATTATACGCCTTACAACGTATTTCACTTACTCTCTTAGGGATTGTTCGCGAAAGAACAATATCTGCTGACGAGTAAGATATACATCCCTCTAAAACGATTGTGATGTGGACCGTAACATGCATAATTGTTTTCCAGTTCAGCGACTGGAGTAGTATTGTCTTTTTTTAATGACGACGGCTGTTCCGGAGAACGGTGATGCCATATGACGAATGGATGATAAGCCCGAACTGGCGCGACAGATAATACATCACCACCATTATTTCCGGTGCAAGTATCACACTTGCACAGTTTGAACCTCAGTTTGTGGGTCAGTGATCCACATTGCGATCAGGTTTTCCTCCCAGTTTTCGTGATCTTTTGAGCAAGTGCTGAGATGGCCCCCTGTTTTGCTTATGGATTTATTTATTGATTTCTAGTGATTCCGGCCGCGTCAATTGTTAAGGTCATTAGTCTTGTAAATGTCGCATGTTTTTTCTCGGAAAATGGCGGTGATATTGCCTCGCTGGATGACGAGATCTGGCGCCGACCTACCGTCGGGTAGCGGGATTTTCTCCAACCAAATTTCTCCCACCAGCGGGGCACCACTACAGCCGGGCAACTCTAAGTTCTCGACCGGTCTCCCGGCACGTGTGGCAGTGTAGTGCATGAAAGGGTAAATGTGTGTAAGGGGTAAGGATAGGACAAGGGATGGGAAGGAAAGATCGCGCGCGACCCGTGGCCCGTTTCTTAGGGTATTGCTCCGGCATTCACTTTGTATTGATTGGAGAAACCATGGAAAATACCGGTCAGAGCAGCCGGTAGCTACAATTCTCCTCCAGACAGTAACAGGACTCGACAGGATCTGGCTAGTGTCGAAATCCTGCCTCTGTTGGGACTCCAAACCCAGGACCTCCCGGTCAGAGGCACTATTTGACAGTTGGTGCCCTGAGCCTTCTCTCCCAGTTTACTTCTGGAAATAAATGTAACTTCATTCTCTGTGCATGTTTTCTCGAGTTTACTAAGGTAGTATATAGTTATTCAAATTATCGTTCTCGATGTTCACGCGGCAGTATGTCGTTTTTCTCATGCCACGATCCCACAGTGATGATAGAAAAACATATACAGCTGGTTGGCCTTTGTAAATAGTGTTTGTTACACGGGAGCTAATATTTTCTTATCAATTATTGCCAGAATCGCTCGTTTGTACATGTTTTTATAAACCAACATGTATTTAGATTGTGATAGAGACCCTAGAATTTAAAGAAACGTGCACAGAATACACTTCTTCCCATAGAACGTCACACCGTTTTAAACTGATTTGGGCGTTAAATTAATAAGGAGCATTTGCTACCGGAAACAACTGTAAGAAACGTATGTTCAAAATGACTTTCGCGCTTAAGACAACATAACAGATCTTGCTCTGCGAAGCTCCGTCGCACGCGCCCTTATGTTTCGGAGTTGACGCCAGCCTCAGTGCCAAGCGGCGGTCCGCTCCGGCTGCAAGGGGCACGCCAAAGCGTTCCTCCTCGGAATGGTATTGTTTTGTTTTCGCGGCAGTAACAGCAGTAACCAGACGTGGCGCACCGACGCCCTATTTGAGTTCAGCGTGATGTAAAATTTCCTCATATTGCAGTGAGAACGCCAATCCCTTTCCGGAATTATTATAAATCTCTCGCCGCCAAGAAATTCATTGTTGACCCTTCTAGCATGGTACCCTCCGTTCGCAGATAAAAGTTTATTCTCTGTACGAAGGGTTCGGAGGCACACAAATTTGCACGGAAGGAAGTCAAAAGAAAATTTATGATATAATATTGACCGGAAAAAATATAAATATATATTTATTTAACGGCAAAAATAGTTAATAGGTCAAGTGTGTTATGTACTATGGGAAAGCAATGCAATATTTTTCGTTGTTGGAAAATGTGAAGATTAGTGGAGTTAGATAATTTTTCCTACTAGAAGGAAATACAGATGTTCATAATGAAACATGTGCTCAAGGGTGAGGAACGTATGTAAGCTTGCACGAAATGAAAGCACGAGAGCTCGTGTCCTCGCGACCCATGCTCGTTGAGCGCCAGCCGCGTCACCCGCCTGACGTCGGCGAGAGCGCTGCGGGGAGCGCAGAGCGCCATGGGGGCCCGCCGGCAGGCTTCCGGCGGCGTCCCTGCGCGGCAGCGATGCGGAGAAGGACCCCGAAGCACGTCTGGCGCGCCATAACTGGCCGAGAGCGCCGCCATAACTCCCGCAGGCTGCGCCCCCGGACGTCTCCTCGGCAGGGCCATTGCCAACGACGGTGACCCTTGCAGGAGGTGACCCCCGGCGGCTGGCCGCCGCCCCGCAGGCTGCTTACTCGGGTAAGACGATAACCGGGAAGTCGTGATACCTCCCTAAGACATGGGTTTTTATCATGTATTTGTGACATGGTAGCCGTTTCATAGCGCCATTAATCGCGTCTAAGCTGTAAAACTACTTATAAGCATTCCCTTCCAGGGGATTTAGGTGGTAAAACTAAGGACTACCTCGGAATGGCGCTAGAGGGAACAGGCGGGGATATTGGGTAGTGCGCTATATTCCTCCCGCGTCTCCTGAAGATGTTTATCACAGTGTTTCCAGACAGCTCGTATAAGGGGATCATGCATTAACCGAAACATTAGGCAAACCCTCTTGATGTTACTGCGATTTTTCCATAGCTGCCTTTCAAGGCCCGTCTTCACGATGGAATATATCACGGCATTTCGCGTCTTTTTCGGTCGCGCAGCTAGATGTCGCATGATCGCGACCGCATCAAACACTATTTGATCACGCGACATCTAGCGGCACGACCGAACAAGCCGCGAAATGCTGTAATATATTCCATCGTGAAGACGGACCTTGAGAGGCAGCTATGGAAATATCGCAGTATACAAGCAACATCGTACCCTCTCCGAAGACGTCGGATTTCATCACCGGAATCTACAAATACACTCTCCCCAGCTGACAGTTCCACTGCCGACATGAGCGTCAACGGCCTCAACATCCCTGCAGACACAA
>JAHLJT010008446.1:84935306-85136438 GCA_031308135.1 Acheta domesticus | reverse complement strand
GCCTACTGCTGGCCCGATTCCGGACACGTGCCAGGGAAATGTTCTCCTGCAGAGTATCTTGTCGACTCGTGCCGTTAGCGCTCGTCGAGAAGAGGTGCCCTGTATAGGTAATTGAAAATGTAGCTATCTGTACGTGCTCGTGAGTATTGGCGATGGCGAGAGATAAGAAGAGATCGTTAAAATGCGTTCATCGTGTGGGCTGGAGTCAAACATACCCGCTCGCACCCGCGTTAATTTGTGGTTATTTTCTGCTTGTAACACTATTTGTGGTCTAAAGAATAATCATCTTTGCGTAATCATTAAATGGGGAGAGAGAATCAAATGTAATTGTGATCTGTCCGTTCTTCTGGTGATTGAGTCAGATATTCGCATTCAATATTGTAAAATGTCATATATTGGACGTTTATAAATGCATCATTTGCGATTAATGCAAAACTCTCTTTCTTCCTTTTGGTTTCCCTTGTAATTTTCAACAGGGCATGTCATTTTCATCGAGATGAATTACAGAAATTACCACGTACGTGTTTATCAGTTTCTATATCTGTAGTTTTGTTTCTAAGTGTACAAATGCTAATAATGATAACTTAGTGTGCAATCACTAAATAAGAAAGGAACGTAGAATAATCAGAAAATGTGACTTCTTTTTTATCCTCACAATGCTGAAATTACCGTAAATTTCTCTGTGGTGACTCGGCAAATTGTTTCGGTCACATCGAAGGGAGAGCTCTGAATAGCAGTGTTCAACATTTCATGGATCTGTTTGGTCCCGGAGGTCGGAGATCCGGAGCTGGACACAGAGACGAAGATTTCGTAGGGAATGCCGGCTCTTAAGAGAAGTCCCGGGAGACGACGTGTCAGCGCCACCCGGCGTCGCTCGCACCAAATGGTAAGGCCATGTGGTCACCCTTGTGACTGCGAATTTCCGGCCGCGCGCTGGCCTCCACTAATTCTCCCTTGCAGACAGCGCCAGAGCAGTCCGGTGTCGCCACCCCCACCTCCACCGCTGCTGCCGCCGCCCCCCGCCACGCCGCCATCGCCGCCGTCACCGCCCTCGCCGCCTCCGCTGTCTCTCAAAGGCCACCGATCTGCGGCCTCCTTAGAGCCCGCCGCTGCTTAAGTCCAGGGCGTGCCCACGACGCCCCGCCCGCCTTGGCGTGGCAGACGCCCATTACTTAAGGGAACAGCAAATTCGCGTCTTGGCATCTTATCCGCGGACAAGGCGTAGCTGGAACGGGCGTAAAGATCGCTTAATCACTGGCCGACAGGATGATGTATCTTCTTTCGTTCTGCAGAACGAGTTAGCTCGAGGCTGTCTTAATGGCTTCTGTCGACTGCGGCATCTGGACGGCGTCACTTGCGGTCTGTTAACGTCTGTCACCTCTGACTCCACCCGGATTACAGGGACCATAGATAGTCGTCTCTGGTCTGGGCCCCGGACTGGGAACATTCGAAACACTTACTCCGGGATTTAGTCGTGATATATAGCTCTCACAATTCTGTGTGTTTATCACCACATTTCGCACAAAAACGGTCTTAGCTGAAAAAATGTGACAAATTATTTCTCTTCTTACTTTCCACAATACTGATAATTCCTTATAACTTCAGGGTGTCATAGTACTCGTTTTATTCTGATTGATATATTTGCAGAAATCAGATGAAGTACAAGAAAATGCAGTTTCTGTATCACTAGAATCTTTTTTGCGAATGCAAAGAATGTAGGTCGTTCATATTCATTAAGCGTTATTGCACTGTTGTAACTTCTCTTTAAAAAATCGACAAGCTGCAACCCGAAACAAATCTGTGTTAATCTTGCTGGATATAAGCCAATATAAATGTTAATTAATGTGAGGGTTCATGTGCTCTTCAATACAATGCTGTCAGTTGGCCAGGTAGGGGGACACTCGAATCGACGAGCTGTAACACGGCAACCTCAAATAAATGGATGCCAAATATTCAAATTCAAACGAAAGAATGACTGAATGTTTCGGCCTCGTAGATTCTCGCGGACTTAATCCATTGAAATCCGGGAGAGTGCGTGTGGAAAGAGCTGTTCATTTCGGATCGCGCTAACAGCGAACGCGGGATGCGGCGGTGGCGGCGACGGCAGCGGCTGCGGCGGCAACTGCGCCGGCAGAGGCGGGGGTGACGGTGGCGGCGGCGAGCAGTGGCGTCGGCGCTACAAGCAGCAGTCGCCGCAGGGCGAGCGACCGGCGGGGGCTGAACGGCGGGGCCGTTGCGTTCGTCCGTTGCAGAGCCTCCGACCATTTATCCGTTTTCCATTGAGAGCAGCGTTCACTGGGGGAGCGCGTGGGCCTTCAATGCCTGGTGACGCGCGGCGACGCGCCCATCACCATCACGTGGCTCAAGGACGACGCGCAGGTGGAGGCGCTGGAAGCTGCCGTCCGTCACCGTGAAAGAACCTGGGCGAGTTCAGCTCGACGTTGCTCATCGAGCAGCTCAGCACGCAGCACAACGGCCGCTACACGTGCCGCGCGCGCAACGCGGCGGCCGCCGCCGAGCACTCCGTCCAGCTGCCGTGAACGGTACTCGCCGCCCTGGGAGGCCCGGCCCTGGTCCCGGCTAGGCCCCGGCTAGGCCCGGCCCCGGCCCGCGTCGCCGCCGCTCACCTCGCCTGCCTCGCCTCGCCCTGTCGTAGATTCACCGTAGATCGCGCAGCTCCGCAGGTCGCGCCACCCGCCGGGCGGCTCGCGCCGCACTGTAGTCGCCGGTAGGGCCCGGTCGCTCGCCGCGCGCCCGCGCCCGAGCCCGCGCCCGCGCCCCGAGCCCCCGCCCCCCCTGCAGCGTAAGTTGAGCCACAGCACCCGCACCCGCGCCCAGAGTCTGTCACTATTCGAAAATTCTGCACCGGTATCTAGCGTCTCGGCGGGCTGAGACCTTCTTTACTTTTGTTCTGTTTTTTTTACTTCTCTCGAGCGTGCGAATGCTGGCACGTTTGCACCGACTGCCTGCACCCGTGCCTCTGTCTTTCTCTGTCTCTCGGCGTTGCTGTCCAGGGTTCTGGTTCTTCTGCGCTGGAGGCTGCTACCGCATGGCACTGCCCCGCTGCATGCGAGGATCGCCGCCGCCACCGCCCACCTGGGTCGCTGGCACATCGCGGACGCGCAGACGGTGGCCTTCTGGCCTGCCCCCCTCCGCGCCCTGTTCGCTTCGCCTTCCACCCCCGGCGCCCGCCCACGCGCCGGCGCCTCCCTTTCCTCCGCCCTCCCCTCCGTTTCGCCCCCCGCTCCGCCCCGTAAGAGGACTCTGACATCGCTCGGGAGAGGAGCATGGCTGAGTAGAGTCCAGGAGTTCTATCCCCGCGCTTCTTACCTCTTCAGCAGCGCTCTCTACTCTAGCAAACTATTAGCTGCATCAGTAGAAAGTGCAGTGTTGAATGGCGAGGAAACAGAATATTTGCACTCGATAAATTACGAGTGTTAATGAACTTACATGTTAAAACTGACCATAATCCAGATTTAACGGTTTAATATAGCAGAGAAACTTATTAAACGAAATACATTAATGCCGAGCAATAATTCTTCATTACACATTGACAGAAAACCCACATGTCTTGAATATTTTTTCTAATTACAATTTATCAATGGTATTCGAAATGTTCAACAGTTAATTGGTTTTCATGTTCGCCATTTCATCTCTTTTGTGGTAATATTACCCATAAAATGTTTTATATTTAAATATAGAATTACTTCGCAATTCACCGTCCTAAATACTGCATGATCAATAGCAGAGTTATATTGCGTTGTACCTCACCGTTCAATGGAATTTAGTGCCCTCTGGGGCCTCGTTGTTGTCACACATTACCTTTCAAATATTGAAATTAAACATTTGACTATTAGTTGCCGGTAGTAGATCTACTTTGCTGTTATACAGGATGTACCAGAATAAATGTTACAAAATTCTAGAGCATGTAGAAATATTGAATATGATTACTTTTTCCAACGAATATATAGTGGGAAATTGCATATAATTGAGTGTTATACATTCATGCATGTAATGCCACATGTAGTGAGAAAATTTATGTAACGGCGTTACTTGCACTTCTACGTGTTCATTGGCGTAATGTTAGTATTTTTCGATCTCTTTACATTCCCTAGAAGTTTGTAACTTTAATTCTGAGACATCTGTATATACAACACAAATTACTACACTGTAAATACCGAGAGTGGTTCTACATTACTTCAAATTCTTTTAATAAAATCGAATATCAAATTTATTTGTTGTTAGAAGTTATTGTAACTCAAAATTTGTGAAGAATTTATTAAAACTTTCATCTCAAAATCATTTTTAAATTATACACGAACGAGTAAGGGATTATCAGCACTTACGGACGTAGCGGATTTGATTGCATTTTTCACTTCAAGACGATTTTAATTACATTTTAACCGAAACTAGCTTCTATTTTTTTGTTTTACATAACTATTTGTTTGTAAATATTTTTCTGATTATGAATAATCATTCTTTACCACAAAAAATATTCTTGAAGTATGGTGTACTCGTTTTTGTAATTTCATTTAAACTTCAAGAGGCGCGTTCTTTAATAAGGGCGAGCAGTACTTCATATCTCGAACAGACTTTTTGAAAAAGAGCTAAAAATGACAGTTATTACCAGAGCCAGAAGTAATGGGATTTCCATCTCGTAAATGCCACTCGGGCTAACTTGAAATGCTCCGTGGCGGCTCTCCAGCAAATGCACCTTGAACGCAAATCGGCAGCCCTCTCCCGAGGCCACACACTTATTTCGAGTGCCATCAGTCAAGGCCGGATTTACGTACAAGCAACATAAGCTTAGGGGCCCTCATCCATGAGGGAGCCTCCCACCTCGGGAACAAACACTCATAGAAACTTCGAAACAAGTCATGAAATGTGTTTGTATCTGTACAATAGTTTGTTATATTAAATAAAATAATTATATATATATATATATATATATATATATATATATATATATATGTATCAGAGTAAATGTTCCAAACTTACAGAGAATGTTCTGGGGTCAAAGATGATAAGACACCGGAAATTTCACGTAACGAAGTTACACATGTGATTGTCAGGCAACTACTCATCAGCAGGATCCTCATTGTCAGGCAACCGATTTAAATGTAGGACCAGTGTTCGGCAGGTCACATTTTGAACCAGTGGAAGAGATTTCGTTTATCTGCTGAATACCGGCGCATGCAGAGTTGTCTACCAATCGTGGTCGAATGTTACCCATGTAACCTCGTTGTAAACTATTTCCAATTACATGTTTATTGGCGAAAAAGCATTATCTTCGAGTAAGTTTGTAATACATATTCTGAAACAGTCTGTACATTTTAAACTCTATAAACAATTTGTTAATTTTCATTTGCTTTTATACAGAAGCTATTGTAGCGTGGGGGCCCCGAGGTACCTATATCTGGTCCTGACCTCATATAACGCAATGATTCTAAGGAGCACAAATTCCACCCGACGGCCAAAATTTACTCCGATTTAAATGTAGTGTCGCTTCAAGGTCACGAACTGGAAGGAGAACGAACATTGTCATCCAATCGGGACCTTCAATTCCAAAACTTAAGTCGTAACAAAATTGACCTTGTGAGGGAAGTGACCTTGTAGGGACACTACATTTAAATGGGAGTGTCACTGGGCCACTCTTAGGCTCCCCTCAGTCCCCCTTCACCCTCTGTTCCTGCAGCCAGGCCGGAGAGAGTCCGTGTGCGGGGCGGGCAGGCCACGGGCCACGGGAGGGCGGAACGGGCCGAGTGCGGACGTGGGCGCGGAAGGGGATGGCTGTGCGTCGAGCGAGAGTGGGCGCCAGGAATGGCAACGATAGATCCATATTTAAAACATTGAACTTTATGTCCGGATTAATCCATGTTTAAATGTGGATATGTTTTTAAGTCCGACATTTAGGGACAGCGATGTTTTACGGGATATTCTGAATCGCATGTTCCAGGATCGACTTCAATTAAAGTCAGTTAAAAGTTTGATTCTGAATGATTTTTTAAATGGGTTTTCTAAAGAATGGGGATCAGATGTAATAGCTCCGGTGTTCGTTTCAGGTGGACTCAATATTTTCATTTTGAATGTTCGTAACGTGTTCCATACGTTCATAGTAAAACCTCAATTTGTTGGAAGATTATTAGTAACGTCAACTACTCACGAATAAAATAAGAGTTTGTTAAATTAAAGTATGGAGGTCTATAGAATGCAAGAAAATTATGATGATTTGGTGTATTTTTAAAGAATGAATTCAAATTTAATTTCATAAGATAATAACTATTCCATGCATTTAGCCTCGAAAACACAAATTGCAATAATGCGGAATGTTAATTTTAGTGCCGTAAAATACCGTAAGTAACTGTAAATGATAGTTTTATACTAATAATTGTGGGTTTTTTAAATAAAATAATAAAGACAATAGACTAGTGTTTTCATTTCATTAATTCTCATTAAAATGCATTAGTTTTCATTCAAACTTAAACTTAGAGTTACTACAAGAGATAAAAACGAGATAAAAAGTAAATCGTATGAAGAGACTCATTGAAAACGTAGTGGTTATAAGTAGAAATTGTTTTATCTATCAGTGTCCTTCCTGGAACAAAATATTTTCAGTTGAATACATTTTATGCATAACTATCTACATTTTTTGCTGCAAAAAAGTTTGAATGAATTTGGTATTTGCCATTTAATTTCAAGACAAGCAACTTGTATTTTAAATTCAGGGAAATAAAAATTGTTTTAGGAAACAATCAAATAAGAGTTCATTCTCTGAAAAAAGCGTATAATCATGATTTTCTCAGTAATGTTTACATGCCATTCCTGAAGAATGAATGATTGCGGATGAGGTTTCATCATAATGCTGGGAAGGTTAGAATTAAAGTCATTAAATGATGTAATTTCATTTCTGCTGTCTACGCTAGTTCATCGTTTATCTTTGGAAGGTTTTAAAGATGCAGACAACGTGCATCATTGTCTTTCAAACTGCTACTGTTTTTTCCATTTAAATAGGCAAGAGAACTCTCATTTAATTATTACTACAAAGAAGTTCGAACAGCAGCGCGAGGTAGAAAGAGCAGGAACATGAATGCAAATCAAATTTTGAATGCATAGCGTTTGTCTGGACGATTTTCGTGAGCGATGTATATTCATTATATCATCACTTCCCATGGATGACAAACGATGCGCGGATGGCTCTTCCCGGCGCCCCAGCGGTCTCCACTCCCAAGTGCATCGGAGATATTCCTTGGAGCGTGGCAAATGGAGCCTCAACCGCGCGTGGGTGTGAGAGAGAGAGGAAGAGAGGGAGAGTGTGTAGGGTCGGGCTGGGCAGCGAGGGCCCGGGCGCTGGGGAGTCGGAGCGTCGGGCGTGGGTGCAGGCGCGGGCGCGGGCGCGAGCGCGGGAGCGGCCGAGCGCGGGCGGCGGGCCCGCGGACGGAGCTGCTGGGATCTCGAGCGGGCGCGGCGCGCGCCTCCCTGTGCACAGCAGCACTCAGCACTGCACCGCCCCAGACTGGAATGAACGAACTTTCCAAAAGCAACAGATCTGCCCGCGGCCGTTTTGCACTTTGTCCTTTTTTACGTTTTTTATCTTGCTCTCTTTGGTCTTGGTTGCACCTTGATTCGCTCAGTTTGTTTGTTGGTTGGTTGGCTGATGTGTTGGTTGACTGGTTTGTTGGTTTGTTTTCTGCACCGGCGCACTCGACGCACCTGCACTCTTGCACTTGCAGTGCCCCCCGAGATCACGCCGTTCGCGTTCCCGGAGCTGGCGGAGGGGGCGCGGGCGCAGGTCACGTGCTCCGTGCACCGCGGGGACCCGCCGCTCAACATCACGTGGCGGAAAAACGGGGCCCCGCTGCCCGCACACATCAACGCAACTCTCTTCAACCCTTACTCGAACATTCTGACGATGAGTGTCGTGAGGCGCGAGGACAGCGGCAACTACACATGCGTGGCTAGCAACCCGGCCAGGAACTCCACGTACACGGCACATCTCTCTATCAGCGGTAACTGGCCCGAGCAACCGGCGCCTCTGCCCGCCTCCCCTGTGCTCCGATTCCGCCCTGCCTCGCTCCCACCCCGTCATCCCTCTCCTGCCAAGTCTCACCCCACTCGTGGCTTCCTCGACCCGATAAGGACACCCCCCACCGCCTGCTCGCCCTTCCGTGACTGTTCCTCCTTTCGACGGTCTTCGCGACCTTCCACCGCCCTTTCGACCCCGTCCTTGAACAATCTACCCGCGAAGTGGACAGCCGCGTCGCTGGGTTAAAACCTTCAACCCCGCTCGAGGCCGGGATTCACCGATAACATTTTTGTTTTGCTCTTTATTTTGGCCACGGACGACAGGCAAAACCATTTCGGGGTGCCGACTACCGTGATAATTTGTGTCGCCGCAGTTGCTTTTCATTCACAAAGTGTGCCCTGGGTCACTGAAAATCACCAAAAAACCAGCTCGTCTTTATGTTACGCTTTCGGTGCTAGTTACTACAAGGTAGTTTTCGATCATCTATAGAAAAATGCATTTTAAATTCTTTTTTTGTTTGTTTGCGCCTATACTCCCTCATTACTGAACGCCACGGAGGCGCATCGAGTGTTACCTTTTCTCTTCGTGTGTGACCTACTAGGCGGTGAGGCGCAACCGGCCGCGGACACACGGGCACAGTAACCTCCACTAGCCGAGCGCACCGCACAGTCGCCGGCGCCGGGGCGCGTGTCGGCATTGCTGGCGGGCGACGCGCCTCGGCGGCGACGCCTCGCACCAGCACTGCACCACCGAGCACCAACGACCTCCCCGCACCGCACCCGCACCCGCACCTGCCACGCAGTAGAGTCCGCCAGGGCCGGATTTACCTACAAGCGGAATAAGCGGTCGCTCCAACGATGCGGGAACCCGTCCCGGGAAAAAAAATTCATTGAATATTTGAAAAAGTCGTAAAATATGTTTAAACCTGTCAAATAGTTGTCATAATAATATACTCTGCCGGAATAAAAAATTGGTATATAAAAATTGCTTTTTAAATATTTAAAAACTACATTTTTAAATATTTTATTTTGTAATAAATTTGATGGATTTTTTTTCCGGAGGGGGCAACACGTTTTGTGCTTGGGGTCCTAAATCCGGCCCTGGAGTCCACATGCACGAGCCATCACTTCCACGTGCCTGCTCCCGCGACTGCCTGCTGTAGTCCCGAGTGCACTTGCACCCTGCACCTTGGGCGCCGCAGGTCCCAACCTAGGCCGCTGCCTCCTCTCTTGTGTAGAAGGCTGGGGTCAGGTGGACTAGCGCTCCTCGAGTCTCCCTGTCGTCAAATACGTCGCGATCTCGAGTTTGTCATATTTTTACTAGCAGTTGGAGTTGACAACCGATGTAATGTACTGTAAGATGTACGGTCTTCTACAATGCTTACTGACGGAAAAATAATGATTGAATACGTAAATATAGAAATTAACATTTTATTTTATTCACTCGATTTTGTAAAATGACATTCTTAATTAATTGCAAAGTGAATTTCCTGCGACTACTGTGTCACCTTTTATTTTGAAAATTTTGCCTGACTGAAATCTTTTCAATTGGAAACAGTAATACTCGATTTTGGAATAAATGAGTTTTCTTTTCTTTTGGCTCTGAGATGTTAATTTTTTGCAGAAAGATTATTTGAATGTCTAAGAGCTTTACTGTCGATTAATTAAATTTTGTAACAAAAGCAGTCAGTTAGTTTAATCATTAGCAAATATTTCAGTATGTTTTAACCCGAAATAATTGTTAAATAATACACTAAATATTGTATGTTAATGTTTAAGAGAAAATGTATTTTTATGTAATATTTAAACAATGTGGATTATGAATGGCACTGTTTCAAATAAATAAATTGAAACATTCTTCTGATCATTTCAGTTTGTTTTTTGTGTGCATCAATAATCTGTTTTTCAGGTTACAGTTCAATAAACATGATACATTTCTTCATTGCCTTCAGAAAAATGTATACCAGTCAGTCTCTTCCAATCATAATTCTTACACCGGTATTTTGGCAACAATTGAGCTTATTCGTGAAAGGCACATGAAAACAAATATCAACCTGCGATCAGAGAAAACCAGCTGGCTATTCTTAGCTTGTCAAAAGAAACACAAAAATGCATTGCCTTTCAGAATAAACGCCTCGGTTCTTCTTTTGAGAAGTTCTTTTTGGCGAAACGACATTCCAAATGAAAGGGTTCTCTTTGCTCACAGAATGTCATAATAAAAGAAAGTACACATCATTACGCTAAGAAATGTTTGCTCGGATCGATATTCCCTTCCACGTTGATATAAGAACGACATCGACCGGAACGACGTCGTTCGTGAATCTAAATCCGAGGATCGCTGGTACCCCGCCTCCCGGCTCCAGCCCATGCATCTGTGAAGAGTTTGCGCCTGTCGGCAAACGCCTAGCGTTTCCTCTTAGTCGGTAGGGGACGGCGCGCCCGCCCACCCGCCCACGTCGCCCACGCCGCCCGCGCCGCCCACCCACGCGTCGGCTCGCACGGGCCGTGGGCGTGGCGCGGGCACGCGCCGTGGGCGCCCGGCGTGGTGGGCTGTCGGCTCACGTTCGTTGGCACGCACGCGAGCGGAGGGCCGGCGGGCCGGAGAGAGGAGGCGAGCGGGCGCGCGGGGCCCGCCCGCTCACGCGCCGCCTGTTGCAGTGCCCCCGGAGTGGGTGGTGGAGCCCCGCGACACCAGCGTCATCGCGGGCCAGAGCGCCGCGCTGCACTGCCAGGCCAACGGCTTTCCGCAGCCCAGGATCTCCTGGCGCAAGGGCCACGGTAAGCACCACCACACTCCCCGCGGCCCTCGCCTTCTTACAGCTTACTTACTCTCTTTGTCAACTGTGTCCAGTTTTTGCAGGGAGCAAGCTTCTATTCGGAAACGTTGGTTGTCACACATCCCATTTTGAACGAGTCTAAAAAACGAGAGATATCCTTTCTTACTCTTTATTATATATATTACAATTAAATAATGAATTATAGTAAGATATATGAACTTGTGCGAATACGAGTATTTTGCACCTTGTACGACCAGGTCCTTAACTGTGCATTTCATCGTGTAGGTCCGGTTCTACGAATAATAAATCTAATTTTACTTATTTATTAACAAACAGAAGCTGAAAACCGTGGAATTTAATCACACAATATCAAATAGTCAATTTAATTTTATATAGAATTCGAGATTCTACTTATTTCTGACCCCGCATTTTACTGACTGAAGTACCTACAAGGGTTTCCCCCACCATCACCAACACCAATGAAAGTTACTAGAACAGGAGTGGACAGAGGTTTTGCCCGCTAGAGCAGTCGTATTTCTGACGTTGCCCCGCAGACACGTCCACTGGAAGTCAGAGCTGCGGCTGGAAATCGATGTAATTTGAGAGCGAAATCGTCACTGGCAGCTTGATAAGTAAACGACAAGAGACAGAAGAAGCATTTTCATTCCAAATTGGTTTATTGGATACCTATAAACAAAATGACATTTCATGACATTGACTTATACAGTAATCCCTCAACAGTCGTGAAAGTTACGTTCCCAAAAACCCTTGCGAATGTTAAATCCGCGAATATTAAATCTATCTTTTAACGAAGAAAGGAAGGTTAAGTTCTTGGATATCGAAAAACTGTTTAAAAAAGAAAGAAAAAATCTGACATTCAATTGCAGTACAACTGATTAAGCTACTTCAAACAAAATTCACAATTAACATTCCAAAATGAAGAAATAAAATAATGTTTGAAACTTATTTTGATGTTGAGAATGATTGGATATGGAATTTGCTAATTTTTTTTGTTTCATCACCTTTCTCGCTGTTCTAATATCCAAACATGAAAGAGTTCCTGCTTCTATTCTCTCTTAAATTTCGAAGTTATTTCCATGTTTGGATCACATTCGAATGCCAAGTTCACCAGAGCTTGTTGATTTTAGAACACCATCAACAGTTTTGACATTGAAGTTACTCCAGGACGCAATTTCGCTTCCGTTACTTCATCATTACCGTCGATGAGGGTTTCTTCACTGATGATTTCTCAAAGCTCCTCTACAATGAGCTCATTATAATGAGAGCTGAACAGATCCTCAATGGCTTTTCTGTTCATTTGGCAAAAACCTTACCTCCAATTTGGCGCAACTGAATTAAATTATTTTACAATTGTGTTATTCTATAAATGTGAATTAATATTCATCTGTGTAATTTTTGAAGAACGTTATTCTGCGAGCTCCGAGGTCTGCCGACTTTGTTTCCCAGATATGATAAAGGAAATTAAATGTGCTCGCTTTCAAAGAAAATGTACAACCAAAAGTCCCATTCGCGAATGTCGAAGTCGCGAATGTTAAAACCGGGAGCATTTCTCTGATCGCGAATGTTCGGAACTCGTGAATAGCGAATGTCGAGGGATTACTGTACTGATGGCATAAAATAGTTTTCAAATGCGATTATCAAATTCAATATAGATGAATTTAAAATGTAAATTTGTCATAAATAAAATTAATTTAAAGAAATTAATTTTTCACAATTTTACGATGCGTTTCTCTATATTTGGAAAGGAAAACGAGTAATGAGAATAAAAAAAAAATTTCAAATTGTGATCAGTTACCACTCCTGGGGTTAGGGTTTACTTTCCTCAAAAAAGAAACCTGTTTTTCACAAATGTAAGCAAACCGTCTCGTAGTGGTATTTGCAGCAGATTTGAAGAAATTTGGAAAAATAGACCGATCGAAATTTTTTTAAAAAACTAATAAATTTGCAAAATAGCATCGATCTCTTATCGATTACATTTGTGGTCAGTTTATTCTAACTGTAAACCTGAAGGCACTGTATCAATATCTTCTGAAAACGGAGTAGCAAAATTGCGAAATTCCCATATCCAACATTCTGAAAAAAAGAAAACAAGAACTCGTCAGCTTTGTAAAGTGATAAGCATTCATATAATATTTATTTATGTATCAAGGGCGTTAAGTAGATGTTTTTGCCCCGAGGGCGACTTCCAATCCCGAGGGCCTCTGTCCCGAGGGGTTGGAAGTCGTCTGAGGGGCAAAAACATCTAGTAACGCTCGTGGTGCATACAAAACTTTATGGTTTACTAGTTCGTTGTTGAATAAAACGAGAATTCGAAACATTTTATAATATTTCTTGCGTCCAAAGTGAAAAGACGCATTGTAACAATCATTTGTTAATATGTCGTCAGATAAACAAAACAGAGTGTATATCTAATTTCTACTGCATAATCATTATTGGACTGATTTGTTCGTACAAAATGAAAGAATATTGTGAAGTTCCTGCGGAAAGTCTTGCAAAAGCTAACAAAGCTAGTTTCCATTAAAATCTTGAGAAATATATGAAACTCTTTATGGTGTATTTGAGATTTACCAGCGTGAATAACAATGTAAATTGCGCTGATGAAACGGTACTTTTAGGTTATTAGAGTCTATTGGTCAAACGTTATTTAGAATATGTCATAACACCAAAAAATAACATTTCGAGGATGTTAACCGATGTGCCTTATATATCTTATTACTATTACGAGTACCGCTACTGAAGAAGAATATAATTGTCTCTAAAAAAGTGAAACGCGAGTGAATGATCGCAATTATAAATTCACGGAAACATTCCAAATTTCAATTTTCAATTCAAATAATCAAAATAAGGTTTATAACAATTTATTTTATTTATTTGATCATTATTCCATTTATTTATTGTATTTGCTTGCATCTTAACTTTTAAAAAATCAAATTCATAATCGCAAGGATATTAAGTATACCGTGTTTTGTTTCAGGTCTGTAAACACACAGCAATGAACTAGTAAACCATAAAAATATTAACATACTATTTGATGCACCTTCTGCCAAATCCTTAAGGCCGCGTCGCTTCGAGTATCTCGTTGCTGATGCCCACGGATCTGACCAACGCTTTAGCCGCGGGAAATCTAATGTCATCTCTCCCGGTTTACGTTCGTGCCCTCGTTTTAATTAGGTCTAAGAGGTCATTTTGTAGATTACTTTCTAAGGAGCATAACTCGAAGACCGTAGGGAACCTCACAAGCCATGTTTTGAGGGCATACGACGCTCCGATTCCGAGTTAATAAACAATTATGATGCGAGTTGCGAAGCAACGCCAAGCCTGCGCATTTCAAACGATCAAAATTTGAAATTAGATTTCTTACATAAATAGAAGTTGTGGTGTAAACATTTATACAACCTCATTTATCATATTTGCTTAGACTTCAGATTGAGATATGATTTGGATAAATTACACTACAGTTATACACAAAAGGGTCGCAAAATTCAGGTATTTTGCGCAATATATATGCTTTCACGAAAGATAAGGAAACCGACGACACAGTCGCAGAAATGATTCACATGAAACGCAACTCGTGTTCATCGTAGTCAATGTTTCATGCATCCAAGCCTGAAATGTCTGCTCACCATGTGTCATGATTATATTTACTGCATATGGTAATTTAAGATAACCGTAAATAAATATGTTAAGTGTACATAGATACTTCATCAATTGAGTGATATTTACTTTCAAAAACATTTAAAATATTCTTAATAACTGTGTAGTAATTTCCATTGACCTGACCCTTGTTTGAATTTTTGAAAATAGTACAATCAGTTGTAGAAAAGAACGATGTTAAAAAGAATTGGTTTTTCATGAATACGTCAGAGCGCAAATTCGGAGCAACACTATAAAATCATTATAGTAGAGGAATTTATAAAAGCTTCATTGATATTCATTGATTTGAAACATAATTTATATTTTGCACGCAATTGGTCGACGGTCGATTATCATTGACGTTGGAAAAGGATTCGCGGGAAGCAGAAAATGGATGTAGGTGGAGTCTCCGGTTTTAATTTCCGGTAAGCTGCCTGTTGGCTTCGTGTCGTGCATGCCCCGACGGCTTCCACCCGTCCTACTTCCTACGCCCGTTTCTCTTCTTGATCACCCGCGCAACAGCTTGAAGTCCGCTTCCATGCACGCGATCCGAGGAGCATGGCGTCAAAACACTTTTTCAAGTGGAGATTCACTGAACGTTTAAACTCGGATTTAACCTCTGTCCTTGAAAAATTCCACTAAGTCAACTTCTCCCAAGTGATATACCAACCAATGCTGTTATCTAGATAAATGTTTTTAAAAACTATTATTCTCACAAATAATCCGTTTACAAAGGGCGTTTTGCCGCGCCATAGTTTGCTTCATTGAAAAAGAGCACCACAATTTCTTTTAGTCTACACCATTTCATATATATTCATAAAGTTATATTACCATAAAAATCTTTAAGTCTTCATATGTAAAAATGTCCTGGTAAATATTTGTTTAAATCGTTCTACAAAGCTCACATTTTTCTCATTTTTTAAATCACAACCACTTACAGAGAGCGAATTATTATTTTTAAAAACTATCGATTTTCAAGGTAAATTCAAAAACTAAATATCAGTAATATTGTTTGAAATTAAATCTTAAGGCATACAATATGAATAATTATTTTAGACGCATTCAGATAAAACAACTTATTAAATCATTGTTTCTCCAATCCATTGCAACAATGATGTCAAACGATCCCCAAAATTACTTGTTTGCATGTACGATGTTTCTTAATATTGAAGGTAATCAACATGCATCATAATTTTTTGTGAATGCGGAAAATGTCGAAGTGACACTGTATTTATCATGTGGGACCCAAGAGTTTGATGTGATTATTTTAATGGTAATAATGCATAAAGGGAAAAATAACATCATGTGGCTCACTGGCAAAAGGCATAATGATGAGACATGTTAATAGTGTATGTAGTTACGACGTAACCCCCCCCCCCAAAAAGAGTGATAAGGAATCTCTAGTGCAACATTTTTATTTGACATACATTTTCTCATTCTCATTTGTTTTATAATTTAACAATTAATTTCACTAATAAATTAACATCTCTATATTAGTATTTTACATCTTCATTTACATGATTATCCGACATACGAAAACGAAAATAAACAAAAACATGTAGAAAACGTGAAAATAATAATTTTGGGCAAGTTATACAGTATCGATTTCTTTTTCAGCAGCTAATATTTATAGAATTCAGTATGTGCGATCATTATAGAAACCTTGAGATGTTACTCATCGGATCCTAGAAAAGGGGATTGCGCCAAGCTAAACACAACGGAAAGAACTATTTTTAAGTTTACTACCTTCATCTCACCACACATTTTCTCCAAAATCGACATTTCCCGATCGATATGGTTGAAATCGAGACCCTACGAAGTTAATTTGTCTGTGGGTGTATTTTGCCTAAACGTTTTCAAAATTTCTGAAAATAGGCTACAATTTTTGAATATTTTTTTTTTATTTTTTATTTAACAGGTAATTATAACACATTGATACATAATTTCAATTCTTTTAACTATGTGGCTAGGCTGAAGGCCTTACCTTAGGAAGTACCTACATCTTACCGCATTCTAACCTTTCGCATTCTGGCATTCACCCCTTATGGTCTCTTCATCGCATCAAAGCCGCGGAAAGGAGACCATAAGGTACGGCTGAGGAAAAAAACCCTGAAAGGGAAAAACTGTCGTCAGAAGACGAGTACATGCTAAACTACTAGTTTTTTTCTAAACTATTCATTTATTTCCTGGCGTGGGCATCTCCTCCATCCAGTCTTTGGCCTCCTCAGCCCCTGAAATCAAACACCGCCACAGAAGATCGCCCGCACCACCGCCTCTGCGGACAATTTACTACTGATTAACTTAATTATCGCTGATTAATTTAATTATTACTGACTAACTTACTAATTAATATTAATGATTAGCATTACTGATTACCTTACTAGTTAACTTAATTATCGCTTACTCATTGAATTAATTATTTCATCTCCAGTCTAGGCTCCGCTCGTACTACTAACCAGTACTGTTTTCTCACTCCCTAATTACCGTTTCCCTAATAGTTCGAACCTTTCCTAAAAATGTTCCTAATTCTTTCATGAAGTGAGATCTATTGTCAGCTAATATGTTTTGAGCGAGCGTTATGTTTCTAAATTGGAAGCAATTCTATTCCAAGCAATTCCAAGCCATTCCAAGCAATTCCCCATTCCCATCCATTTTCCTCTCCAAGTTTCTGTAGCGCAGCAATTTAACAGGATATGGATCCAATCTTCTCTATCACCGCAAAGTACACCGATTCGATTGTCATTCGAATCTTTCATTCTAAGTTGCATCCACCCCCTACCCTAAACCAAGTGTCTCCCCCTCTTGCATCCCTTTTAAGTGTGTGTACGTATTTTTTTTCTAGCATAGCGCAAAAGACGCTTAAAATGGCACATGTCTCATTTTCGTTGAACTCACTGAATTTTCGAAATTATTAATAATTTTCATGTAACTTGACGTGAATATAGGCAATTTTAAAAACTAGATTTTTCAAAAACGACTCCAAATTTTGTCTTTATTTTTCTTGAATAGAGTGTAGTACGCTTATAAAAATGTCCTAGGTTCCGTTTTTTTATGACCTCTTGTTTTAAAAAAATCTGTAAAAACAAACGCCTTATTGCGTTGTTTTGGCTGAAGTGCAGACAATCTCCAAATTTTTTCCTTTAATTTTTCTCTCGAAAAGAGCCAACTACGCCGTTAAAAAAGGCACAGTTTTCAGTTCCATCGAATTCTGAATTTTTGAAATTGCAAAATTTACGTAATTTGCGAGATAGTGTGTTGTACCACCACTATTTTTAACATAATCTGTTCTTTAAAATTAGATCTTGAAATAATATCAATGAAATTATCTAAATTTTTGAAAACTGCAATTGAAAATATTCAGATTTGTTTTTAATGCGTCAGGAAATCTGTGTTTACCTGTAAGGCCGTTGGTGTAAGGGTATGGGGTGGGAAAAGCGTGAGGCCTGAGGGTGAATATTTTGGCAGGGTTTTTGATGAGTTACGTTGAATGCATAATTTAGCGCTCCAGCTGTCGATCAGAGGAATGTTTAATTGCACAGTATTTCGTATTTTCTATGCATCGTGTGCTTAGGAAAATAGCGTTGCATCGCTCGCAAATTGGGCGATTTTTATGGAATGTAATGTGAGAAAATTTGCCACATAAATATTGAACAGTATAGGGGATAATGATGAACCTTGGGGGACCCGATATTTATTTGCCTGGACTGTGAGTGGTGGCTTTGAACTTTAACTGAAAAGGTTATGTTAGAAAGCTGCGGATGGTTGAGGTAATGTAATGAGGATTTCCATTTTTTTTTCATTTTGTAAAGTAGCACCACACGGCATGTACTGTCGAAGGCGTACTGTGTGATGCCGATAAGGATATTTATTGTGTATTTTTTCTGGAATGGAGAGTAAAGATGTTCTATGTTTCGTTATAGCTGGTGCTGATTTATTGTTTTTTTGTAAAGCCGAACTGTTCGCGGGAGGAGCTTCAGTTGCATGTAAGAATAATGAGTTAGTCGTTTCAGCATTATTTTTGTAAAAGAATTTGGATAATGTGGACAGTAAGCTGAAAGAACGCTAAATATTTGGGCTCTTGGAATTTATGTTTTGGTGTATGAAAGATTTTGGAATTGGGATGATTGTTGAGTATTAGCTTTGCTGGGGACGTAGGTATTCCATAAACATGAGTTGCATATATTGATAATGTATGCAAATTGGGGAGAAGGTAAGTTTTTAAAAACATCTTCTTATGCTATTACTCCCAGGTGCTTCTTTATGTAAATTTTTATATTTTTTAGCTCTCTTGGGATGCAAATTATATTTTTGGATGTGGACCGTAGAGTGGTTCGATTAAGTTTTTTAATTGTGTTATGTCCGGGGTGAGGTTTCGTCGGGTTTGTTTTGAATGTTGTTGCAAAGTAATCGGCTAACTCTTTGGGTTTCTGAATTGAGGTGTGTGTTTTCTCCATTGACGTATTTAGTATAAATTATACAATTGTTTTCCTATAAAGTACCTTTTTGTAAACTGCTATAGCGTACTAATTTAATGGTGAGTGGTTTTAATAAGTTATGATATTGTTGAGTTTAGCGTGTTTTGATTAAAAGTTTGACTATGTTATGATAGTTAATTCTTTTCTGAGTTTAGAAGTTTTTAAATGAGCTCAAAGTCATCTGTTTTTGTTTTTACCGCTGATAGTTTTAACATTTTTGTCTGGGATATTTTTATTTTTATATTTTTTGAAGGGTGGCTGGTTGTTTAGTTGAACCGCTTTACGAAAGTGTGGATTAATGTATCGAGGTTATTGACAGCATGTTCTATTTCAGTAGGGATATTGATTGTTTTGAATGTGGCTCTTCAATGTGCTATGTAGTTATGAGAACGGAGATGTGGTCTGAGACTAATCCGAGTATCGTTTAGAAAAAATGTGATGTTGGAGTTGGAATTGCCGATGATGTCTGAATTTTATCTCGGTAGAATGAATAATATGTAGGCTCAGTGGAAGTGATTTGTAGGAGGTTTGGAAAAGTATGAGTCCATTTTGAGTTTTGCAACGGTAGCCTCTCTTATCCTCTATACCATGAGCGATGGTTAATTATACTTGATTATTCAAAAACGAAATTGAGATTTTCCAGTTTTATAAATTCCAAAAGTTTCAATTATAATCGGATTTATGCTATATTATTAAGCAAGTGCTCTAATCGAGCCAAACATTTAAAAGAAAAACTTAAAACTATTGTTTAGAAAGTATTGTTTTCGTATGTTTTTTAAGAAAATGGCAATGTTTTACTCAACCTTACAAAAAACTACTCATATTTTCAAAAAATTGAACATTGCATTTTTGAAGATCTAATTTTGAAGAAAAGATTTCATTAAGAAAATAACCTCTATCTTCAATTATGTAATGGAATGAGAGTGTCGAAAATATTACTTTCGTTATTTGCGAAAATGTAGATTTTTGACTGAAAATCGGAAGGCATTTTTTAGAGAACTTCGAAAATGTCCTAGGAGCTTCATTAAAGTATGTATGTATTTGGCATTTTGGGTCTACTGTCCGACTTTGCCTGAGCCTAGACCCTTTATCCGACCGCGTTCCTCATGCCTGAACCTAGTTTAATTCCCATGCTTGGGAGGAGTAAGAAAGACATGTGGCGAAATGACATATTCCCTTCACCATAACTAGCAAACTCCGACTGCCTGAGCTTATCTTTGTCACACAGCTATAGAAACTGAGGCGATTTTAAAAGAAAGCTACAATTACTTTTGCGTCGACCGGGAATCGAATTCATTAAAGTACTCCGCAAAATGAAGAGATCGCTTCAAATTCGAGAGACCGTTACATCACCCAGATGGATCGTAAAATATTCATTCTGGAGAAAAAATTCTATTAATGTTTAGGCACTAGTATTGTTTACAATGAGACAGTCACACACAAACATGTGTTTTGAAAGTACATTTTTGAAGATCAAGATTCTTTAAAAGATCATTTTGGTATACTGTACATTAAATTGTATTTTGGCTATACTTTGTATGCGAGAAAGTAATATACTACGTTAACAAGCAAGAAAAATCACTTTTTTGGTATCAGGGAATTCTAAAAAGCGTATTTCTGTCACAATCTCGATAACGATATTTGTTGTATTCCAAAACGATTTCTTTACTGTGTATACAGAAAAGCCAACATATAAATGACACTAAATAGCTGTTTAAAACACGGGTTTTGTATTGGTCATAATTTAAAATTGTGCCGTGGATTTTGAACCGAAAGAGAGTGTTTGTTAAAACTTTGAAGAACAGGTTGGCAGTACTTTGTCAATTTGATCTTTCTGACGCTTCGTTCTTTGAAGTTCCGTCCGTAGAACCGACAAATATCAGCCAAGGGACCTGTGCTAAGTGTCTTAGCTAGTTACCTCTCTCTACCCTTCCCCTTGATCGGATTCTCTTATCGAAAGATAAAGAAAATTTCGCTACAAAATTGCTAGTAGACGATACTGCATTACCATTTCGATGAGGAATTCTCATATTTCACAAACAGAAAGTTTTGCAGTACCTTGCACATAAAAATGCTCTTTTGTTGTATAATTGATTATTGATTACTATCAGCCTTATTTAAAAATTATTGATAAGAACTCTAAATATAAAAATGCTAGGAAGAAATTTGTATTCTTATTTGTGCAATCATTGATTTGACACTCGAGTATAAAAGTATGTAAGCATGTTTTTTATGTACTTCGTAGCATTTTTGCTTAAGAAGCACATTGCACATTGAAATTTTTTCTCAATGCCTTTCTGTAAAATGCAGTGAGTGTATACTTTCCTTATAAGAAAATATATGGAAATATTGAAGCGATGATAAATATCGATAAAATATTCTTTGTAAATGTGTCAGATTGCACCAAAACAATTATTTACATTCATTTAGACATATCTTATTCAACATACCATTGAATTTATTTTAACGACATACGTTTACTTAGATATAAACATAAACCAATATGTGCTGTAGGTACTGTACCACGTAGAATAATAATCTGGATAAATACGAGTTAATTAACATTGTCTTATTAATTAATTAACTGTTTTGATAAGGAATTCTCCGTACCATATTTATATCATAGGTGTATGACGTAATTGTTTCGTGTAAACATGAAACAACGCATGTAGCTGATAAAAATATTTGATATAATATATATTATGTACCTACATTTTTTTGTTATAAAAAGATAACAATAAAATGTTTAAATATTTATTCAGATAGAATAAAAGAGAATTAAAAAGAATAAGTATTTCAGTTATTGAGCTGCTTTTTTATAATTTTGTGTTGTAAAAAATAGGAAATAGAAATTACCATGAAGAAGTAATATTATCATTTTTTCATTGACCAGTAGAATTATCTTTAACTGTGATCTCCCCTCTCGACAGATTCGTGGCCTGTTTTATTAATTTATGACTTCGAACTTGCAATTGAATGTATTTAGTGATTGTAAACCATTAACTCGACACACCCATAGATTAATATCGGTGACACCAAACCCTCGGGAAGCTTTGGAAAACAAATGAGAATGGAACCAATTACGAACATGTAGGAAATGCCAAACATAAGGAGCAAATTTAAAAACATGAATTTACATTCATGGATAACTAGTGTGTTGATGTATGAGTAAAATAAAATTGAAGTAGAACCAAGCAATTTTCACTCAAGAGTTTATAATACTTCACATTTGTTTTATGGTAAACTGTTGATTTAATCAGTATTTACATTAATCCTTTACACGTTTGCGAACATGTCAAGATTTCCATTGTGCACCCCCACAACATCCTTCTATAGACCTGTTGTATTTGAAGTCAATCGTTCATCACAAAATATTTTTTATCTCTTTCTACATAAAATGATGTTAACTACATCCAACAATGTTAACAAGAGTAGGAGATGCTCGGTATTCGAGTGAAATTTACTAAGTTCTTTTTTGATGTTCCTGAGTTATTTAAGGGTCGGTTTTTCTAAGTTTGCCGATGTTGTGCGATGTCGGGATAATTCCAGGAATAGTTATATCCAGCACTGATTATTCGAAGAATAAACTACTCGTTCGGTTATACGACGTATCATTATTCCAGGGACAACTATGTCGTTGTTTTTGTTTCGAAGAATCTTGCGTGAAAGAAAAACTTGGTACTGCTTTCGCTAGTGTTTTGTCACAACGCATATTCTTTGATGTCCAATTCTCACACGTTTCAGGCTGATTTTGCCCATTTGGAATCAGTGAAATCTCATAAGAATTCTCATTCATAGTTTGGGCGTACTAAATTATTGATTATTTAGTTTTTAAGTAAGTCCCAGAACAGTGAAAATTTACAGTAAAAATCCATCTTGGGTCTGATATTTTTGCATTTTAAAATCAATATTGCATCCTAAAGTGCGTGTGAAAATAACAAACGATTGTATCTCCTATCTAGCAAAAAAATTGGAGTAGACCAATTTAACAGAACCAATTTCATATATCTTGAAACGGTTTTTAAACATGGTGAGTTTTGCTTCTATACCCACGATATACTGAGTTACTAATATATTCACTTCATAATTTGCTATTCCGCTAAACAAATTTTTGAATCATCTCATTCTGCTAAATTCGGACTTACTTTAATTCTTCCTTCATTTCTATTACTTTTACAACGCATAATTTAGGATGTTTTTGGAAATTGAGCATCATTAATTTTTATATTCAACGCAAAAGAAGGAAAAAATTTACGGACAAAAAGAATAAACTAACTCATTATCCTCAAATCACTGTAATATGTTGTCAGGTCACAGAACTGTACATATTTATGTTGGTTTTTCGTTTAATTGCCGACTTTAAAAAAAACTTTCTCGTTTCTACAGGTTTATACCCGTAGGTGGTTGCATAGGTGTACTGCACACACCAAAATACATGACATTACCTGATAGAGGATAGACAGTGTTGTATCGTCGAGTTTAATATCGCTTTAGTGTTTCTGGTTACACCCGACTAAGCATATTCTCATCAGTTATTCACTTGTCTCATCAATCCCAATACCAAATTTACTAGAAATCTAAAGCGCGACATCACGACACGTTACAATACCACGGAACGTGTTGAATTTCAGCATTTGTGAAGACACGCGGCGGATGAACTAATTAATTAAATGGTCTAATTTGGATTGAAAAAGGGTGAACGTTCTTTGAATTATAAAAATCTATTAACAGTCGGATACCAGTGGAGGGGAGACAACGACGAACCTGAGCGTAGCATTCTCCCCTCTCATTTTTGTTTAGGTAAGGGGTTACTATTTCACCGTTCAGAACTTTTATTAATAGAACATTTCCAAACTAAATTATGCTTCGTTCCTCAACAATTATAGAATGTTTACAAAACATGTTGAAAACTGTCGCCAAGCGTCATCTCTTCGAGGAAAGTCCGGCGTTATTTTGCACTTATACATATGTATGTATGTATGTATGTGTGTGTGTGTGTGTGTGTATTTGGCATTTTGGGTTGATTGTCCGACTTTGCCGGCTAGCAAACGGTGTCTCCCTATGCCTAGTTTATTTCCTCTACTTGGGGGTAAGAGAGACATGTGTCAAACATGACGTATTCCCTTCATAGGAACTAGCAAACTACGCCTCCCGGAGCTTTTCTTCGTCACACAGCTCTAGGAACTGAGACAATTTTAAAGGAAAGCTACAACTCTGCTTTTGCCTCGACCGGGAATCTAACCCGGGATCGCATCCCGGAAAGCAAGTCCATTGCCCTTGAGCCATCCTGGAGGCTTCATGTACATACAACTGCCCATAAACACGTTGCAATCCAATTTTAGTATCTGTCTTTGTAGAGAACAGTTGTGTATTCGACCCAACAAAAATGAATGCTCATCTAGTTAATCAGGAAGAATTTGTGTCCCGGCAGAGAAGACCGCAAGTACGAAAGATATTCAATGATCTTGCCATATTTCAAAAACTAGAATTATTTATCATAAACTTCCATGAAATGATTTGTTATACATTGCTAAATATATGTAGCACTAGTTCTCAAATATATAAAATGTTCCTTCAGTTGTATTGCAATTTATTGTGGAGTCCGCTATTGATCCCCTGTCTCTCTTGGTGTTCTCGGGAATAGCATTGGTATGTGACTGCTGAATGTCCAAACTAGTGTACATGTCAACTTTACTGCGTATTTGCCCAATATATCCTGTAAATATGAATTTCGAACTGACAGTTAAGCATTAGCAAATGAGACGGTGTGCGTACACCAAAGTCAACTATTTTTTCTTAAAACGCTGGGCAATAACCGAAGACCCGGCGTTCAGTTCGCGGCTTTAGTCCTGCCTGCCTGCCTGTCGCATCCGTCCTGTCGTTGTGCGGACACGCAATGCCGGGGAGACAGCACTGTGGCCGCTCCAACGCAGTGTCGCGGTCGGGCTGCGTGCCGTTTGTTTTGATAACATCGCGGGCGCGTCCCGCTTGTATTTTGCTACCAAATGGCGCGACATCCTGCTCGGGGAAGCCGTAAACAAATGCATGTTCTACATCCGCTGAAATGGCAGCACCGCAATTTGCATTAACGCAGTATTCTCAGTATAGCTTAGTGGACCAAGAAGCGTGGTGGAGTGATTAGGCTTTGCGAGGTTTTCGTGGAAATCCAAGTAGCTTCCAGTGACAAAGATTACTCATAAGGAGCTGAATGATATAAGTTAAAGGAAAATAATACCCGTCTGTAAGTGGAAATTGATTTCTTTGGCGTTACTCTTGAAAATTATTAGTAAAGAATTCAAGTAAACGTGAAATAAAAATACATTCATTCCATTAAACTATTTTTTTATGTGATCGGAGCTCAAGGATTCGTCACTCATATATTGTATAAAAATGTGATAAATTTTCTTTCTTTAAAATTCAATCTTCGAAAGTTTTCGCAAATTATTTTACATGTAGTACATGTATTGATTACTACATTTATTGTGACATTTGAGTTCAATCTTAGATAATACCTGATTAATGTTTATTTTATTTTCTTTGTTTTAATATCATTTGACATGAACAAATATTCCAGGGCGTCATATTTGGATTCATTTTAAAATATGCATTCTATAGAGAAATGTTGGATAGGTTAATGACGTCAGTTACACAATAGTCCCCATTCAAAGCCCAGTAATTTGATTATAATAAATCAATATTGCGGTTCTCCAAAGTGTGCAAAAGCAGAGAGCGTTGCTGCATTTTAGAGTAAACCGCACTTCATTCATTTATTGCTTGAACAGCATTACAAACCTTAGATATTTCTAATGACTTTCAACATGCCAAAAGAATGAAACGCAACAAAGTTTTTATTTAGTGGAGTATTTTTTTACCATAGTGACCATCATCAGCTATTCCTTATAGTAATTTCTTCTTTAGGAACTAGTTCTAAAGATGACCGATTAACGATCGGAAAACACTCACAATAAATAAAATGTGCAACGTGTCAACATCTGTTTCAATTCATCGGAATATCAAGCCATTAAATCCGAACAACAATTTCATAATATTAAGGACTATTGCAATTATCAAACGTACATTGCAAAAATATGGTGATGATATTTAAGGGGATGATAAATATAACTCAAGTTGCTCGTTTCATATAAGTTTTTGTGCCTTACAACCAAATTGTTTTCTTATTTATTTGAAAAATATATCTTGACAGCTGTCTCATTTTAAATTTTTATTACAACGTTTTCAAGGAAAAGGTCTTGAAATGTTAAAAAATTGTAACTAGAGAACCATATTTATCGTGTAGTAAAACAGTGAGATAGTTTTTAAATCAAATATATAATTTATTTTAAAGATGTTATTTGCTGTCACAATAACATGACGATTCGGTGAAACACTTGGAAATGAAAAATCATTAATATCTATTCAAGTGTAACATATGGTAGGCAAGTTGCTTAAGCTTGAGGAAAAGCTTCTTTGTGAAGTGGTGGAAGAAATTCATCTCGTACTACTTCCCTAACTGACTAATAAATCTAGTCATGATATAGTTAATCATAGATAAATGTTACTAACGCCCTTAAGAAAAATGTACATGGCCACATAGTCCGCTTTAACAGTAATATCGACATTCCCATAGGAAACACCTTGCATGGCAGACGTACGAGCGTTTTAAAATATTTTTGCTCCATCTATATAAACAATTTCCATTTATTGGTAAGTTAGGATTTTGTATACGTTGGGAATTTGTGAACACGAAAAATTAATCTGTTACACACAACTTTAGAGAACAGTTCTAAAATGGCAAACAATTATGGTTTTAGAATATTAGTTCAATTTAAAATCTAGTTTGTGTTCTGACATTAAGAATTATGTAGGCATTAAAAAATTACAGTGTCTCCGTTCGAGCGTGTGAAATGCGTGTTTTTAATTCCATTTCTCGTTTAAGAACAGTTCTGTAAGTTGAATACCACAATGTGCACTAAATTGATTTAATTACATTTATTTTAATATATATTATGAAATACATTGCATCTATAATTTGAAAAAATGAAAAATATATTTGATTTCTAATTTTTTACGAATATAATGAAAACTTCCAGACTGAAATTCTCAATACTCTCTATGGCCTTCGCTCTGAGGAAAATGTTCCCAACGAACGTAAAGATGGAATATTAAGAAAATGTCATTCAAAACTAAATGAAGTGATTTCAACATATATCAACAGATGGATTTAAAGAGGTACAAGCGTTAGTGTCCTCATGTAGAAAGACTGAAAGGATGAGGGTCAACTTAGATTTGAATAGGGCATGTTAGAAACACAGTCAAAACTGATTCTACTATTCATTGGATTTTATGGTTTATTTTTTAACTCTTACACAAACCCGACATTCATTTTCACACTGACAACATCAGTTGATGGTTCCGTGTTTACAAAATAAGGTGCAGTGGCTAACGATGTCATACGTTAGAACAATATCAAAGGGAAAGTATTACACATAGCTGTAGACAAGAAACTAATTTGTGGACATCTAAGGGATGACTTTTCACTTGCACGGTGTAACACAGTTCACAAATGTGTAAAATCTTTAATTTAGCGAGAGTCGCACACACTCATTGACTAAATGCAGCGTTTCGTCTACAGGTGGAGATCAGCATAATTTTCTTTACCCTTCCTGAATCATAATTCACTGCAACATTACGTTAACCGTTTCATCTGTAAATCAGAAATTACTCTATGCTCAATACACATAGGTTTCCAGAACTCCTATAAATATTTGGTATTATTACTGGCACAAACATTATTTTCTCGCGTGCTACGTTCTTACAAATAAAAGAAAAAGTACAATAATGCTGCCAAAAGAAAGTGGCAATTTTTCGATAGAAAACTATTGCGGAGCCCTGATATCGAAAATGTTGATACATCATGTTCTTATATGTCGTAAATTACTTCCTCTAAATTGATTATGGGAAAATGTCTGTCCGTCTGTGTCTAATGCCAGCGCCTAAATCGATCTGTTCGAACTCGAGACCCTGGAAATTTCAAACGTATATTTTTTTGGGGGGGGTGCTTTACATCAAGCCTTAACATTTTCAATTTTTTTTCAAAATAAATCCAAATTGTTGTTATTATTTTTACTCCCGGATAGAACAAAAAAGCGTAAAGAATGGCGCAGTCCTCATTTCTTTTGAACTCTGTTGAAAAATTGCAAACGTTGGTAATACTGCGAGAGAGTATGTGGTGTTGTATCTATTGTTTGTATTACATTTCTCTGTCATCTGCCAAAATCTCGTAAATAGCTCTGTTCACAAGACTGTACTAGTGAGCCTGCGTACAGGCAGCCTGAGATCACGCACGAAAATGGTAGCGTTAATTCTACTGGGTGGAGTTAATGAGGCGGGAGGAAGGGAGAGGGATAATGGCAATGCTTAACATGACATTGGCGTGCGAGTTTGGAGAGAAATAGTTGGGGTGATTGATTGATTATTTCGTGTTTCCGGGCACGTCAAGTGCTAAGGTAATTTGTTTGGATACTACTCCGGCATTCCCCAGGTTTTTATCAGAGAAATCACAAGAGCCTACCGATCAGAGTAGCCGGCCGCTAGAATTCTCCTCTAGATAGTTGGAGTATTCGACCTAGCTGGCTAGCTAATGTCGAAAAATCTAACCACCGTCGGCACTCTGCTGAGCCAGATCCTCCCGGTCAGAGGTACTGCAGTGACATCAAATGCTGCCTTGAGCCACTTCAGCCGGAAAAAAATGTGTTGTATCAGAACAGTATATGCCGTTGAATGTTTCCAATCGTAGTGACTATATAGTGGATTGGAGTGTCTGTGTGGATCTTTATTCGCTATCAAATGAGAGTAATGAGCAAAAATAAAATACACGCAAAACTCGTTCTTAGAATACTCAATTGTGCTTTAATTTGATTCTGATAATCCAATTTTCTGCTCATTTTATACACGAAGAATCAAGCTGGTATTCATCCAGTGTAATGGAGATAATTCGGTTCGAAACCAGGACAATGTTTACTTTAAATTAATCACAAAAAATACCACCTACAGTAAACTAGTGGGAATGTGCGGCATACCAAAACTTTCCCCCCTCTTAATGTAATTACTCACAATTTACTCTTATTTTTTAAAAAAAACGGCATAACTTCATTTCAACATTTACAATTGAATCTAGTTTTGCAGAAAACATCCAAGTCCCAAGAGTCAATCTGGCCCGAAAAATAGGTTGAATATTGGGTCATATCTTAAACTTTGGAACAGCAAGAAAGCACGCCAAAAAATAAGTATATGTCGCATGTGGCTGTAGAAAAGTTAGAAAGTTCTACATATTTACTATACAGAAAATAAAAAGCAGAAAATATTGTTTCATTTCGTTCAGTATTAAGTTGCTGAAAACTAATAAAACGTATTCACCAATTCTGGAGCAATATATTCATTATTCATTGAAAACATAGAATTGAACATGTTTCTAACGCGTTCATTAGATTAATTCTATAATTTTATTAAACATAAAGAGTTTTGCTGCAAAACTGGTTAATAGTAGTATGCAATAAAACACTTGGGTCCACAAAAGCTTTCCCACTATAGCTTTGGGCACCCTTTCATTAAGCATAAATCACGAATTTTGATTGAGTATATAGCTCAAACACATTCGTAAACAAAACCCGTAGTGTTTTAAAGATAAAATATTTGCAATTCTCTAAATTTAAGAGGTTTTTATCAAATTTGGCAATATATCATAGTTATAAATACAACTTCTTCTATTAGAGAAGAAAATCAAGGAAAACTTTTCAGCCACTTTCCAGAAAATTTTAAAGATGCCATAAGAGGTTCATGTAAATTACCCCCAAAAATTAAAATATCTTAATGATTTCCAGAATTGAACAATTAGATCCTACTCTTGACGCATTTACCACGTTTGATATCAAAATCTATCTGACGAAGTTGTACGTCTATGTTGATCTAACTATCCATCCCATCCGTAGAGGCATACTACAGTACAGGAAGGAAAAGAAATATGTCGTCCATTTGCAAAACGTTTTAAATGCGTCTTAGGTGGAAGCGAGGATATTGGCGCAAACATTTTACGGCTAAATCCCACTTTGCCAATGATGATTTTGTGGCCAAAAAATCCCCGCGTTGACTGTTAAAATTTGTATAATCCTACTATAATAATTTCTTTTATATTTAAAATTGTGGTTTACGCTTAAAGGATTTGAAAATGTAAAGCAATTAAGGCGGGTTTTGCTAGTTGTCGTTTGGCTATCTAACGAACGTATCCTCTTGCTAAACCTGCCAAATGCTTAGACACTTTCAAAACCTGATAAATTAATATGCTCACAATAAGAAATTACGAGATAAAGCTTGTATTTCTTGAAGGCTTATCTCTAGTAAAATTTGTTAATTGGGTAAAAACAATTAGAAACGAGAGATTGGTACAAATTGTAATACATTTTTGAAATTATGCTTTATAAAAAAAACTTAAACTGTTAACTTAACATCATGTGAATAACTCAGGAAAACAATACAGATTCCGATAATTTTTATTCCACATAGCCATTATTGGAAAAAATTTTGCAACTTTTTCTCCCCTTCAGGAAAACTTTGCTGGTGGCAAGTACATAACGCTTTAAAGTCATTCATATTTTCAATAACGCTCGACTACTTTACATAACGTTTTCACAATAGCGTTTGATTTCCACTCAATCAAAACATCAATGTCAGAGATCAAGCATTTCTATTCCACTAACATGACTAAGTTGAAAGCTCAGTGTGCTCACGATTGATGTAGTTCAATTTATTGAAATATATTTTTTGAAAATGTCTTGAAATAAAACTTTTTAAAAATGAACTTGCAATTCCCCATACCATGAATTTTCTAACAATATTTCGGCACCAACCAGTCGCGAACTGCTTCCATACACTTATGTACATTCCGTCAATAACACGTTCCATTTTGGGCTATGGTTATTCTAGGCTGTGGTACACACTACAATTACATGTTTTCTGTAAATAAAGTGTCTATATTTTTATAGTGGTAATAATGTGGCTTCTGTTTTGGGATTCGGAAATCTGAGCATGCATGCGGAATTGTTTCTCAACATGGGAGCGTGCAAATCGGGTCATATATTAAGAGAGTCGGGTAGGAATTCCAAAGATCTAGGAAATACGCACTGGCTTCCTTCACTCACATTTATCGCACACGCTTTTTAAATTTTTAGATTTCATTAAAAAATAATTAATTAGAAATAATATGGGCACGTTTCATATGGCATTGGAAATTCACCTGTTCCCCTCAAATGAACCTCGGTTCTGCACCGGGGCTCGCAGTTGTTGACCAGCCCAGCCGAGAAAGGTTTGCATTTTCTCATCTTGCTGCGACCTATAGCACGAGGAGAAAGCCATCCCTATCGCCTCCACCAGCGCTTTGCTGGCGACAAGTCCAAGTTTTACACTAAGGGAAAGGGTGGAATGTTTACGAGCATGGTACTAATCATGCCTAAGAATATAGCATTTCATTCGCAAACACATTTGTTGTCTTCATGATGTCATTTACAGGCATCGAACAAGATAAACGCGCACTATGATATATGGTGGCCCAAACATTAAAAGATATTATTGCACGGTCGTTAGTATCGCATTATTGAGAATATCACATAGATTAGTCTTCTGTAGACAGTGGTATTCTTTGTGCCCCCGAATTTCGTAACTGGATCTGTGAAATTAATTTAAAATTAGTCTTAGTAGTCGACAATCTGAAGTCAGTAATTGACGTAGCAAGTGACTATGCATTTTCTTTTTTTGGGTCGTGAGATACTAGCCAAACTTGCCTCGGTCCAGATTCCCATAGGGTCTGGATGTGTTCTGAGGGTCAGCAAGGGTTTTTTTCGTGAACAGGATGGAAGTTGCATCTCTTTCGTCTCGCCAGGTTTCGTGGCCTGACTCTCTTCTTGGCGTGAGCTAGATAAATGGTACGGGTCATAGGTAATCATAGGATGAATGGTCGAGAGTATCCAATAATAATAATAATAATAATAATAAAATAATAATAATAATAATAATAATTCGTATCCTCACTTCCAAAACCCGTAATTGGGCGAAACATTTATACGCTGCGTACCTTTATACGCCGTAAGGTGAGCTTTGGCGCCTAGGCCAAGAATGGAGTTTAGAGGACGATACGATAGGCAACGTCAAGTAAACAAGACAATGCTATAAATGAACTGTTGACAATTGGCAAAGGAAATATTTATATTTTTCGAATAATATATAATGTTTTGAACTTATTTAGTGTTAACAATTTATATAATAAATACATTTGATATATTCTGAAATATTATTCCTGAACCGTTACGTCTTCGTGTATCGATTACTCGTGCTAGGAGTTTCAAAATAATGCATTCTCTATGAAAAGCTAGCCGCACATTCTACACGCTTTAACATTGTGACAGTACTGACAACTTCAATGCGATAGTAGAAGATCATCTGCATCTGTTGGGCCTACTGTCGAACCCGCAGTGTATAATGAGATCTCCCTAAAAATTCAGACCCAAAATTGGGAGGTGAGTACGAACATTATGCACTCAGAAGAACAGAATGATTTTGGTCTCGGTTAGTTTACCTACAGCAGCTCCACCGCGGTTGGTTAAGCACCTCATCCAAAATCATTCATTTTTCGGCCTCCTAATACATAAATAAGGATATTGCAAACAATGTTTTATAATCAAACTTTTGAACATCAAAGATCTGTCACCATTACGACATATTCTTTTAAACTAAGGTAACTCATTCTTACCTTGCTCGTGCATTAGCCTGAAGAATACACCTTCCAGCAATCGTCCCGATCTAGAACCATTTTTGTCCCCCTCATGCCCCAAAGTCTGCCTTAAGATCGTTGTCGGACCTTGCTAGGGTAGACAAGAAGGGAGAGGCTCTGCCAGTGTTGTCAAGGTCGATGCCACTATCGGGAGTCCGTGACACGACTGCCACGACGAAATCGCCCTCTACGTAGTTCATCGCCGCCCCACCAGAGACAACGCTATCTCTAATTGTAAAACGGCGGGTTACTGCTACTGTATAGTTCCCTTTCCCGACGCTAGTGGCGCAGAGAAGTTCGCGGCATGCTAAGGTGCCACCGCCACCAGTAGAAGACCTTGGAACACCACTGGTCTGAAGAATACGCTTCCAGCAAGTCCCAATCTAGAACCATCTTTTGCTCCCCCGCATCCCCCCCAAGGTCTGCCTGAAGATCGCTTGTCGGTCCTCGCTAGGGTAGACAAGAGGGGAGACGCTACGCCAAGAGCATAGCTCCCGCGTCTGGCACGGAGTGCGCCCGCGCGCGCGCGCGCGTTGCAGCAAGCAGACGCAGCACTTCGAGGACGTGGACGCGCCGCTGGCCAACGGGACGCTGCTGCTGCGCGCGCCTCGGACGCTGACGAGGGCCACTACCGTCGGAGGCGCACAACGGCATCGGCGCCGGCCTCAGCAAGGTGGTTGCAGCTCACCGTCAACGGTAGGTGGCGCACGCCATCCTTTGCACCTGTATCCCAAGAGACAGGGAGTAGCGCAACCTCAACGGCTGCCGCCATTTAATATCCTTTCACCCTGTTGCCCCGCCAGGCACCATTCAGGAGTTACGGACACATGGTAACAATCAAAGGCATTACTATCAAAGGCAAAGGAATGCGCTACTCTCTATATCTAGGGACGTTATTGCACTTCACTCTTCTTGCATGCTTGCGTGTTTTAATTATTTTTTTGTAAATTTATGTCCGTCAGCTTGTGAGTATATTTGCGGGGTGTCAACTTTGAGGTCATTAGTCCCGTAAGTAAAGAGCATTCACATCCAGGCTACACAGCGATTTATTCAACTCTGTTCTCTGGCAGGTATCATCTATTGACGTTTTCGTCTAATCGGAAGCTTGAATGCCAACGTAGTGACATCACTACCCGCCTTGTAAGCTCCCGATTGGATGAACAGTCAACGGTTTATAACTGCCAGAGGCAGAGGGAATAAATCGTCAGTATAGATGGGCATGTTCTACACGTCCAGATTGCTGGGGTGTCCTCCTCCAAGTATATCTTCAAGGGGACAACCGCCTCAACAGGGAGAAACTCTAAGCTTCCGGCTGGTATCCTGCATGAGTGGTAGTGTAAACAAGTAATGTTTACAAAACACTGGCAACATGCGTAACTGGTCGACATGCGTAGAAGCTTTCTGGAAACTCTGGCCTCCTTTGCAGCCAGGGCCTGTCTAAAAATACGTTACAGTCT
Source organism: Acheta domesticus (assembly GCA_031308135.1). Classification (NCBI taxonomy): domain Eukaryota; kingdom Metazoa; phylum Arthropoda; class Insecta; order Orthoptera; family Gryllidae; genus Acheta; species Acheta domesticus. Next base: position 85,102,234 of record JAHLJT010008446.1, on the reverse strand, counting down.
TACTTTACTACTTGTTGAGGTACAGACAATTGGATTTCGGAAGGGTGTGAATGTTGAACTGGTTCTTCAAGAGAAAAACGTGGTCAACTGTCCTCAACGAAAAGAACAAGTGTACAGAAAATGTTCAAGTGTATGTCCTTGCATCGAAAATTAGAACACTAACTTGTAAAAATGTGTGTAATATATTGTTAATACATGTAGTATTAATTATTAAATTTGTTTTCGTTAATTGTTGGGCATATATTACTGCGGTTTACCCGATAATACAATTGGAATTTTCCAGAACCGGAATCGCAATAGTATACGACTGCAGTTTCAAATTCATGATTCATTATTTCTTATTTATGAGGACATCACTTTTCATTTCCTACGTGTTGATTGATTAGTGATTCCGGTCGCGTCATCGGCTAAGGTCTATTAGTTCCGTAAGTAAAGTGTATATTTTATTACGGGAGCTGCGGTAAATTCCACCGCTGGATGGTGAGACCCGGCGCCGATCTACCGTCGGCTAATGGGGTTTCCCTAACCAGTATCTTCCACCAGCGGGCACTGACGCAGCAGAAACAAGTTCTAAACTCCCTGCCGGTCTCCCGGCATGTGTGGTAGTGTAATGCCTGCAAGTGTATGTGTGTGTGTCTGTGTGTGTGTGTTTAAGGGGTGGAGATAGCACAAGGAAGAGGAGGGAAAGATCGCGCCCGTTCCGTGGCCCGTTTGTTGAGGTATTGCTTCGGCATTCGCCGGGTTTTCGCCGGGTCCTGATCAGAGAGACCACGGAAACAACGAATCACAGCAGTCTGCCGCTAGAATTCTCCCCAAACAGCGACTGAACGCGACCTAGCTAACTATCCAGTGGCGAAAATCCTGCCACCGTCGGAATCGAATCGAGGACCTCCCGGCCCAGGGGCATAGCATTGAAATCAGTTGATGACCTGAGCCACTCTATGATATGATATCATGGATGGTAGTGGTGTTCTTTCCATCCGGGAACGGGAGGTTCGGTGCCGAGCAACTCTTAGTTTGCGGGGTGTTCCCCTCCAAGTATCTCCATCCGCAAGGCCCCATCTCAGCCGAGAACAGGTGTAAACTTCCAAAATAGTTTTCTGACATTGTGTAGTAGTGAAGTGCGTGTTAGAGTTGTGTGTACGAGTGCGATTAACAAAATACGATGAAGAATTTTTATAGTAGCAATGCTGACATCCATTTGCTCGAATTTGTCCGATTGGCTGATCATTGGGACGGGCAGTGTCAAGCTTGAATAAATTCTGGCTTGTCAGTCAGCTGCGAGAGCGGCTGGTGTTTCCCGTGGTCCGTCACGCATCATGAATTTCGAACAACGTATTAAGGTTTGGTTTCATTTTGCAAAAAAGTGCCAGAAAAGCTCTTAAAATGAAACAATAAGTGTATGTAGTAACTCTGAAGACTGTTTATAAATGTTATTAGCGGTTTTAAAGTGGAAATGATCGATTGAACACGAGCAACAGTCAGGACGTCCTTCGACCTCAAAAACACATGAAAACTTGCAAATCGAGGCAAAACTGGTTCGTTCAGACTAATGACCATTCGAGAGCTACCGAAGAACTTAACACCTCGTACGAGTCCATGCAGAGCATTTTAACTGATAATTTGCAAGAGATAATGAGAGTTCGTTCTAAGAAAATAGATATAAACTCCGTATTTTACAAATTGGTATTGGAAATTGTGCAGAACGATGTGCGAAGAAAGACACCAGAAAATGGACCAATGGCTTCCGTCTTCATCCCAACACGCCATGCCACAGGCCACTTTTGATTTTGAGTTTTAGACAAAAAAGTGTTTTTCAGATTTCGTACCAGGCGACTTCTGGCTCTTCCCAAAAACAAGAAGTGTGCTAAAAGGAAAACGTTTTGACACCATTCCCGACATCGAGGGTCACGACACAGCAGCTGAAGGCCCTTTCAAAAGAAGCCTTCCAGAAATTGTTCCCGTCATGGATTCAGTGTTAGGACAAATGCATCGCTAGCCAAGGACAGTACTTTGAAGGAGATTAATTAAAAATATATGTAAGCTTTTTACTTTGTAAAAAAAATAATTCACCGTAGTTTTTATCACACCTCGTACGTGTAAAGGAAGAATAGGTGACCAGAATGAGGAAAGGGTATATTGCAATTTGTTAGGGTGCTGCTCCGGTGATATACATAGGATAAAATAGAGAACGGGCATGCTCCGTTTGCCTTTTTCTCGTCACGTTTTATGTAATGATTTTTTTATTCGACGGAAATTACGTTTAGGTTTTTTAAAGCCTGGTGGGCAAACAAAATTAAAATTAGTAAAACGTGATCCGTTTTAATTGCTAATTAAGATTCCAATAATCATGATAAATTAGAAGAAAAATTAGCGTTCATCAAAGACCAAAAATTCCTGTATAAAACATGCTTCCACTTTAGGATCGCTTATATCATCAAAAGATGAAAATTGGGTAACTTTCATCTCTGTAAAATAGATGTCTTTTTCATGAATGTTAATTTACCCGTAGATTATGGGGTTATATTTGATTGTGACATCAATTCCAATTCACGAACATTTTTAAATATATTTTAAAAAATGTTTTCTTTCAGATTACAAATGTAATTCACGATGTCTTTATAAAATTGATTTTTGTCACCTGTTCTATGAGTTTACTTTTAAATTTAGGCTATCATGCCAGAGATAGTACAGTAATTATATATCATTCCGCTTTTTAGTACGTGTTCTGCAGCTTATTTATATTTTTACACGCCAAGAGTCGACAATTCTCAGTCACAAATTTTACTTTATAGAAAAGAAAGTAAACTTTTATTTAGATACTCAAATAATAACAAATTAATTTTATTTGTGGAATATTGAACTGGAATAAGCAATTATTTTGATAAATGTAATTCATGATATTTTATGTACACCATAAAATATCGTTAGCCTTAATTGTGAATATAATAATTTACTGAATTTTCAAGCACAAAAAATCATTGTTTAAGGAATTAATAATTCAGATATACGTCGGTAAATGTGAAGTGTATCTAATAAAAAAATGCAAAATATCTCAAAAGCACGCTTTTTCAGGAACGAAGTGTAACATGACGTCGTTACTGCTAGACTTGTCAGTTAATTAAAAGTGCTGTCAGTGGCTCATTCGTGGAGTAAATTTCACAACAACTGAGGAATAGTCCAGGGCAGAGGAGACTATAATTGATGTTGTCACAACAACCGCGTCATAAATAATTAAACGTCAATCATATTGTGCATTGAGAGGTGTATATACGGTTACAGTATGGTAATGAGTTTACGTAATGGGCATGATTCAGCTATGTTATACCATGTCTTCATGTTACTTCACACAGTTCCGGAGCATTTTCTTAATACTATGAAATTAAACATGGAAAAATGGGACTGGGAAGGGGGATGGAAGTTTTTAAAAGTCATTTGGTTCATTTTGTTTTGAAAGTTTTGTTTTGAAAAAAAAACAAGCATACATTCTTTCTTACGTAATAGATTTTAAATCATTAATTTTTAGTTTTACCTAGATGCCACAAAAAACAATCACTCCAAACGTTTACAAAAAACTCTACCAAAATATTTTTCTCGGCCAATTTTACCAGGAACTCTCGTTTTTGTGGTAAGCGACGTCATAGATAGATTCATCCATCTTACCTGGCCAAAGCCTTTTAAATAAGTTATTTGTATCTGTTCCAAGATGTTTTGATTTTATTGATTACCACTGAATTTCGGTAAATTATCGATAATTAATTCAAATAATCTTGTAGAATAAATTAATCGTTAGAATAAATTAATGTAGATACACGAAGAATATATTTATGTTTATTCTCTCTGTATCAGAAAAAAATAAATTAAATGGAATAAAACTTCAATTACAACTTATTTATAAGTGGCAAAACAATTAATAAGATTGATTCCATTTTAAAGCAGCGCCAATCGTATAATAAAGATTATTTTATCGAAAATTGTTACATTCGGCAACTAATTGCGCCAAATGTAAGCCTCAGATTATTCTAGAGCATACTAGTACATTATATTTAGGCCTAGAAAACGTTTTTGTGGATTGGATAAATAGAAACCACTTTAGAAAGTAAACATCCGGCCCCGCGCAAGCTGTCCGTCACGTGTGTCCGGATATTCTCTCATCTCGCGCCCGTGTGATCCCACCGCTGGCGCAGGTCCTGCACCTGCAGCCCTACCGAGCGTGCTTTCCGCAAACAGCTACTTGCGGCGCCACCCGCCTTCCACGCCGACGAGTAGCCCCGCGCCAACCCATTTGCCCGCGCAAAGCGCTTGTGTGTGTCCAACGAGCGTCTGCGAGTAGCAGCAGCAGCAGCAGCTGGAGCAGCGGCGCCAACCGTGCGGTTGTGTGCAGCGTTGCCGCGCTTCCTGGCGCCGCTGACGCGGGAGACGGTGCGCCGCGGCGCCGCCGCCACCTTCCTGTGCGAGGCGGCCGGCGGACGCGCCCATGACCATCACGTGGTTGCGCAACGGCGCGCGCCTCGCCCCCGACGCCGACCCCCGGTGAGTGAAGCCGCTCAGCGCCGCGCACCTGGACAGCCTGCAACCCCTACACTGCGATTTTAGCAACTCTGCCTCTGGCAGGAATCAGCTGTTGACGGTTTCATCCAGTCTGGAGCTGAACACCACAATAGTGACGTCACTACCTTTAAGCTCCAGATTGGATGGCAGCGACACAGCTGATTTCTGTTAGGGGCATAGTTCCGAAAATCGCAGTTTATTTATTCTCTGAATTAAAAACATAGTGGTACCTCAAGGTCACGAGACAGATGGAGAGAGGGACATTGTCATCCATTCGGGAGCTCCAATACTAAAAATTCAAATCGTAACGAAGCCCCTCCCCCTCCGTCCAGCTCGTGACATTGACGCTCCACTGTATTTCAATGGGTGTATATAGGGAGTAGCTCAGCCATCGCCGTTTATTATCTCTCAATTGATACACCCGTCAGATCGATTGATTGATTTGGGGCACGTCAACTGATATGGCCATTAGTCCCTGCAGTGTAGTGAGTGTTTATCCTGCGAGGTGGCTGTGAATCATTCCCCGGTGGATGGTGAGATCCTGGATCTGCACATCGGCTTGTGGAGGATTTTCCTTCAGGTATCTCCACCAGTCGGGACATGCTTTATGCTGCCGACTGGTCTCCCGACGTGTGGTAGTGCAGCGCATGTAAGTGTAAGTAAATGTATGTGCGTGTGTGTGTGTGTGTGTGTGTGTGTGTGCGTGAGAGAGAGAGAGAGAAGATAGGAAAAGGAAGGAAAGGAAAGATTGGACACGGTCCGTGGCCCATTTGTTAGGGTACTGCTCCGTCTTTCTCCTGGTGATTGCCATTGATCCACCATTGATCGGAGAAACCATGGAAAACTATTGATCAGAGCGGCCAGCCGCTAGAATTCTCCTCCAGACAGCGGCAGAATTCGAGCTAGTTATGTAATAAGTGTCGCTAGGGAGCATTGGGGGTTGAAGAGAAATTGTAATAATTAAAGGCATTATGGAAATTTTCAAAGAGGTCAGTATTGCTTTGGGATAATTCAGTGGTTTTTAACTCGCACAATACTGCACAGATCGAATTCTTCTGTCAATTGAATCTGAAATGGCGGAATTGGCAGCATTATATGCTAGTCTCTATTTAGAGACTCGAGAAGACCACCTACCTAGATACAAAGAGTAGATAGTCCCTACATAGATACAGAGAGTAACACTAACTGAACGACCGCTGCCAAGTGACCTCTCGTCTAATAGACCCGTCAGGCGGCATAAAGAAGTTATACAAATGACCACTGAAGACATTGTGGAGATTTGTGAGTATAGTAGTGAGTATTCAAAATCACATATCAGAAAGTCTAATTTTATACGCAAATTACTATCAAAATCCTAGCATATGATACATCATTTTATTCCTCTTTTCATGATCTATACGTTGCTGGTGAGAAAAATATATCGTTCTATTTAAAAAATCAAAGATGATTAAATTTCTCCGGAAACTAAAAACATTATATAATTTCTCTACAGCATGTTACTTGCCCCATGATTCCGCATTATTCAGCGAAAACTGTATTTCGATATCCTGAGCCGTTTATAAGTTATGGAGGTGATCCATAGTCGGTGGGACACCGTGTATAATTTTATTTAATGAGTAGCAAATTTCATAGAATATCAAATCTGTTGTAATTGTGGGGATACCTTTACTTCCAGTGAAACTAGTGAGGTGACATTTTGACGTTCCTTGTTAGAATACAGCAATTATTTCAGTAATTGTTTAAAAAAGCATAAATTATCATATAAATAGTATATTTTTCATTTGAATGTAATAAATATCTACATTTTTATTATTTATTTATTTAACGTTAAAAATGTGAGTGACGTGCAGTGGTGGTGAGACGTGAATTCTGTGCACGTTTTCATAATTCTGTGGTCCCTACCCTAAGTCGTATATTAGTTGAATTCTGAATACAGAAATAAATGAGCGTTTTTGACAAGAATTGTTAACAAAATATTCGTTCCCATGTAATGAAGTCTATTGTCAAGGGAAAATCAGCTATAGATTTGGGCACTTATCCTTCATGTCCTTCGTGAAAGAATAATACTGAGGCACAGGAATGAGAAAGGAGTAGGGTTGAGCAGTGTCGTAGTCTGAACACTTTGCATTGCAAGGACATTGGTGGATTCAGGGGGAGGGTCGGGGAGAATACCTCCCTCCCCAACCCAATGTATTTTTTTTATTTTATTGAACTGTTTCGTCATATTTTACCACATAATGATAGCTTCACATTGTAAAGGCGTATTCTCAGTATGAACGCACATTTTATTATTTATAGCTAATAATTTTTAAACATTTTTTATTGTATCAAAAATATTAATGGGAGCTGAATTGAAAGTACGCTCTGAAATACTTTTGCCCCTTTTTCCCCTTTTTAAATAGTTTTGCCCCTGGGCAAGACAGGAAACTTGTAAAAAATATGTACTAGAAAAAATTACTAATACTTTTAAACATTACAATTGCATTTTAACGTGTGAGCAAGCTTCATAAATCTCTTGTTTTGAATTTTTAATAATTACCTAACAACTTAAAATGTACTCATTTAACTTGTATTTCACTGTTGAGATATTTAATAATAATAATTTAATTAATAATAATAATGTCTGTTTATAAATTTTAATTTATCGCTTCTATTCTTTTAGAGCACCTGCATTCTCTGTTCTGTAGGTTGAAAATACATTAAATAGCAAAATAATTCTGCCGTGCGCTTCCATGAAGTCAACAACCGACTTAATACCCCATTTACAACGCAATTACAGATCAAACATAATTATGCAATCGTGGGAGAATAATTGAACAGTCAATTTTTACGCCGCGGGCAATGAAATAAAAATACCTCATTAGCTTTCAGGTTTGTGAACAATTGCACAATATATAAAACCGCAGAACTCATCCCTCACATTTTCGTAGCCGAATCAAATTTTCAAAATTCTTGGTTAAACTTCGACTCACACCTTTGTTTCTACTTGATTCAGTCAAGAGATCTCAAAGATCACATCTTTGGCATTAAATATTCAGAAGCCAGGATGAAAGGATTGAAGTGCATTCTGATGCACTGAGCGAAGTTCAGCATTGTCTGCGAAGGTCAAATAAATCATTAGTTTGTGACATTTTATGTAGTCTTGATATGAGCGTAGTCCCAGTTTCCGGGAACAACTGGCGATTAAAACATTCTTGGTGGGATATTATAGGAAAGCGAATGCTCATAAAACATGTACTATTTAAAATTATGTCATAATTTGCATCTCAATATTACAGTACGAGGGTAAACAAGTACCTTCTTCACCCCTTCTAAAATTTTTCTCGCACAAAGGGCTCACGACGCATTATCTCGTCTTGGTTGCGCTTCTGCGAATTGCGCTGTTCTAGCCTTCTGGTGTCATGGCCATCTCCACTATTGCATAAACATCGTGTCTGCTGTGAAACGTCTCTCCCAACGATGTTTAACCTGACCAAGCGAAGTGAAGGACTGATGAGGGAATGGCGCATCTGAGAACTAACAACGGCGACAGTTGCGTCACGCTTCATTGCCGGGACGGTATAGTCTGGTGCATTCATGCTCGATTCCGAAGTAATGAAGCATTCTTGCGTAATAGTACGTATTGCTAATTATTCAGCCCAGTTATTATTCAGATAATTTTCCACACAAACTGTACTTTAACCACTCAGAAAACACTTAACAATTTGATTACTCAGCAACGATTTTAAACATCTCCATTACGTTGTATTTTATGGAAATCTGGAAGTTAAACAAATTCCTGAATGTTTTTCATTAAATTAAATAATGTAATGTACGCATGTTCTAGAATTTGTTTTGTAGCTTGACTGTAATATGTGATTACTTTTAGGGACTCAAAATACTTCCGTTCTTTATATGTGTATCATTATTTGTTCATATACTTATCAAATGCGTCGGCATTTTTCCGTGTCTTTAAATGGACTGTCACGGGTATTGTTGAACCTAAGATGACATTACAAGAGGGCCATGTACACATCTTCGTACATTTGTCTTGGTCAGTGCTTCAGTCTACAGTTGCACTGAGTATACCAAAATGGCTGTCTCTTTCTCTTGGAAGCAAAACAAAGCGCAGTGCTGCCCTGATCTCCAGTCGTACACTTCGGTTGGTCGGTTTATAAGTTTAAGCTTGTTTAGTAAATATACTTTCATATTATTATTATTATTATTATTATTATTTATTATTATTATTTATTATTCATACTTGGTTCAATGGACGATGTGTCAACTTCAAACAAGCTTGTCTCCCAAGAACATTCTTTGTGATATGACAGGTGTCCAGTATCACAGACTTGTGCATTTTTGACAAATAGTTTTTCTAATTTTATAATTTCGAGTGTTCCTTTTTGTTTATAAGAATGAGGCGAGTGGCTGAACTGATAATAGGTCCAACAAAAGTTTTCTTTACTTTCCGGAGTTTCTGTACTTTCTCTGCTATGACCTTGTATTTACTGATCTTGTTAATATAGCATTTGTCGATGTTCTGGGAGAGTGGGATGGCTATGTCAATTAGATGAACTTTTACCTTTTTGTCTCACAGACATTTTGGCTAGATGATGTCAGTTTTGATTTCTCTATCCCAATAGAATTTGGATTCTTTGTTACTAAAGACTGAAGGTGGTTCGAACTTGTAATAAGGTGATGCTGATACTGTGGCTCCTGCTAAATTTTTATGTATGATGTTTGCCACATTTTTTAAATATTCTGAATTTGCAAACCTTAGACAGGATCTTGTTATGTGTTCTATTATTTCTGCTCTTCCATGGGATTTTCGACATTCGTCTTCTGAAATTGCTTTCTTTATTATGTGTTTCCTGTTACTTATTGTAAGTGTAACTCTATATTATTTTTTTTCGCTAATAGGCTGTCTCGGACCACGCATACATGCGCCCTGCACTTACCGGGGCTCAAGATCATTTTTATCTCGGTGGCAGGTGCATGTGATTCATCATGAGACCAGCTGAATCCGATTTTTATCCCCCAGGGTTGTTAGTCCGGGGGGGATGGAAGATGGAATGATTATGATAATGAAGGCTGAACTCCATATTCTTATTCTTATTCTTATTCTTATTATTATTATTATTATTATTATTATTATTATTATTATTTCATAGTTCTGTCTCTGGATAAAATCTCAGGATTGAGGTAACCGTACGGGCTCTTGCCAAGTAATGACCCTTTTCGATGTCGAAGTAGGATTACATGTATTAGGCATGGGTAATACTGTTGTTGAGAAACTTTCTGACTATATTATTATTATTATTATTATTATTATTATTATTATTATTATTGTTGTTGTTGTTGTTTGCGAATAGGCCGTCTTGGATCACGCATACATGCACCCTGCATTTACCGGCGCTCAGTATCATTTTATCTCTGTGGCAGGTGCATGTAAGCCATAAAGGGATCAGCATTTAACTGAATATGATTTTTAACCTCCAAGGTTGTTAGTTCTCTGGAGGATGAAAGATACAATGGAAATGATGATAATGAAGGATGAATGAACGAAACACATACATACACAAACACACCCATACCCCAGGCGGGACTCGAACCCGCGATCCGTCCGTCCGAGATTACCACGGCACTACTGCTTTAGGGATCTTGGCTATTCGGACCGGCTAATTATAATAATAATTATTATTATTATTTAATTAATGTATTATTAAATTATTATTTATTATATTAATTTATTATTATATTATTAATTTATTATTAATTTATTATTTATTATTATTCATTTAATTATTTAATAATTATAATAATAATTATTATTATTATTTATTATTATTATTGAGTCATTTAAATTATCTTTATTCTTTGTATTTTATATTTTTATTGCGTAATCGATTTTCAGAGTATTAATTGTATTCTCTCGAATTTATTTTGTTTCATTATAGCGCACGTGAAAGTAATTAAACTTTGAAGATAATTAGACGGGATGGGATAGCACTGTACTTTTCATACTAAAAATGATGCATGACGAGCGCAGCAAAAATAATTGTCATAAATTGCATGACATAAAATATGTTTAATTCAGGTTAGAATAGAGTTAGGCATCGCCTCCTTCTCAACAAATTAAAATTGTTCTCATACTTTTGTGTATCGGGTTTTAAAATCCAAAGTAACACAGACCCATGGGCGAGTGTTTTCTTTTATTAATTCCAAAGAAAATTATTCAGTGAAATTTGGAGGTTGTCACGATTCTCATCGAAATATTTTCATGGTTATAACTTTCTACAGCATTTAATATTCGTGAGAAAAACGTGGACAAATCGCTTAAGTTTTTATGTCCTACAAACTATATTGAAAAGTTATTTTCTGTATTTAAGTTCTAATAGAAAATATAAATAAATAGATTAAACATTATAATAATTAATTCGGATGAAGGTGTTGATTTCACCATTTAATTCTGTACTTACATGAATTGTTACTTTTGCTTCTACTTTTTACTTGCCATTTTCACTGGGAAGTTAATAACTGTTTGCTTTTCATTCTGGACTTACTTCAGTGTAGATGGATTTTCTTTCAGATAGGTAAAATGTGTGTGTAATGAGACATTCCTTGTATACTTGGGAGAGGAGTACGTCAACATTCATTTCGTCGTCACTGGAAACCTACCACTACTAGTGAAAATATTATTACGTTTAAATGAAACAAATTTTTTTTCTAATATCACGCTTGTATTTTTCATGAATGCGATGACAGCTGAGGGGTAATATATAGGATGTTTTAAACGGTACAGTTAGGATTCAAGAATGAAACATATTCACTACCTTCAATTCAAATCCATCTGTAATAGTGAGTATCCAAATTAATCGTTGTTAAAGTATCACTTATTTTAATAAGATCATTTTGCACAGATTTCAGAGAGACTATAAATTAGGCTTGCCCAAAACAATCAATTGGGGCAGCCGCAGACCCAAATGTTGCCACCAGGACATTGTGCATAACATCACTTTCACTTCTGACAACACTAGGTTCAACGGCCCGGTGGCCGTGATGCTAAGTTGGTAGTGCTGTAGCGATCTTGGACCAAAGGGTCTCGCGTTTGAGTCCCGCCTCGGGCATGGTTGTCTGTGTTCGTCCTTTCACCCCCAATCATCACCATATCGTTTCATCCTCACAGACATCATAACGTTAAAATCCAATAGTGGTCGCTAATGACCTGGAAGTTGATGCGACCTTAAATACCTAAAAAATGGCTAGGTTCGCAGAGGTTGTAATCGTGCCGCCACCGTTCATCCAACGTGATGAACTTGACCCAATCTATTCCCTCAGTCTACCAAGCAAAGAGGACTTTTGTTTTTTTCTATTACTAATTACCGGATGATGTTCGCGAGAAAATTAATGTTTCTAGTCAACAAAAACTTTCCCCCGTGTCTGCTAGTTTGCTATGGAGGATTTTCAGTACACTTTTTTTACTTCCTACTATTTACTTTGTAGAAAGTGAAAGTTACGTAATGCTACATTAAAGAGTTTATATTTTCGTCAAAACGAGGTTCTGGGAGTTCCTGATACTAAGAAACTGGATTTTTCTTGCTCTTACATACTAATTACTTTTTCGAGTACGTAATGTAGTCAGAATCCACATTTTGTTGGACCCGGATTCTCAAAACGTTGTTTTTCTCAACCTGTTTTTCCGTTTGTCAGTTTGGGAACACCACTTTCGAGAGACCGGAACATCAGCCAGATCGATCGGGCACTACCCATTTTGATGAAAATACTGTTTACGGTATTTTGTGAGGGCTATAGAGATATTTCCACAGCTCGGCTTAAGTCAACAACAAAAACAACACTAACACCATGTAATATACAAATGCAATATGTGGCCAGGCAACTTCAACAAACTGTTATTTATGCTTATATTCCAACTCTATTTTACTATTTCGAATATAAACATAAATTGAGGGAAAACTATGTAGCCTCTGGCCATGTGAGAGGTGTCAATGGTTACTTTAGATGCACAGGAACTCGAAAAAACATAAACAATGAAACAGTTTTGATTTTGTTTGAAAAATACAAAGACTCGATTATGTTAACCCGCAATTTTTCATACCTGAAGTTGCAACTGTATTCACATCAACACAGTGTGCCACTGCTTATGAAGCAGCTAGCGTCACGCGATGAAGAAGAAAGAAGTTGCAGGATTCACGTGCGCCTTTTCTGAATAGCCCATTTTTGCAAATCCCAGACCCCATTTACCGCACGCACGACAAGCATTTTTGCTTATGCTGGGCACTAGTGTGTTTTATAGTCCGTAATTTTCGCGTTTATAATACTAGTTTCTAACGAGGCCGTTTCCGCTCTCTATTTAAATCATTTTTGTGGGTTTTCAATTTGCTTGCAAAATTTTTTCCTCATCTATATGAATATAATATGATAGGGAAAGCTGGAAGAAGAAATGAAAATGAAAATGAAAACTTGAGTGCCAGAAAAAGAACAAGTCGTCAACGCGGCCAAAATACAGTGTATAGGCTTTGATTACGTATGCGTAGACATTTTGTGTCGTGTATTATGGTTGATACAGAAGAAACAAGCCAGAACATAATGAAAAAATTATTTTGTTTACTGATTTTCGTTACATAAACTATCTTATTCTCTTTGAGTCTCTTTTTCTTTATCATACAAAAACGTTTAATGCGTTGACAAGAGCATTTTCTCTAAAGCACATAAAAAGTATGCCTGATGGAATTTCTGACTCTGGGATCCAGAAACCCCATCACCTTCTCTTCTTTCTACAGGGGTGGCCGAGAAACAGCGAGCAGATTAGGAGCCTAATCGAAAAAATGGGTAAAGGGGAGAACAGGAATGGGAGGAAAGAGAAAGCAGTTGAACCATTGGAAAGACAGAAAAGAGAGTGCTACCCAATTCTCGGCTGTGAGATTGCTACTAGATAAGACGCTCTTTTCTCTGAGAGATAACGCCGAGAAAATTGCAGGAACGCAAACCGTGTGCGCCATTTAATTGCACGTTTCCTCTCCGTTTATAGGAGAAGTCCCTGTTACGCCTCACGCTCTCACTCCAATACACTCCCTTGAGGGACGGAACACGATATACGGCTCCTTCGGAGATAATATTAACACATTAGAATTGCGAAGACGAAAGTATTTGAGTTTACTACTGTTTATTCTCTAAGTTCTGGATTTTAAAGAAGGACATAAAGAATATTAGTACAAAATATGTAAACAATTGAATTAAGTTAAGGAAAAATAGTGCAGTGAGTATTAAAGAATTCTTTATTAAGAAAAAGTAGCTAATAATTACTCCTCAAATATTCTTTCAAAATTCATAGTTGAATGGAACATTTCTTAAATATTACCCTTATTTTCTCCGTAGCTTTTAGTTCAAATTTGGTTTTGGCCAACTAGTTCGCTGATTAATCTTTTACTATTGTTTTTATTATTATTATTATTATTATTATTATTATTAGCTGGGTGTAACAATCACTTGTATTTCAATATCAGGACAACGTTCGAGGTGACCCGTTAGTCAAGTTTCTGCGGCTTGCGAATTTTAAAGACCGGGGTTCGATTCCTAAAAGGAAATGTTTTCTTATAATCTTTTAGTCGATTAGAGAAAATTGTGCTTATATATGTGGTATATATCCAATTTTTATTATTTCCCTTGAATTTCAAAAAGTACAATCACTTTTGAAACTGCAAATTTGAATCTCTGCACTTATTTCGCTGCATGTTTCACGAGATAATTGAAGAATCAATAAATACAATTTTCTATATTATATTATTATGTATCATTTACAAATAATACGGGAATGTATGTACTGTTGTTGCACAACTAGTTTTAGTCAAGTAATAACTGAATGTTATTGATTTGTGCTTGGCTGAGTTCATGGAAGTGAGAACCTTGAAGAGACAGGTGTCAAGGTGTATACCATGGATAAATTTTAATGTAATGAAATTGGAGTAAGCAGACATTATGCCTTTAAGGAGTCCTATTATACTTGAAGTAATTTGCAAGATTTTCAGCCGAGTTTCATGTGGTTTGGTGAAGACTATCAACTAATGCCTGCCGCTGCAAAGAAGAGCACGTCTCTTTCGTCAGAACTGGTTGGCTGATTGATTAATCCGGTATTTTGTCACTAAAATTCTCAGTGATGTCAATTATTGTTTAGGTCTGTTCTGTACTACTTGATTTCACTGACAGTGTGCCAATGCTGATTCTGCTTATCTGTTAATAACATTCGTATATTGCTTAAGATTAGTTAACTTTCCAAGATCCTCATGCGAAATATTTTTGAGACGATAACCTCGCCTCAGCTGCGATGGAGGCAACATTATGGGATCCGACGGCTCCAATTTTGGTGTCAGTAGTACTTTGATAGGTGTTCAAAGTGAACGTGCATTCTACAGAAATGTTTACTCTTCTTGAATAAGACTTGTGTGGTGAATAAGATTTTCTTTCCTTCAAATTCTCGTATGGGGAATAAGAATGTATCACATTGGCAACCAGCGAAGCGACAACTGCTGGAACGACATTTCATTACAGGTGCCAGCCCGTTGAAGATCGTTCAAGTTATGACACAGTTGTTCAAAATGCATTGTATCAGGACAAAGGTCAGGACCTTATAATGAATGGAAATATTGAGATTAGATTAGATTAGATTAGATTTACAGTTCTTCACTAAAAGAGTACGTCGATGCGCTAGTATTGTTTAACATTGACATATGTACGCGTCAAGGATATGCAAATAGAATATGAATATTTCTCTCTAATAAGATGTTACTGGATGATATTACTGAAAAAAGACAAACTGACGTCAGTCAACCGAAGATGAGGACTTATATTGACACATAACACTCTCAAATGTGTACCCAGTGATTTAAATTCTATTATTGAAGAACAAGTCGACAAGTTAAATGTTATCAAAGTTCTCCAGTGATATTTCTACGGGCCTGTGTCGTAAAAGATAATTTTACGCATGCATTGTGATGACCCCACCTGTCGTCGCACGCAAAGATTATATTCATGACGAATCAAGCAGGGTCCCACAGCGTATCGAGACTCCCGTGAGTCTGATGTTGCGGAGGATCTCAGATCGCACGCGCCAAGCGCGATACAAATCTGCCTCCTGCTCCAGCTCCAGCTCCAGCTCTTGAGATCTCTAAGTGTGCGAGTTATTCTGGATGGGGATGATGCTCTAGCTTTCTAACTACTAATTAATTTCGCCTTAATTGAATAGCGTAAGTGTTATCCGCCGAAGCGGTGGACACACATTTCTTTTAGAACAAATACTGTTTCGTACAAGATTGTGATGGTTTTATCTACTCAAGTTCCCCTCTTTGTTCATAAAAATTAGTCTCTTAATAATGGACAGGGGCCTACCATAACATGTTCAGGGTTACCCGCACTGTTGAGATTGATTGACTGTTCTGCCGTCGAATCTGCTGCTGGGGTTGCGCATGCCGTGTGCTGCCTCGGTGGGAGTGATAGAGTGCCAGCAGTGTTTGGGTGCAGCCTCGCGTCGTGTAGGCGTGGGCTCTCAGTAGTACGCGCCGGTCCCCGTGTTGGAGTCCCCTCTCTCGTAACGATGTTGCTGACAGTACGCCGAGTAAGGCCGTCACACGCCAACTTCCCCCATCAAGCTACACGTCAGTGAAGGTAGCACTCTTGGTAGGTACTTTCGGATGGCTATTTACGGTTGAAGTAATAAAATTCGGGTGAAGTTGAACCTTTGCTCGGTTAATTTTTAATATCCATTTGACCTGTTCTCCAGAAGATTGCATCCGGTGGAGCCAATTTTATGTAAGTCCAAAGTCTTTCCCGTAGACTGAATAATTGCGTAATTGTTGTCGACCGGCTCATGGCCGAAGAACTTCTCATGTACCGACTCGTTGAAGTTCAAGAAACCTCTCCCGTTTCGTCTAACTCGCCGTGTATCCTCTTTGTTCCCTAAAGTTGCATCGCCGTTGGGTCACGTGGCTACCGTCTGTTTCGCCATTGATTCTATGAGCCTTTTCTAGAACGTTCTACTACTGCGGGGTTGTCCATTGGTCGGAGCAATCCCTACTATGATGGCCTATTTCTTTGAGGGTTTTAATTGGACGTTATTGTCTGTTTCCCTTTGACGAAGGATGTCCGGGGAAATATCTACTAGCTGACGTCACTGTAGATGAAGTTATAGCTTGTCCGGTTGTAGCAAGGAAGTTATAGCAAGGATTAGAGGGGACATTTCTGGAACAATGTTAATCTGGCGCTTCACGGTACGCGCGTCAATTATCAGAACTTCCATTCCGCGGAACGTACGTTGACAGATGTGGACTGACCTCCGGTTGAGTTGAAGACGCGTGCGTCGGAGGATGTCTCCTGATTCTTTTGGTGCAAACGGGGTTGGCTTTAGGAGGGTAGCTGTCAGATTGACGCCGTGGCAAATGCTTACATTGTATGGACACTTTCAGCCCTTGGCCAGCCAGGCAGATGTGGTGGCGAAAGGTGAGCGCGAGGAGCGTCGTCTCGCGTGGGCCTTCGAACGTAATTTCAGCGCGCGAAAGAGGGACAGTGTCGTGGGAAACACGTTTCTTTGCATTATTGAGATCTGGAAGGCAATTGTACTTGTCAGACGAACGTGCAGGTAAAAAACTATTGTAGTTGGATTCAAAGGAGAAAGGAATAGGATTTATCCTTTGCCAGCAATATTAAATGCTTACAATGTAAAGAGGAAGGACACATCGCAAGAAATTGGAAATATGTAAATTTGTTCAAGTAATAATGAAACAATGCAGCAATCAGTGGACATTGAGAACGAACACGAAATTTATACTTGAGGGTCTTATAGCCTTCCAAGTTTTCCTCCTCTGGATCAAGTGAAAACAAATACAAGAGCTTTATCACAGCATCGAAACATCCAGCGGCGCAGAAACTGTTTCTCCTCAAATAGTACGATCGTTAATAATAATAATAATAATAATAATAATAATAATAATAATTAATAAAGCTATTGGTCCCAATATTGGGCTAGGCCTTCCATTTAAATAGTGGGCTGGCTCAAAATTGTGACCACTTTCAGGTGAGCCAGTCCTGGAGAGCGTTACGATCATGAATACGGATACACAACCAAAGTATCCAGAAAAAGGGAAATGAAAGCAATGAAAAATGAAGGAAGAAATGTTAAGAAACATGTAGGACAACTAGCTCCAGTCAAGGAAACATAAAGAAAGTTTCAAATTAATGACTTTTGAACAATTAAAAGGGTTTTTAGAAGACACTTAAGACTAATAACGCATCTTAATTATGCCTAAAATATACAAGAGAAACAAATATTAATTCACTTACTCTGAGAACCCTATCCGTTTCCAGAAGATATGAAGAATAAAATTTCGCTTTACGCGAAACCTTTATATCCGAATCTTAAAGCCTTCTTCAGAGAATAACGATTGATCGAGTGAAGACGGAAACAATGAACATGAAAATTCTCTAATGACACTTGAATGGCCCAGGTAGGAAATTGGAGTTTTTGCAGTACTTCCAGAGTGATAACAATTTTTATGGGTTTGTAATCAAAAATGAACTTTAAAAGTAATTTTAACACCCTTAGAATATCAAAGGATGTAAGTACAACTATAAAAACAGATTAATGTATGTAAATGCCATGGTTGTGTTGACGTTACGTGCATAAATCGATAATGAGTTCAGTAGTGCAAAAAAACAAGTAACTTGGAAGTAGTTATTCTGAAGTTAATCATCGAAAACAAGAGTTTTTACCCATGTAATATATACTTACAAACCTCCTTCTCCGATAGTCAGAAGTCTATCCAGCAAGCTAGCCTAATTTATTTGATCTGCAATTTTAGTAGGCATAAATTAAATTGGGATTCCGAGAGAACAGATTCCAGAGGTATCGCAAGTTTATAGAAAACGAAGATCTTTTTTATTTATTGAAAATAAATATATTCACTTTGCCGTGGCAAGTGGAGGATGAAGTGTTATTTATCTTGGTTCATCCAGATCGAATCGTGTTAAATATGGAATAGATTGCCGTGAAGGAACTACATAATAGTCATCATTACCCCGTACTTTTAACGTTTCAAGATTCTTCAGAACCCGAGGTTATCCACTTCTTAATAAAAATATAATTTTATATAAATTTAAAAATGTAATCTGGATAATTTTCCAGGTATCATGAAAAAAAAATTATTGGATAATTTATGCTGTTCAAACGACGAACAAGTGGACACTATTTTATATAAACGCGAAGAAATGATCATAACAGCAGCTGAAATTACTGGTCCAAAACTATTAGCAAAGAAGGTAAAAACTACTGTGGTGAGTAAATGAATGCAAAGGTACACTTCAAAAAATGCATTCATTCGTTTAATGTGTACAAAAAATGTAGTTCCTTTGAAAAACAATTGTTGAAACATGCTAGAGTTAGAACTAGAAGAATGATTAAAGAGACAAAAAGAAATTGTTGGAAATATATTATTTCTTCTTAAGTCTGAAAATGTGTACTTAACCCATTAAAGCCCAGCGTATGATATATCATACGCTAATTTCTGGTCAACGCCAATTTGCTTATTTTGCAGAATTTTAGTTCTTGAGTAAACGTAGACATCCTAAACGAAACATACAAGTAAGATTTTTCATTCTTGAATACCAGATGTCGGTTTAGCCGTGATCACTAAGTCATTGTACATTCCTGGCCAGGAGTACACATGACTTGGGTCGGTTCGACTCTTCATCTAGAACCGTGCTTAGCTGCTATAAGCCTCTGGTTAAATCGGAGGGGGAGGCCGATCTAAAACAAACGGTGGTTGGTCCGCATCGAAGTTGACGGGGCTTATGCAGCTTCGGGAGCGCTCTATTAGTATAATTTAGCAACATATTAATTGCAAAAACATGCCACCAGAGATCTTCAATGGCTCTGTGTGCGCACGGAATGCGACAACAATGGCCGAGCGCTATGCGAACAAAATTATTCTGGGCAGTAATGGTTAAGAAGCCAGGAACGAAATAAATTCAATAAATGGAAATAAGAAAACCATTACAATTTAGTCAATTAATTCTGATGAAGGGAATGTTATCCATGATTAACACACATTTCTGTTCAACAAAAATGATAGTTTTCTTCATATACTGGCATATTTTGGTTGTTCAAATTATGGATAGAATTTTATACAAATTTGCTAACAGGTTATTGGACTTTATTATTATTATTATTATTATTATTATTATTATTATTATTATTATTACTCTGATTCACACCCAAATATGTTATGAGTCGGTTAAATGTAAAATTTACTTCGGGTGAGTTTACTTCATCTTCAAGGACCAGATCTAGGGACCGCCTATGCCTCTACAATACTTGCGCAAAATGTGGTCTGTTCCCAATCAAGCAATGTCTTGCACTTCCAGATTTTGGAATGATCTGGGACATAAGCCAAGTTCTTACACAAATTTTGGGGAACAAATCACAGATAACTATCCGAACTTCCTGTGCTTTTACACCCCACATTTGACATATTATTATTATTGTTGTTGTTGTTATTATTATTATTATTATTATTATTATTATTATTATTATTATTATTATTATTATTCAGAACTTTCCAATTCAGTGCACACTTTCACTTTACTTCACCAGCCGCACAAACCGTTGACGGTCGTGTCCCCAATAAGTCAAGTGTGATTGAGGCTCTCCGTAGCGGATCTTGGAATTTCACTGTAATGATAAAATTATCATTTACAAAGGCACAAAATTGAAGAACAAATAGGAATTATCGGAACATTGCTGATAATTTTTTTTAAATTAAGAGACGTAGTTGGAAGAAATTGAAAAACCAAACCTCTCCTGTGGAACTGTGCGACTGTTACGTACGGCAAAACGTCAGTGTACATAAAACGCCGCGTCAGTTGGATTCATTATTACAGAGGTGTAGAAAAACAGTTTATGGATCTGTGAAAAACCTTTCTTTATCGTTACCTCCGTTGGTCTTATCTACCGAATAGCGTACCCAAGCGCCCCGAAACTCAAACAGGAAGATAGGCACTTGGGTACATTATTCCAGTACATTACTAGTAATGTAGAACCCATTTATTACCCACACTGGTATAGAGAATTATAATGACGATTCGCATACACGGTACCACCAGCGATATTGCAGATAACCGCGAGAGGTCCATGGCCGTTGGTCAGGGTACATTTTTCAGCATTTGATTTTATTTGATTTTTTTATCAAATAACAGTAAAAATTGTATGTGACGTATGGAGGAGAATTACTATCTGCATACGATTTCTTGAGCTCTAGAATCCCTTCCACCCCTTTTAATCATAAGTAGTTGAATGATGAATGAAATTAACAACAAAGCCAGGTTAGCGACATTCGCAAACTAGGAATTTCGCTCCCGAATTACAAAAAAACTTTTCGCATCGGTAAGCGAATTACAAATTTCATTTTCAATATTCCTAACAAAAAATTAACTCATACTTCCGGGTCTACTCCCAACACAAATAGCAAAAGGGGAGCTCAACAAAACGTACGCATAGTGAAGTTACATTTATTCACTCAGAATTCATTGACGAAAAGACATCAGTGCAACCAGTTGTCTTTCAGATAAAGGCTTTCTGCGACGTAGCACGGTAATAGGAAACGAAAAATGGAAATAATTTGACAATACTCGAATTAGGATCTCCCCGTGTACAAAGTTTCCGATGAATACGCGTACTATTAGCCTGTATTTAGTGCATTACTGCATTTTTATTCTGAATAATGGTTTGGGGATATGAGTGATGCTTTGCCCAGGGCCTACAGAATGCATTAAGATGTAAAGATGCATTAAGAGCACATTGGGCTTTTGCCGGCCTATTGGGCTTTTGCCGGCTTTCGTGTCCACTGGGCCCTCGCCCATGTGTCACTGCAAAGAGCAGATAAAACGACCTGCTTAAATGACGCGAAATGCGCGTGCGGCAGCCGGTAGTAAGGACATTTTCGATGTCAGTAGAAGCTAACGATGAGGAAGAGATTCGAGTAGGAAGCGTTGGTTTCCTAGTGCAAACTTTCTTGTTGGTTTATGATTTAATCCCTTTTTTATTGCAATATATTAATTTTACAGAAATCATCAGTGACTTCCAATAGTTTTGTAACAATCCTTAAAAATCAGTAAGCAATTACTTCAAGCTCCAAAACCTATTATTGTGCACCGTATTTTCAACTTTATCGTGTAATGGAAGGTGTACATCATGTGTAATGTAAACCACCGACTATACTGCGGTTTTCTATGACATATCCTGAGCGTGATCTCTTGGTGACTAATCCTCGCATACAAAATATTCCCCGCTCGGCCATTCTTCTAGTAACAGAGGTGAAATGAAATGTATTATTTGAACAATATTAACTAGACGCAGTGTAATAGCGAACGTATGTTATGAATTTCAAATTATTTTCTAATATTGTGTTTAATTATTTTACCGCAAGTCAAATACTCATAAAATATTTATTGTGAATATTAGTAATGCGACATTTGAAAACCCAGCAGTGAGAATTGTAATGTTTTATAACACAAACCGCATCATTATTTTCATTTAAAGAGCGCAAATTATATAACAGTCTATTGCATACTACAACTACTGTAGCTGCAAAAGTTTTAAAAGAAGGAAAAAGTTCATTGCAGAGTTATTTTACAATAAAACGTTAACAATAAACGTTCGTAATTACGGGAATTCGTCTCAGCTTTGCGTTATTTGCAACTTCTTTAGTTACATTCTATTAAGTTGCTTTATCTTCGCTAAATCAGTAACGAAAGATTATCTGGTAAATATTCAACACTACTCTTAAGCAATTCACGTCTATGGAAATAATTCTATAGCCGTTGCAGATATTCCATCGTAGTTCCGAGCCTTACATATAAAAGAGGGTTTACCTCTCCGACAGTTCGTTGTTTCTCATTCTAATATTTCGTTTATCTTTCCGCTTAAAGGGTAAATATTACTACCAATTGCAAATGTGCCCAAGTGTTAGTGATTTATATGTGCTCCAAGACGACAACACAAATTTTCCTGACGCTACTTAGGAATTCAATATAATTGTGTGCCCTATTAATACTGCCCAAGTTTTTATTACTGAAATTTATTGGTTCCAACTAAGACTATTATTGTTCTCCAACTAAGACTATTTTTGTTATAAATTTGTTTGCAATTAAATAACATAACACACATTTAACCGACGGATGCACAAATGATGTGTGATATGGCATGACTTGTCTAATGACGTTGACGTGGCATTCTTATAATAAAATATCCAAATATTCTATGATAAGTGATTTACTTGATCTCCCATCCAAATTGTGTATTGTTTAATTAAATGTAGGATTTAATTAAGTCTGTTTACAACGAATTATTATTTTATGAATTGATTTTCTTAATCTTTAATTCTGCACATCGTAGGATAGATTCTTTAAAAGTCTTTCCTGTTTTTGGTCAGTATATATTTTATGTGAAGTATGAGTATGCGCATTTACTGACAACTTGATGAAATCTAATATAAATAAAGTGTCCAGTAGAACAAGCACGCGTTGTGATATTTTATGTTATTGTTAGTTGCATTACGTTAAAATGTTGAATAGTTTAATATTTAAAAATGCGAGAAAGTAATATACTTTCAATTAGAATGAGAATTTGTACCAGGAGCTTCTATTTGAAAGAAATGCATTTTTACTCCAATATTATTAGTTATTTCTCTTATGTGAACTTAATATATTGAAAACTGAACAATTTTCAATATATTAAATTTTTACTCTAATATTTTTACTACACAAAACTATTTTTTGTTGCATGAGATAAGGGCACTGACTTACAGGAAAATACAATATAATTAAGTATATCATTTCCTCTTGAACGATTGGATACTTATTCAGTCGTGTGTAATGTAACGTCTGCTACATTCGTCCAATTGCTAATACTCACACAAAAGTCTTCGACTAGCACGTGGAATCACCGAGAAGTTATTTTATGCGCGTGTTTTACAGTTCTCCAAGAGCGAGGCGTTCATACGTCGATTTAATAGTGAGGATAAAACCCGACTATAAAAAACGGTCGTGAACGCTGACAACAGCTCCCATCAATGGATGATGTTAAGAAGCCCATTTCCCTCTATCGCGAGGTCATCGTCACAAAAGTTGCGATGATTCCTTAGCACTATCTAGAATTCTCTTAACTTGCAACCTAAGCGTTAAAGTTATTTGAAAAATTGATGTATTAAAATAATAAAACTTGTGCCTTCTTTGCAATTGAATGACAAAAAACCCGTTATTTCTGCAAAAGGGAAACGTATTTTTTTTACCAAATTCAACTTAATAGTGAACAGAGTAATCAATACACATACTGTAGTGCAAAATGCCCTTTGCCCTTAGAGACTACCAATACTGTATACACAATTAACTGTAAAGATTCTGACCCGCCCTATTTAGGCGAAACCAAAAAAATTGAATCGGTGATTTTAAAAAGGAAATAAGTCCTCTCTTTTCGTAAAAAATGTTGAGGTATAGATTTTCTATGTTATTCTTCAAGCTTTCAGTATCAGTATAACTAGGTTCAGTATAAAAATGAAACTTGCCCAGCTTAAAGTACGTGTGCTATTGCCAACAAAAAATTCTAAGGTCTGGAAAAGAAAGAAGTCCAGGACTAGTTTTTCATCCTCGCGTAGAAGAACTAGAATTATCAGCAAGGAAACCCCTAAATGCTTTATGACAACAGTAATAGACACTGAGGACATCATAGACTTTAAAAGCTGGTGGTCGAACTATTTTATAAAGATAACTCTCTTCCTTGTCCTGGCAGTCCTCGTAGAGTGCCAAGTAAAGAAGCTAACATGTGATAGAGAATATTTTGTTTGCCTCGTGACACGTGAGTACATATGAAGCGCAACTAATCAAAACGCATATTGTCTACTGGTGGAACAAATTGAGTTTGATAAAATGATTTTGTTGGAAAAATAGTAAAATATACCCCACATAAATATCTCCAGTTCTACCTGAAAGTTTTGACTTAGCCATAGACTCAAGTGCAAATTGATGACGAGTTGATATTATTAATATAGTAGAAGTATTTTTCATGTCCATATTGCAAATGTTCACTCACTTCATATTGTATACATTCTATGATTATATTGTTTGATATGTCTATAAATAAATAAATATTGAAAAAAAATTATTTATTTCATAATTATTTTATAAAAGAAATAAGTCCAAGTTATAAAAATTGTTCCGTACGTCACAGAAATGCTGTTGTGAAGTTACAGAGTAGCCCAAGCAATCATTAACGACTAATTCTACAACTTTTGTGAAGAACATAAATGTCCCAGATGCCAACTGTATATGAAATTAAGTTGTTTTTGTTTTTCTCAGAACTACGAAACAAGAATTTATTTCCCTTTTCAAATCACGATTCAATTGAAAACACGTATTTCTAAACAAACAAGAATTAAGGAATTCCCCAATAGACAGAACTCTCTAATGAAACATAGGATTTCAAAAGATCATGAAATTTATATTAACACTACCAAATTTCTTTCTTGTGATAAGTTTTGGAAACACTGGATATAAAACACAGAAATCCTTAAACACCCAAAGAGTCAAACGATTTTACAAAATTATATGATTCACTTTCAATAGTTTTTCCTTCTTAAATATGAACTTATTGTTATAGTCGCCCTCCCGTCTCCACTTCTTTTTAAGCTAGTTAGTTTAACGTATTCTTCGCCAGCCCCGAATTGGAGCTGTGATACTTTCTTTGGCAGTTCTGTGATGAACCGCCAAATCATTGACTATAGAAAAAAATCCAAGAGTAGCCATTGCTGATTTTTATGCCGCGAACTGGTAACTTTTAATATGCAGAATACAGTTTATTGCAAATTATTTCTTATTAATAATGAATGAAGGTAAAAATATAACTCCTAAACGTCGCACAATGTGTTCTTCAAGAATAAAAAGTATTCAATATATATCAATGAGTTTTTATATTAAAATTTTAACACGGGTACCCTTTTTATTTTCTGACAATCAATGAATTTAAAAAAGGTTCATTAATTGTCAAAAACGAAAAAGGATAATAATTAACACAAGGATTCTATTTAACACAAGTGAATACCTGCCAGCAAAAACGTTATAACCCTCACTTTTCTGGAATGTTGGCTTTCCTCGCATTAAAGTCCCATATGGTCTGAGTGAGGCATGTAGGAAAATATTTTGGCAATCATGAACATTACACGTCTTTTTTCTTCTTTTTTTAATTTCGCCTTGAGTCGCACGGCGCATAGACGTTGGAATAGTAGGAAAGTCCTGTGTCGCTAAATTTGCATTTTGAGGGATACAATGTTTTTGCCGGCAGGTATTCGTTTTCTTTACTGACAATATTTTTTAAAATTTTCATTAATTGTCAGCAAAGGAAAACTCTAATGGTAAATTATTAATATTAACGTCATAATTTTCACTTGCATTTACTTGTTTTTATATTAACTTAGCAGTTAATGAAAAACATTTCTCTACTCAGGTAATTCAGAAGGAATGGTAAATATTTTACGAGCTGGTAGCATAGACGAATTGCAATAAACACTTCCATATAACATTTGTCCAATCCTCATTCAGTACAGAGATACAGCTGTTGGTATTTAATCCAAACAAATATAAATCAAAGGCAAATGACGTTCAAAGTTGATTTTCAAAAATTACACCACCAACTTCAATGTAATTTTCACTTTTCTTGATAACACCAAGTGTAGCCCTTCGGAGTTCGTCTTGGCGTTCTTTGTTGCGGGCTGCGCTATGCATAATCCGAACGATCAAATCGGTTCTTATGCTACCTTTTTTTGGTACACTTCGCCTTTGAACCATCCTCACAGGAAAAAAATTCAAAGTGGTAAGTTCCGGGGACCTTTGTGGCCAAGAAACATGACAATTTCTACCGATCCTTCTTCCGGGGAATGTTTGGTTTAGATGTGTCACCAGACGACTTGAATGTGCAGGAACCCTGTCATGTTCGAAGAACATATGCACTCTTGTAGCCAAAGTAATCCCTTCCAATAGTACTGGAAGAATATTCTCAAGAAAGTGTAGATAAGTGGGCCCTGTAAGACGATGCGTAAATACAACATCTAATGAAGCGATTGTCTGTCAAACCACATCACACATTTATAGAGAAGCGTTCTTGAAAATGTGTGTCCAAGTGCCATGTGGGATTCTTCAGCTCACAGATGTAAATGACGAGTATCACTGATGCCGTCACGAGTGAAAGTAGCTTCATCAGTGAAGATTAAAAATGGAATTACTTGGCGATTTTCAAGTATCCAAGGACAAAATTCCAACATTCTATCTTTATTTCCTGCTTGAAGGTGTTGAATAAGGTAAATGATGCGAATGCATCCCGTTCATACGTAATGTCCGCCAGACTCTTGTCTGTGAAACACCTAGACATACAGAAATTCTATGTGTGCGTGCTGAAGGACTACGTTCTACCGTCTCAATAATGTCTTCTACTTCATCCACAGTCTGTTCATTTACACGTTCAAATTAAATACGGTTGCTGGGTACTTCACCAGTGTCACGCAGCGTATTGAAAGCCCGAGTAAACAGTCTTGAATCGGGTAGTCTGCGGTTAGGAAATCGTTTCCCGTATCTCCGCAAGCAATATCAACGTTTATATCACGAAACCCATTCACAAATACCATATCGGCATACTCAGCATGTGTAAATACGTGCGGCATGTTTAAACGATACACTACAATAGTAGACGTGGACAACAAATCGCAATTGACAGTTGAAAAAAATTCAATGTAAACTAAAGCAAAACTTCACAACTTGAACATCAACACACTACTGTTGACAATCGTTAAATACGCCCATCGCAACCGGTGTACTAACACACGAAACGAAAACTGTACTACGTTCAATACCAACAGCTGTATATCTGTGCTGTATGAGCATTGGGCACATTTTTGTGGAATTTGTTATTGCAATTCGTCTATGCTACCACCTCCTAAAATATTTACCATTCCTCCTGAATCACCCTGTGTAATAGTATAAATAAAGGACGAGCAAACTTATCTATTTCAATCTAAATAATTATATTATTCCTCTTAACATTAAAGTAACAACATTATTTTGATACCGCGGCATCACAACTCATCAAATTTGTTCACATTATCAGTTGATGAAAATTGTTTTTGTTGAATGATATTATAAACGCTCAAATTCGTGCCATGATTTCATTCATTGGAGAATTACACAACGTCTCAAAGTGAAGGGTTAAAAATGAATATTTTCATACAACAGAGTGCAATATTGTTTCAAGTTGTGTTGGTAGTAATAACTTACTTTTCACAAGGAAATTAAAATATGTAATATAAGAACTCATGCAAAATATAGACATAATTTCACTTTACTAGTTGCTTAATCGTAGGTTCCCATGGGAGGGACATTTTATAATTTGTTATTAACAAGAGAGATTTTTTCTCCGAGAAAAATGCTTTCCTAGGAATACAACCAACAAATTCAGATTCTTCGTACGTTACCCTAAATATAGAAAGTAGATTGGAGGGTGATCTCGTTTCATTCAATCAAGGGTAAGTGGGAGAGTGTAATGAACTGGAGTAGGGTGTTATCCCGAGCAGCTCGCTCCTCCCGAATGGAATCAACCTGAGAGAGAAAACAATGGAACTGATAAATGTTCCCCGTATCGATTCATTCAGAGAACGTCCTCCATGCTTATTGAGTTGAAGGTTACGTTCTTAAAATTATTAGCTTAATGTTATATCGACCTATGAAATCTGCTGTGCATGCAATTTGCATTGATGTATCGGTTTAAATCTCTCACGCTAAAAGTTTGCAAACAAAACTACGTATGTATTTGTACGGAAATGAATTCGTCCGTTGCTTTGTAAACGTGCAGGGCGTTGCAATAAATGAAAACTTTTCTAAAAGCCAGCAACGAGGTGTAAGTTACGAGTTTTTTTCTCGCAATTTTTTCTCCTTGTGCATATGGTTTTCCTTTTTTGTTTTATATGTGGTATTTGGTCTAATTTCTGTGTAGTCTGCTGTATTGTAAAACATAATTTTGGTGCGACTATTCATATGTAAGTGATAAAATAAAGTAATAAGACTAATAATAATAATAATAATAATAATAATAATAATAATAATAATAATAATAATAATACAAAATGGAATATTGGGAATTTCGGTCCATGAAATTAGAACATTTTTCCTCCAAAGCAGTTAGATGTTCACAAAGCATTAATATCTAATGCAATTCTGTAGAATCATCTAAAATGTTGAGAAAACAAGCAGAAAAATCATGTAGAATTAGTTCCTAAGAAAAAGCTGTAATATTGAATGATATTTATATTTTTGCGTTTCAAATCTTGTGAAGGATTGAGCGTCAAAATACATATCAACTCTTTACATAAAAGGTACAAAATTAAAGAATGGTGAACCTAACATTGTTTACAGAAAATGCATTGCAGGTTATGCTAATA
Organism: Acheta domesticus; assembly: GCA_031308135.1. NCBI lineage: Eukaryota > Metazoa > Arthropoda > Insecta > Orthoptera > Gryllidae > Acheta > Acheta domesticus. The sequence goes on along the minus strand of JAHLJT010008446.1, from coordinate 85,073,165 downwards.
GCAACGTATCTGTAATACTGGATGCTTCTATCACAGGTACCAAGTAAAGACGACGACTTTGGACTCGTCAGCGATGTCGCAGCTGACAGTACGTAACGCATCGGCGGCGGATTCAGGCAAATACGTTTGTGTGGCCACCAACCCCTTCGGAAAAGACGAAACAGTGGTGCAGCTCTTGGTGCAGGGTAAGTCTATAATACAGATTCTTCATACCTGCTTGAAAACTACAAAGGAAGGTTTGTGTATTGCTCTGCCGCGCGCCTACCTCATGCTTGTACTTTACCAGGGGGAATTTACGGTGGGGTGGGCACCTAGGCGCCAGCCTCTATCCGCGTCCCCCGCAGACGTACAGTTACGCCCTTGGCTAGTGTCTGGGTCCCACCACAAGGAATTTGCCCCTCACGGTAACCTCCCCCTACAATGCCTGCGTCGGGCAGCCCTGCATGCTCAGAACTCCTTCCTATCCAGGCTAGTACCGGAGTACAAACAATGCGCTACTCATACGCGCCGAGAAGAAGTCCCTCCTCTTTGCCCAGAGGATCGGAACATTGCCACGACGAGCACAAAAGGGGGCTCCCGACCCCTTCCCGTCTCCTCACTGCCTACTCCTTTAGGCTATTTACGTGAGTATCGCCAAAACCTAGACAACCTGACAGGGTGGTATCTTTGTTCCCGTCGGACTTCTCTTTTACGGGATCCGGAGCATTCCGAAGAATATCCCTCGCCCAATCCTGCCCAAAGGCCGACACGCCAGGGACCCAACTGATGGGTTGCCAGTTAGAGCCCGGCAACACAGAGCTTACCATCGCCTTCTCACTGCCTCCACCTTGAAGCTAATGACGTGAGTACCGCTGCGTAACTCAGGGTCCGGGTGGTCGTCCACAACTCTCCACCTAAAATCGGGACAACCTTCGTCACCGCATTTCCACCCTGCGGGGACAAAGGAAAGTTTATGTTCAAAATATTTGTTAACATTAAAAAAATGTACAACCTAGGACAAGAGTGTGATTTTGTGTGTAAAGAATACAACAACAGTAGGTTAGGAATAATGCGATAAACAAATGTTTTGTCATTTTATGAGGAAAATTCTTAGATACTGCCCAGGAGTTTGTGGGCGAATTCTGTTTTTTCATAATGTCTAAGATCGTATTCTTATCGTAAGTCAAAATGTAAGCTTGCGGCAATGAATAGAGGGATTTGAATTTTATTTTATTCGAAAACAAACGATGAAAATTATAAATTTTGGAAATGACGGAATTGAGTGGGGCGGGTAACGACAGCGGGGTTTCGAAACTAAGACCAATAATGCTCTGTCCAGAGTCAGATACTGAAAAGTCCGTAAGCACAAAAACATATTGCCCCACTGGAATAAAAAAATTAGCAAGTTTGACTAAAAAATAGCTCATTAAAAATTAATTTTTAATACACGTTTTAGTTCAACAGGCTATTTGACCAACAATCATTTTACAGATACAAACATATTTTATGACTTTTTAAAAAATATTTTATGAAAATTTCTGCGGGACGCGCCCCAAAGTCCGCTGATGAATAGGGGACCTAAGAAATTGGTTATATTGCTTGTTTCGCTTGTTTCTCTAGTTCAATATCTGCTGTGATCGAATTCCAGATACGAGCGGCGTGACTTTTCGGGTACACAGATAACAACAGGTATCAGGCATCGGCCTTTCATGTGCTGGAAAATACCCCCTTTTGCAAAAGATTTTTTGATTGCATTCAAGCTGAGACGAAATCCGAAAATTACGAAAAACATTTTCTACAGGTATCTGTGCCTCCGAGAACAAACAGTGAAATAATTAACTATTGGTAATTGTAAGTGGAACGAGGAAGTGAGAAAGTAGTGAATACCCTCCAGCAGAAAGTAGTGAATACCACCACTGCTGCCTTTTGAGTGGGATGCAGTACCCTGCAGTGGGATGTATAAATGTATGCATTTAATAATAATAATAATAATAATAATAATAATGCAACAAGAAACTGCAAGTTAGTATTTTTCCACGCCTAAAATGAAACATTATAAATCAATGTAAATTTATCTTAAGGCTTAAAGCATGTCATTTTCAAATGCATTTATACTTGTATAGTGATAAAAGAAGGATCTCTCTATGTTGTTTTTTTTTGTAGATGAAATTGTGTATCACTGATAGTAAGCAGATATACTGGTTCAGAGTATCATAATACGATTAGTAAATAAATGAGATGATACATAACATAATACTGATGTACAAAGTTAATCAATTTACAGAAGGAATTACATTAAATAAAGAGTAAAGGGAAACACATGATTCGAGCTGACCGAATGCACATGATAAGCAAATGGCTTTTACGTTATTAGAATCAGTAGGTCAATAATAGTTTTTCTGTTTTACAAATAATAAGTTTGTTGGACTATGAAAACATCCCAACAAACGTGCATCAATATTTACTCCATCTTCCTCCTTGAGAATGACGTATCTGAGATGTGATCGTCGCCCCACATGCCCGAAGCGCTTGTTTGTGGAGATAGAGTTAGAGGGTGCGCACATTTTTTGGGGTAAGAAATAAAACATTGCAATTTTTTATTACAATTAATATAATTATTTTTTACGTAAAATATGCCATTGTTTCTAATGAATTCCATAAAGAATATTCCAAATATTACAGTTTTTGCCCAGTCAAATAATTCAGATATTATCCACGGAACGCTGCATTAAAAGAATTGCGTTAACTTCCTGGACTCAAACCGAACGAACAATCTGGACTCCCTCGAACTGGATTGAGTGTTTAATACGTGGCTTGTTCTTCATAAAGAATAGGGCTAGGATAGTTATGTAATAACAACTTTTTCTATTATATTTAAAAATATGCATATTGTAATATGTCCAACGAACAATGTTTCTCCGATGATAAATCGAATTTTTATAGTGCATATTTTTACATATTTTAGGAGTTTTTATAATTGCATGATATTTAGAGCATATTGCTAGAATGATACATATTTTGCTATCTTCACAGGAAAAATTCTAAAAAATGAAATTATTAATTACTTTACTGATGTACTACTTTTTACTAGTAATAACATTAATAATAATAATAATAAGAAGAAGAAGAAGAAGAAGAAGAAGAAGTAGAAGAAGAAGAAAGAAGAAGTAGAAGAAGAAGACATTAATAACAAGAGTTAATTTTCATTAGGAACTGATGATAATTTTCGTACAATATTGAAATTTCCGCTTGGAAGTTTTCCCAGGATGAAATAGCTCTCCAAACAGACTGATTGGCGCGATTTTGATGGCGTGAGAAAGTGTGTTCCTTGCGTGCGTCAGGGACGGTGAGCAGTAGGGGTGGACAGAAAGGGAGTATATTACTTGAAAAAAACAGTAGCATCTGTATTATATTTCAGTTTTGAGTGTGGACGTGGAGTGATCCAGTGTTGGTTTTCAGTCTCGATCCGTGTACGAAGTATCTTGATTTGTAGGTACTATTGTGGTTATACAAATACGCTAGCTTTTTCCTAAAAATACTACCAGTGAAAAGAATATTATCTACTCAACTCAGTTCGTACGTGCGTGAAAATGAAGGTGTGCTAACTACAGATGGGATCGTTTTAATTTGTGTTGAAAGTGGAAAAAAGTATAAGTGGGTACTCGTTTCCTAGTGACGCAACATTTGAAAGCAGCAAAACACGTAAAAAATGTTTCACTAAAAAAAGTGGTAAACAGTTGATGCTGAAAGTAAATACTCCAAACGAAACAACTAGTTCAACTTCGGGCTCCCAGTTGTCACCTTTTTATACGAACCTATGTGAGGCTTTTACTTATGCTGACATTCCACTGTAAAAGAACATCCTAAATTACGTGCGATCTTAGAAACATACGGAGCAAACTATTCCATATGAATCGGCTCTCCGCAAACATTATTTTCCATTAATTTATGGGAAAAAACTGTCCAAAAAATTCGTGATTCTATTCAAGAAAATCTTATCTGGGTTAGTTTGGAGAAAACGCCTGCTGCACATAAACGATCATTGTAATGTAATTACGCTCGCTCAAAATGAAATTTCAAAGGCTTATCTTCTAGCGATTGAAGAAATGGCAGCTATAAATCACACAATAGCGAAAGTGGTAACGCAATGTTCATGTAGCCTGGAGGGATTAGATATGAAAAAGTAGTTTTGTTCATATCGGATGCGGCCCCGTATGTGATTAAGTCACGAGGGGGGGGGCTAAAACTTCTTTATAATAGAATTATTCATGTAACATATTTGGCACATGCAGTTCACCACCTGAGTGAAACTGCGCTTAAATTTTCATACAATTAATTCTTTAATATCAAGCGTTAAAAAGATTTTCCTTAAATCTCCATGCAGAATTAATTTGTTTAAACAATTGGCCTCGGAATTTCCACTTCCATCTGAACCGATGATTACGAGAAGGGGAATCTGCTTAAAGACCGCCATATATTATTGTCAATATTTTGACATTATTGAGATTGTATTGAAAAAACTTAATGAAAATTAAACAGAAAGCATCGTTAAAGCGAAGGTTGCTATATGTAGAGATAAAATAAAAGAGGATTTAATTTATATTAAGACACACTTCAACTACATTTTCGTAGCCATCACAACGCACATCGGGATAAAATGCCTAAAACCTGGCAAAATTTGAACAAAAAGATTCTAGTAGAGAATTTTTAACTCTTAGGTTGGCTACACTATTGTTGGGACTATTAAATCACGTACGTAAGAACAGCCGGAACTTACAAGTGAAAGCTGTATTTCAGTTTGAACATAGGGCTCTATTCTGTTTATGGCCTCACCCAAACGGAAATTTTGAAGGGCGGAGTTGAAGCGAAATATTTTTGTTCTGTGAGAATAAACATTCAAATTTTTAAATGGAACGAGTTACAGAACGTATGCACTTAATTATAAGCCCTTGTTTAATTATTTGTTCATGTTAAACGTTTTTTTTTTGAAAATGAAAGTTAGTGCCGGTAAATAAGATATTTTAAAAAATGAATGAAAAAGTAGAGATAAGTTACAAATCCTACAATATCCCTCTTTCATTCAAATTGTGATATATAAATTGTGATAGTGATATTAATAGTATTTACTTTACGGTTATCCTATAAAATCCTGCGAATAGGCACGAATCCGATAATTATCATATCAGTTTCTAGTGCTAGCTACAAAATCCTGTTTTTTCTAATTTTATGAAACGTAATTTAAAAGTATAAAGTACGGTCCTTGTCCATAAAAATAATACAGTAAAATCTGTCTAAACCGTAAACGATTGGGACAAAAAAAATTCCGGTTTAGGGAGGTTTCCGTTTTAGGCAGGATGGTCCGTTTACATTTTATGTTGATATTTCCGTCCTGAAACTAGTAACACGACTTTATTATAATTATAAAACGTTTACTAACATAAAACTCATTTATGGAAGAAATCACCAATAAATGAATATTAAACATAATTATTTCTGACAATTAGGTAAAAAGAAATATTTCACTTGTTTATTTAAATAATATTACTTTTTTCAACATTAATCTAGAGTTTTTGCGTTTTGGGTTTCTCTCTTACTGACACCTTTTCAGATGTTTTCCTAAGTTGAAAAATTTTAATATATAGAGTTTTATGTTGTAGCTTTTTCAATCAGTGTCCAACTGGTTGTGAAACTCATAAAAACCCATCACCTCGCTGGCTAGGGGCTGCACCCGAACTTCCCGCAGACTCTATTAGCGCACAATGCGTCACAGCCCAGAGTACTACACTGCGATTTTTCTAACTCTGCCTCTCAAGCTCCTACAGGCCACGATGGAGTATCACACGGCATTTCGCGTTTTTCCCGGTCTGCCGCTAGAAGTCGCATGATCGCAAGCGTTGCTTGATACGGTCGCGATTATGCGATATCTTGTGGCACGACTGAGAAAGACGCGAAATACCGTGACATATTTCATCGTGAAGACGGGCCTTGAGAGGCAAAGTTAGAAAAATCGCGATATGGGTCTATCTGACACCCTTGCATGGCCTTGAGCAATTCGGCTCTGGCCAAGGGGTTACGATTGCCAACGCGAGGCAGGAAGACGCGTATATTGAAGTCATGTCCATACACCTACCCATGCTTAGAGAGTCGAGAGAGAGGGAATTCCCCGATGGCCTACGCCATGAGAGACAGATGACCTCATGGTCGAATTCTACGATAACAGCGGGAGAACATTTCCTTCACTGTGCGGCCACGTGTGAAACACATAACATGGACAGAGATATTAAAACAGACTTGCAGATGCATTCATTCCAATAAGAGTATCTCCCGTCTCTCTGCAAAGTGCATTAAATTAACAGAAATTCCGTTTTATGAAGGTTTTTTCGCCTTGCAGGACATGAAAAACCGTTCCGTTTCCGCGTTGGACAGATTCCGTTTTATGCCGTGTAAAAACGCCATTTAACTTCACGGGCCGGAGAAATTTTCCGGTTAAGGCAGGTTTCCGGCTAGTACAGGTTCCGGTTTAGACAGATCAGATGTATATAAATCGATATTAATAGCATATAAAGGACAACATACTACAAAAATATTGGGGAAATACAATTTTTCCAAGTGTACCTTTTAACTTAGAAAACAGTAGACAAATACCGCAGCAAATAGCCAGAGCAGTCTATTATGAAGCAGTAAGAAGAAGGCATTTTGTTTTGTTTGTTGCATTCACGGATAATTTGAACATTAAAAATAACATTTTGATATCGAGAAAGAACCAAATGTACTAATGACTGTCTAAAATAGCTATTAATGATACGAGTAGTAGAAGTTACATTTTATTTTGCGAAAAAGATATTGCGGCAAGGGACCAACAGGCCGAGCAGCGCAATCCTAGTCGAAAAATGAAAACCACTTTGACCACATGTGCCATACATTTTTTTAGTCAGCATTACTGACTTTGATTTTATTTTAATGCAAATATCACTAATTGAGTACCATTTTACATTAACCCTTGAATATAAAGGAGCCCTGTACCAAGCGTTATTACAAAGGCGTAGTCTGGCAGACTACTTTGGGTACAAATAAACAAGAACCCACTTTTACAATGAAACATTAAATTTAATGGATTGAACATGAATGATAAGGAGTTATAAAATACATTTTAAAGGGTTTTATAGATACAGCTAAATGGCTTGACTCTAATAGCAGACACTTGCTTGGTGCTGTGTACAGATGGCTTCTGAGAAGCGTCCGCAGAAGTACCTCGTCATGCGATCTTTATTATGATCGCCGTCGTCCTATTATGATTGCTAACTGTTCAGAACAAAACGTAAATGCTAGAAGACAGGGATTTGTATTTATTATATTAGCAAACAAAGTACTAAAAAAACACTGACGTAACTACACTGGCATAATCTATTGGACGACGTGTATTAAAATGGTGTGTACCGGAAATAAGTATGGGCACAACGATACGTGTATTTCACTGGCTGGTCACGCAATGAAGCTACACAAGAGTTTGAAAAACTGGCATTGAGGGGAAGGGGATGGGGTAAGCTTTCGGCACTAGTTGCGTCGTCTTGTAATTGACGCCTTTGTAATTTAGGGTTAAGAACAGTTGTACGCAATCAGACGAAATTATTTTTTTTTATCTGAACGTTTGAGCATCGTCTCACTTTCAGCATTCTGTGCATCTGAAAGTAAATGCTGTTAATAAAGGCGGTCTAAAATATTATTTGTTGAAATGTATCCAATTTGTAATCGAAAACTCAAATATAGTCATTTTTGTTGCATTCTTCGACGTTTTTCCAGATGTCATCCTCCATTTTCAGTTTTTCATATTTGATATTCGTAAACAGTGTGCTCGAAAATCCCAATGTACTCATTTTCGTTGCATTCTTCCAGGTTTTTCCAAATGTCGTCCGCCATATTGAATTCGCCATTTTGAATTTTTCACTTTTTATATCATATTCGTATTTGGTGAGGTCGAAAATCCCAATATCAGTCCCAATAAAGCCATTATTTTGCATTTTGCCAGATTTATTGAATTTTAAGCACGTTTCATGCATTTCATTCCATTGTGCAGCGCTCGAATAAAATGATGTGCCACTAGTCACAAATGTAAATTTAATTGAAAGTCTCTTACTAGAGCTTAAATCTGCGCCAGAAAAAATTGCAAAGGTTGTAGTAGAAAAAATTAACTACGTACTAGAAAAAAATCCGGGTTACCGTACATTACAACATATTGCCAATATGTGCGGTAAAACGGAGAGCAAATTGTCAGACATTGAAGAAACATTGTCGCTGGAAGAAATAGCAAACCTTAAAATATGCGTCAATAACTTCTACGGTTGTGGTCTGTAGTTGTTTTTCCCAGTAGAAATCAATTTTGAGAAGCAACAGAGAATCATTTCTATTTACAAACCTTAAAATTATGACTGGTATACATTGTAATGGAAAAAATTAAGTGAACTCCAGCACCAGTTCCAGTCCGTATTTCAGGCGAGTTTTGTCGTAATTTACATTATTTTGTTAGAGTATATGTTACTTAGATCTTCAGTGATAAATATAACGGACGAAAATAACAAATAATAATAATAATTTCATAATTTTTATGTTTTGTATGGTACATTTTCTGCGTTGTTAATGCATATGTACCTGTTTTAAATCTCATTATTACATACATAATTCACATTTTTAATGAATAACTATCCGAGCTCTAATAACGAATGTCTTTATTTGAGGACAAAATACTTTATTTGATATGGTTAAAATATTAATAAAGTAAGCAACTTTTTTCAGGCAGTATTTTTGTGATATAAGGTATCAATCTACTTTTGATGTTATAGGAACAGCTAAAGAATGCAGTAAGCTTGTGAAATGTGTAATGGAAACCAGATAGAATACCAAATTGCATGTTCTTGGAGGATGGGAAAATATTTGCTCTGGTCAACGTTTTAACTAGTTACGCCACTGCTCCTTCATTCTAACTCTCCTCCTCTGCTGTAACTTTAATTTAACGTGGCAATCATTTTAGTTGGTACTGAACTTTCGAGAGTAAACAAACTTCATTTAAAACTTCTAGCTCCACCAGTTTAACAGAATGTTCTTTTAGAGGCAATAGTTTCTTCTGAGCTCTATTTATAATTATATTCTCGTAGAATATTCAAAAGTAACGATTTTACGAATGAATAAACAGTATTCGAGAGAGAGAGAGAGAGAATTGAGCTGCTGAGAGGAAGAGTGGTATATGCCACTAAAATCACATTTTCATATTTGGATAGTATTGAGTACGTCTTAAGGAATAGCGGGATAGTCTAAGTTTCATAATGGCCGCTTGGTTACAGCACTGCGCTGGGAGCCGAAACGTAATCACCGAATGTCCCGAGTACCAAAATATGTTGTCCTGTAAATTTAAGAGTAAATAAAAATCCACTGCGCCTTTCAGCAGCTCAATTATATCTTATGTAAATGATTATAAAAACATTGCATTTTTGATGTGAAATTTTTCGTTTTTAACACGTAGGATTACTTAGCGTCACATTGATAAGCCTTTTCGTATTCTGCGCACAATTTTACTTTCATAATTTTAGAAATAAACCTCACATGAGGAAAATTACTGCCTCCTCATGATTTCGGCGTCTCTGAAATTAAACGTTCGTACGGCGCAGACCTTTTTTCAAATAATAGGTATAGATGGTATGTTTGTTCATTTAATAGCGACGACAATTTAAATTCACGAAATATTAAAATAGACGTATAATTTCCTTTGGTTTTATACACGGGAAAAATGATTATTCGGCTTCTGCTGGTATTTCAGGTATCTTATTTTGAACATTATGTTACCTAAGTGATATTTAACTACAATTATTGTGTCCCATCAATTTTGAAAAATCACCAGTTCATGTATTAATAATTTTTATTCAACAGAAAAGCCAGCCATGAGAATTTGTCTTCGCTAAATAATCGTATGAGTGATGCAAAATGAAAAGTGAGTTTCTCAAAATAATCTCGTTAATGTTCGTCAATTGAATACCATCGGATTTTTATTTTGTTTGATGTTGCAAGGATTTACGTCAGTTTAATTACAAATTTAATAGGTTTTTTGTTTTTATTTCAGGATCAGTATTTACAGGATTTCTGTGAAACCTGTAGCAAAAGGTTAAATTTTACCGAATACATATTATTTATTAAATGTGTACCGTACTATAAAAACAAATGGACATCCAACTTACACTTTAACAATTTAAAGAAATACGAACAACATGATTTAATAATTAAATTTAATAATTAAATGACAATTTTTGTCATTTAAAAAAATTCATATATTATAATGTAAATGTTTAAAATTCACGATCTTCTCAGAATGAATTTAAACAGTTTTTTGAAAGGGCACAGAAAACAAGAAAGAAGCAGATGGTGCCTACCTTTTGATTACTATTCTCTTGGTTGAGATTGTGGAGCATTTTTCGCGACCATTGCTCACTGTCAAGAAATGTACTCGACAGTACAAAAGGACAACAAACACCCATAAATTTCTCCCTAAAAATGAATCACAAATTTATCTGTTATCTCAATCTCATTTGTGATATTTTATCCGCAATCGATGTTTCAATCCCATGAGTGGCGTCATCTCCCGAGCCTGCTAGCCTTGTCATCGAGCTGTTCTGTAGATAGGCGGAAACTGTGCCGATCGTTATCAGCGTCCTGCGGGACTCCCGTCCGGGCCTCTGATGTGCTGTGGAACGCCGCGCCCGAGCGACGGTCAGTCCAGTCCCGCTGCGATCACGTGTTCCCCCATCCTCCACACCCTCCCCGGCCACCCCACTCGAATATCTCTTCACTGTACATCCTCAGTCGAAACTGCAGTACGACGAGTCTCCGTCCCTGTTAGTCTCCGCTGCTTCACAGCTTCGCGCCGTGCACGTCTCTGCAACTTGTGCACGGTCTCGGAACCCGGCCCCTCTCCGGAATTCCCGTGGTCCCGCCCACCCGCCTCTCTCCTCACGTTTTTCCCTGATTCTCTATTTCCTTGTTTTTTTTTCTTCCTGTTCTATCCTGCATCACCTTCGTTCTCTCCTGCCTCGCAATCTATATCTTTTCCCGCACCACACGGCCGGCCGCCTCAGCTACGCTTCCTCTACGCCCGCTATTCCCATATTCCCATCATCCTTCACCCCGTTTTTCCTGCGCTACAGCAGGGGGAACAATTTGGGAATAGCGGGTCCTTCACCTACTTCCGTCTGTCTCTCTGTACTATTTCTCTGTTCCGGTAGGGCTCTCTGCTCCTATTCGCATACTTCTTCCTGATTTTCAACTCTTTTAACTGCCATCTTCAGCACCTCTTCTCCTCTTCCATCTGCGAGTTCAAACAGATCGTGCGCACCTGAATCCCTCTGTCCTCAGCAGCCCAGCCAATCCATTGAGCTTCCATCCGTATTCCCTACCAGCCATCGCCTCCCTCCCGTGCCGTCTCTCCTCGCGTCCTTCCGGCGGCTGGCGCGTCTCCTCATTTCCTCTGCGCCCGCGCCCTCACGTCCTCCGCTGTAGGGCCGTGCGCGCCCCGCCCCGCCCCCCTGCTCCGCTCCGCGCCGCGCTCTGCAGACTAACAGGCCGCTCCGGCGGCGCGCGTTGCAGACGTGCCCGACGCGCCCGGCGACGTGCGCGTGGAGGACGTGGCGTCGCGCGAGCTGAAACTCGCGTGGACGGAGCCCGCGGACGGCAACAGCCCGATCCTGCGCTACGCCGTCACCTACACCACGGACCCAGGTACGTAAGCCGGTGTGCACGCGCCGCCTGGCCCTAGCGTTGCGCAGCGCCAAAGCCGTCTCGCTGAGCTCACGCCGCATCGCGCCGAGCCGTGCCTCCTCCCGCGGCCCTCGTCACGCGTCTTCGGGCCTCTCCCCGCCCCGCCCCGCCCCGCCCCCCTCTCGCAGCTTAACGTCGCCCCCCCGCCTCGCGCCCGCCGCTCTCGGCTTGGTGTGAGAGGCTTTTAGGCCGAGCGAAGTGGGCAGCCGCTCTGGCCGCCGCGCCGGCTCAAGGGGCGTCATATGAAATGCGTTTTGTGATACGTCATATTTCATAATGAAATAAAGAACGGGCTCTAATTTTTGATGACCCGTAGCATAGCGACCATCGTCATAAGGTTTCACTTCGCGATCCTATAACGGAGAAAAATGCGGGTACCCGGCATTCTTACCCAGACATTCTCGCATTGCCGTCTTCTTTCATTTTACCATTTTTTCATTACTCTTATCTCTGATAATTTAAATTATTACCCACTCATTTTCCAAACAACATTCTATGAACCAAAGTATGAAGTCGTGAATACAAAACTTGTCAGAATAAATGTTACAAATTTCTATGGCATTTAGAGAGGTAGAAAATTATCGTATTTTACCAGTGAACATGTAATAGAACGTTTCATACAAAGGGTTTAAAATTTTACATAATGTCCTGGTTGTATTAATCCTCCAAGCACATGAGTTCGGCAGGAACATGAAAACTCTTTGACTGCGTCCGAACGTGACCTGCCGATCACCTGTGAATACATGGTAACCTAACGGATAGGACCAGGTGAGACACGTATGTCTCCGTTATAGGAAATTTCCCAATATATAGTTAACAAATACGTGATCCATTTTATTTTTATTGCTATTATTTTAAGTTCCACTTCATTTAAGTTCCACTTCATTTAAGTTCCACTTCATTTAAGTTCATAATTTCATTCGTAAGTTCCATTCATTTAAGTTCCACGTTCATGGTATTTTGCTTTTTCATTTATGTGATGACAAAGGAGTTCCGACTTCTAGAATTCTGTCAACATCGTGAATACAAAGGACCGTTCTGTTGCTCCTTTTTACCTCTTGACACTGTTTGCAATCTACAAGGGGTGCATCATCACTATTTTAATTTCGTTTGAGTCACCGCTGGTGCTTTTTTACATAGAAAATGCAACGTCTCTTTACTTCTCGATCTCTCATTAATTGGTTCTCTCCGATATTTCAACTTTTGATCATAAAGACACTTTAAGTCAATCGTTTTGTGAAGCTTTTGCTACGGTATTTGTCAGATTTCTTTTCTTCTATTTTCAGTTTTTTCCTCTCTTTACCACAGTCTTCTCCATTTCTTCATCGCTCTTGTGAATTCGAAGATATTTTTCTGTTGAATTTGCTCAATGGTTTTATTTCCACCTGTAATATAACACCGCCACAGAATTAACTGAATCTGTGCTTTCGCTGCGAAATAAGTAATTGGATTCTATTTTCATAACACATATATCTATATTTTGTATTGAAATGGTAATTCTAGCGACTTAAATATCGAATAGGTGTTTCTAATTCGTGTATCATTCATTTCATACCTCCTTATTTCATTTTTTACATTTCCTTTTTAAGTCTTAAAATCACCAACTCTGCATGATCGATCCACAACCTCTGTTCGATTTTTGTTGTTGTTTATTATTTACAATATCTTCTTTTCTATCTTTCACAACATAACTATACACCCGCTTTCCCCTTCCCAACCCTATCACCCCTTGCTCAGCCTCCCTCGCTCTCGACACAAGCGTGAAATTGATTGCTTTGCTCTCCTTTGCCTCCGACTGTGAACTGATATAGGGGGACATCTGTTGCGTCATTGAAATAAATGATGCGTCGGTGTCCACATACGGGCACGAAACAATGCCCACTCGACGCGGCGTGGTTTTGGAGTACTTAATTTGCGCCGGGACTACCCAGAAAAGGGTATTGATTTCAAAATAAAGAGCGCCATTCAACTGTTTTTAACGAAAAATGGAATGTCAGATTTCACGCGGTATATTCATTGTAAATTGGTGTAGTAACGCAATTCTGGAATTGGAAATTTACGGCCAGGGTTCCGACGGACATACGCCGTTTTTAAATGCGGCACGAACGCCTCGTTCGGTAGCGGTTATTCGCTTTGGGAGTCCGTCTGGTGCCATTATCTCTGAATAGCTCTGTGGCAAATGTGATTACTTGCCCACAACGTTTCATTCAAGACCCGCATCCGCGTACGTACAGTTTTAACCTCACATTTACTCACTCACTTTCTTGCATCTTGAACCACAGCACCGCTCATCGTCTTAAATATTTTAAAGAGCTTTCTTTTTTGCACGTAGAAACTAATTAGCATTCACGAATGTGTTAATAGAAGCTAAATTACCGTAAAGTATGTTAATATAATGGCTTAACATGTTCGGAATAATTTTGAAAATGTGGATATTGCATTGTTTCGCCTTAGTTGATGCATATGAACACATACATGATTTAATGATTTCACACATGTCGTATTTTGTGAAACAACGAGCTTTGCCTTTTCACCGTGCGTGTGTAAAACACATCCACTTCGCAAAATTTACTCTGAAAATGGAAACAGTGAAAGCTCTATTCATTGGGATGCGGTGCAGTAGGACTCACCTCCATTTGCATGAATAATGGATTAAGTAATTGCTTTCTGTCTTCAAATTATCTCTTTCGGATTCAAAGCCAAGTATGCTCATAATAAAAGGACAGAACCCTTAATAGAAACTTCACCTTCCTTTATTGTTAAGTACCGTCGTTTTCTTTTCTTCTTAAGATCTTCATCCTTACTAATTTACACACAAAGTTACCGATATTCAATTAGAAGCTCTTACACTTCAATACGGTAAAGTTATAGTATTGTAAGTGGTACACGAAAACTTCAATATTTCTACTACGCCATTGACCTGATTACTATTATTTCAAATAATTTGAAACTTTCACAAATTTTGTTCGTGAACTACCTTTTATTAATTATTAAAGTTCCCGGATCATTGTCATTCTTTCTGGAATTATTAAATACCGTCTCTATCCTTGTAAGACAATCTAAAGTGTCATGATCAAATGTGACCGTTATGGAAAGAGGCGTTTCATTCGAATGTTTTCTGGCATTGAATTGTCACGTGGGAACTGCGTATGATATGCAGTTGTCATATTGCAATAGGGCGCAGTCAGCACGTGTGCAGTTTGTGGCATTTCGTGCTGATGGATGGATTCAAATGTTTCCGCAAGACATCGCAATAATGAACGCATGAGGGTTTTGTGCCACACAGACAATTAGTGGTCATAGAAAATGGTAACAAAAAGTCATCAAATACATTTGCATTCTAAACTGTTCGAACAAAATGTTGGGTGCGAATGCAAATCATTGTATGCTTCGTTGTATTTTAATTTTAATGTTTTATCAATTACTTTGTAACGTAGATTCCGATTATTTGTTATTGGTTCGATATTTTTAACTTTGCGAACATTATTTACCCAGATACGTCATATCTCAAAGTAACAGCATGGGGTATAAATACTTTTCAACGACAACTGAGATGAGTAATTGGGTCAAACAAAGTACCTCATTTCCATTTATATTATTGCTTCACGTATTGTATGGTGTGTTTTGAAACAGCTAATAATTGATAAGTTGATAGCTTTCATGACCACAAAGCAGATCTCGGAGGTACGACAACTATGCAAATAAAAAGGACAGTATTGGAGAAAAAGAGGGAGGAACTTTGAAATAAAACTTCAAACCGTGCCTTAATTTAACTGTATTTTCTCAGCAGTTAATTACTTCTAAAATAGTAATGAAGTATTTGTAACGTTTGTGTAGAGCCCCTTCTTAATTTGAACCCGTCCGTGGAGCCTTTCTCCCAATGCGATCTCCTGAGCGGCGGCGCAAATCCCGCCCAAAACAGTGCAACACATCCGCGCCTGTCCGGCTAAGCCGCGCCGAATTGATTTGTCCATGACTGATGTGTGCACACACGCCGGGCGAAAAGTCTAATAAATTTCGACGGATCAATCAATCAAGCGGGCGACCGGTCAATCCATCAATCGGATCGCGCGGATCGATCGGGCGGCGCGGCGCGGCGGGGGGCGGGGCGGGGGGCGGGGCGGGGCGGCGCGGGGCGGCGCGGCATGCACGCGGCGCACGTGCGTCGATCGATCACCCTCGAGCGGCTGGGCGCTGGGCGCGCAGAGCGCTGGCCGGAGGCGGGGGCGGACAGCGTGGCGGCGACGGCGGCGGCGGCGGCGGGGCCGGAGGCGGCGGGCGGCGGCGGCGGCAGCGGCGGCGGCGGGGCGGCGGTGGCCGTGGCGGCGGCGGAGGGCGGGCGCGCGCCGCGGCCGTGGGCGCGGGTCGCGGGCCTCACCCCGGCCACCACCTACTTCGTGCGGGTGGCCGCCGTCAACCAGCTGGGCGCCGGCCCGCCCAGCGCCGTGGTGTCGGCCACGACGGAGCCCGAGGTGCCGTCGGGCGCGCCGCGCGCCGTCCACGTGCAGCCGCTGGGGCTGGGCCAGCTGCAGGTGGCGTGGGACCCGCCCGAGCCGCACCTGCGCAACGGCCCGCTCCTGGGCTACTACGTGGGAGTGATGCCGGCGTCCGGGTGAGTGAGGAAGACCGCCCAGCTGGGGCTGGCCGCTCTGCGCGCCAATCGCGCCTTTGCGTCCATACCACGTGGTTAGGTTAAAACTCCCCCCACTTGCCCGTCACTATTTGTAAAACGAGTTATCTCGCGTACAGAGTGCTTACTGTGAACACTGGCAAGAAGACGGGAAAGATAAGTAATGAATAAGAAATCCGTTGAACGTTTTAATGGTTTGGTGCATCAAGAGATGCGCGTCGTTTTCGTGCAAGTAGCGTCCGTTGTAGTACAATGTAAGACATATGTAATAAGGCGCCCATTAGTGTTCACGGGTCAGGATCTTAAAGATAGATGTATTCACAAAGTGCGAAGGTTGTAAGGTGTGCAATACATATTTTTCTATGGGCCAGATTATTCATTACTTCTCTTCCTCATATCCTTGACGATGTTTACAGTACGCTTTCAGTACATGCAATACATTGTTTTACAAATGCAGACAGTTAGGTAGGGGGAGCTGGAGCATCTGTATTAAAACCATTCGGTTTTACATACAGATGCTCCGGAGATAATTTATCAAATAGAAGTAAGGTGAAAACGGTACTGCATATTTCATATTTGGCTCAAGAACATGAGTTAATTGCTGCCTGCCGAGAATATTCTCTTCACATTCGCGAAAGGCAAATTCACTGCTTCAAGAGTTAAACCATCAATTTCATTCATTCTCCCGGAGTCGGTGTGCGAATATCAACAATTTCTTTTATGACAATGATATTGACATCACGAGATCTTCACTAATGTGTGTGGGGTGTTTCTTAACCTTCACGTGTAATTCCCCAAGTTTTTTCATCAATTCACATTCATATGACACTTCCACAGCCCCAGATATCTTTGTTAAAAATTATTTAAGAGATTCTTGATCTTATATTTTTCTTTGACCGGTTTTGAAAGAATCATCCCATCTTAATCTGTGTTAATGTGGTTCTTTATTGCACTTAAGTGCACTTAATAGAGAGAAGTGTAGCAAGATATCTCCCGCGCTTTTAGTGATGTGCCAGCGAAGTAGTTAAAAAAGTTATAGTATTATTTATAGTGTTTTTTCAGAAAATTTGTATGACAATCAAAAAAATTATAGCTTTAATAGTCTTGGTCTCGCAAAGTGAGGGATACGTTTTGTGTTGTGTATAGTACTCGCAGTGTCCCTTTAATGAATGCAGTTATTTCATAATACCAATAATTCAAAAGATAATGAGTACATTTGAAAATGGTCGCTTGTACTTTAAATATTTTTGTTTAGTACTTCACTGAGAATTATTTTTTTTTAATTATGAATCTTTTTTGTGGCAAACATCCTATGATGTAATTGGGTTTATGAATTGTCTCATTATACGCCACACTTTTTTCTACGTTCAAAGCATAGTTTTGCAAATTAAATTTAGAATATTAAAATTACCATTGCATTCAAAGTAAATTTTGGAAGTTGATATAGTGAGAAAAAGTATATTGATATGTTGCTTCATAAAAATACGATACGTAACTGATAATTTAGTTTCAATTCTTTGTTAATAATTCAAACTATTTGATAGAAAAATACTCTATTTTTATTAGACAGGTAAATGTGGAGATAATGCAAAAGATAAAAATGTATGAACTCGATTAAATATTAGAGCAAGGCGTAAACTCAAACAGTTAATTTTTCAGTCCGTGAGTGTGGCGTCATAGGGTGTAATCAAAACACAGACGAGAGTGGGTTGTAATAACAGTTAGTTTATTCATAAACTAGACCGTAGTCACAAATAAAAAAATTCACTGCTTACAATTAACTAACTAAATAGATCCCACTACTTAGAGAGATTTTAATCGAACGGCCCCGCTCGACATCTGAGACCTAATTCATGTCTCGCTCGTCACGACAATGAATTGCCGGTCCCTAGTGAGACACTAGTAAAATACACATTGTTTTAATTAACACCTTCTTGCACTATGTTCTTACGGAGTTAATTCATTTTGATATGTTTCTACACTAATATAACAAAAATTAATTGAAAAAGGGTGCAGCTCACAATTATTTACTACTCACAAAAAACTTCCCGGGATGGAAAATGAATATCAGATGTATTATTTTGAAATAGTTCAGGGGATAACGGATTGTTTTTGCGGTTGTAACGGTTGTTGAACGCTCTGTAGCCTTTTTCGGTCTTCTCCGAGACCCGTTTGCCACGACATCTCGGGACTCTCGCTCCCTCTTCTCGTAGGTTGTTCCTGGTGCTTATTATCTGGCCGGGACCCTTCCCCAATTAGTGATGGATGTAGCCTATAGGCTCATACCCTTTAGTCGCCTGTAAGTATTTGTCCTGTCGAGTTACCCCGTACGCCTCTCTCGACTATTAGGAGTCAGTTTAGAAGATAGTATTACATTTCAATAGTAATGGAAGTGGTTAGTAGAGTGTTACATAGTGACTGGGCCTGTCCCTCCATGCCACTATACCAACGTCCATGGCTTACGCGGCCTTCATACCAAGCGTACGTGGGTGCAGTGCTCGGTGCCCCTGCACCACCAGACTGACCTGGACGGATGAAAGAGGGTTGAGACGCAATAATACATGGTAGATGAAAGGGTCCTATTATTCCGCTCAGGCATCCATGCCTTACGAAGGATTCAACACAGATTGCAACCACGGCCTGAGTGTACCGCGTACTTGGACGCAACTATTCCAAGTTCCTGTGCTACTAGGCCGGCCAGGATGGATGAAAGTGGGTTGAAGGGTAATGGATGTTGGATGGAAGGGCCCTATCATGACAGAACAAAAAAGCAAACATCCGTGCCAGGGTGGATTCGAACCGGTGATCTTTCGATCCGAGACATCGAAGACGTGTCTGCCTTGGTAGTAAATAATCAGTGTTTATAAGTAATCTAAAGTAGAAAACCAATGACCACTACCTTACAATGTGGTTGATTTGATTTGATTTTGATAGGGAGAGCAATAACAAAATATTCATATCTTCCTATTAGAAAGGTGTGTTCAATGAACATAATTTTCTTGTGTGATACTTTAATTTATTTATTTAACGTCAAAATCAGATAAAACTGTGTATGGCGTTTTATGGGGAGAACTGTATACTGTAACTGTTTTCTTAAATTCTGGGATCCCTACCCAAACCATTATACAAGTTAAATTGTGAATACAGATAAAATGAGAATTTTTGGCAAGAATTGATGAGAAAAATTCGCTCCAGTGTAATATAAATTATTTGCAAAGACAAATCAGCTATATATTTTAGCTATTATCCTTCTTCGTGCCCTTCGTGAAGCTTTCATAGAGGATTTCCTGCCGTGGAATCATGGAGAACGATAATTTGCATGGTATATTGCCCACAGAGCCCTAAAAGACGCGCACAGATAGTGAAGTTACATTTTTATTCAGAAGAAAAACAAGCGGCTGTGTAAGCATTCGCTTGAAGGATCAGGGAAACTGGACGAAAACTTGACCGAGATGGGTGTCATTGACCCAGAAGCTGAGATACAATACTTGTTACAGATTGTTTAGAATTATACAGTCCAAATGGTCATTAATACATTCAAAATCATTGTTGAAATGAATATTACTTTCCTTTTTGATGCTCGGTATAGTCTCTAATTGTATAGAAACAGTTACATTGCAGAAAAAAATTTACTTGGCACTTGAACTTACTTATTACATTTTGATCGTTTAATGCCATCTAGCAATACGTTGTGAAATAATGTACATGTGAAATATTTTGTAGTGAGCTGTTGATACCGACACCTGATGAATATATTTTCTAGTTTCATAAAGAGAGGCTTACAAGAATCACGTGAATGTGATATACTTTTTATTAGTATAAATATTTATGTTATCTAAACGTCTGGGAGCTAAGGAATTAAAATGCCATGAGGTCTTAAGAATTAATTCAATCGTAAGCATTAACTTTCGTAAAACTTTCCTAGAGTCTGACTCATTAACTCTTCTTTTCCACGTTTACCCATTATTTTTGTAATAGCAGTCCAAAAATATAGTAAACATGTATTACAAAAGTAAATATCTTTAGTTAACGTAAAAGAAAATTATGTTTTAAGTTGAAATAAAACAGTGTTTTATTGGTCTTTAAACTACCAACTGTTGATTAACCAGTGCATCGGTACTTATTCGATTTAAAATAATTATTCTATACAACAGAAAGTCCCAACTTCGCATAGAAGGAACTGATGGGTGGTTGTGATCAGATAAATTTATCATAATATTGTGGTTTCGCTGAGTGACAGATTTAATCTTTTCATTACGAAGATATTATTTGCTCGACCACGAGGTAAATTACTCTGCGAAGTGGTTTGAAAACCGCAGATTTTTCGACGAGAGAGAATTTAGAGCAGAAATGTTAATGTCAAGAATGACTAAATGCGCCATGTTGTCAGATGATTATTCCAAACGTACAATCTGAACAAATTGGTTTCTTTAATATTGGAGACTTCCGCAATAATGTAATTTCTGTCACAGATTTTCATTCGCGTTCGTAATCCGTGTTATTAATTTACCTAAGTCAACATTCAAGTGTCAGTTTACATCCCGTTGTAGAAATTTTCTTATTAGGCTCAGGAAGATCGCAGCAATTCATCGTCAGGAAGATTATGTGATAATTTTCTTTGTTAGAGACGTATACAAGAAGTTAATTGTCCATAACATCATTATTTTCATTCAATGCAAGTTTACAGGTTCTATTGCCCTGCAACTTTTGACACATTTCGACATTAAGTGCGAGATGAGTGCTGCAACCAATAAATTTGATATTGATTCAAAATAATAATTAAATTTTCCAAGAAATGGTATAGGGTATTGACATTAATAAAATGCGTTTTACACTGCTGTGTTAATAGGTCAATACGTGACCTGATTACTTTCTTCGAACAACGAGTGTTGACATTGTTACATGATTCGAGATTATACTAATATTATAGTAGTCATTAGCCAATCATCAGAACCTGTGGAGAGCTGTTTTCGGAGAATCATTAAGTCGGGTTTCCCTTCACGTAAGTTATATGAATAATTTTTTAAGTGAGCAAACTCGCAAAATATTAGCATTTTAGAAAGCAAAGCATATGCGAGCGTGCTCAAACTTTTGAATTGCATTCTGATTCACTGATTCACATTGTTATAATTCGCTGTTGGCATAATACTATTCCATTCAGATCAGCAAGGGAGAAATATTGCTCACATTCATTACCATACGCAATGGAAACTGATGTGCTCTTAGAATCCAGTGAGATGTACGCATTATTTCATAGAAAGGGTTGTAAGATTCTGGATGCGAAGGTAATAGGCGAAAACTATGGAATTAATAATGTGGGTATATAGAAGACATATTTTCTGTAGTATTAGTTGTTTAAGGTTGAGGATATTCAGTAACTGAGTTTTCAGAAAACAAATGTACTTTACCTAAAACAAAAGTAGATACAAGTGTGGAGGACAACTGCTCCAATACTCTGTGCAGTCATATCTGGGCATTGAAATAAGCGATAGCAGCGGTGCCGACCAGCTTGTCGACAACGAAGGCAGCGGCAGCAGCAAACTCCGGCCTAGAGACACGAGCGGAGTGGAGATCAGCTTAAGCTGACGGCCAGAAGCGAAGTGAGGACGCCGTCTCTGCAGCGATTTGGGAAGTGAACGCGTTGCCTTCGCTAGCGCTGCAACGGGCGTTCCGCGTACTAGTGGTGCGGCAGGAGAGAGGATATGGCAATTGCCATTCACACTTGTGGAAAACACTGACAGATAGTTACATTTACATTAACAAACCCTAATTTACAGATTACTCGAAAAGTTATTCGACTTTTAACTAAACAATTTTTTTACATTGTTCTTACCTTTCTACGTACTTTATTATTTCAGTAAACGTAAATTACAAAATCAGTGTTTTAATTACTCTTTGGATTGATGACAGTTATTGCTGTTTTCTCAGAAGCCATCTGAACTATGACTTGTTTACAATACGTATATTACCGGTGAAATTTCATTTATTATAATTGTCTAGCCATGTAGAGTTCTTGTACCATAAAACGATATTGAAAATTCTTTGTTAAGTTCTTTATTACATTAGTAGGAACCTAGTATAACTGATAAAATATTATTTTAATAATCCTTTGGTGAATAAAATTTTTAGTCTTTGGTACTTCTCCTCCATACGTCACACACAAATATTACCGTTCGTTGACTAAATCAATTCAAATCAAGTGATCTAGAACGACGTAAATATTGTAGAAGTTTCAGTTAGGAAACAGAATATTTTTAATCGTATTTTATTGCGATGTAGATTTCAAATTTTAAAATTATTAGTACAATCTCTGACACCTTTATACGTAAACATTCCGAGTGCATGAACACGTGTCAAATACATTCGTAAATTACGCAAGAGTTGCATTTATTTTTGTTTTTCACAAAGTAAGTTCACTCCAATCTACTAGTAGAGATAATCATACCTGAGTGCTACAGCTGCTCTCGTCTCTATAATGCCTTCTAAGTGAAATGGCGTTCCCGCCGAGTAGTTTCTCCTTCCACCTCTCGGCACAAGCACGTTTAAATGGATTCGAACTTCATGCAGATGTTGAAACGTGTCGGACACATGGCAGTTTGCACTTTATTCCCCAGCTACCACGCCTCTCACAGACTTCCAAACACAGGGAGCTCAGGATTTAGTCTCGATTTGCTGCTCCACGTACTCCTCACGTGTTTTGTTAAATTGTTCGTATAATTTTTGCTGCAGAATAAAATGTTCCCTAATGAATATAACTTCGCTGTGCCCGTTTTCTAGAAGTTCAGGGTAAAGTTTCCAGAAGTTCAGTGTATAGTTATTCAATTTTACGTTCTCCTCGTTCTCGCCGCAGTATGTCGATTTCTTCACGAAGGGCACTGTGAGGGAAAACAGCCAAACCCTGTAGCTGATTTTCCTTTGCAAATATTATTACAAGAGAGCTTATATTTTCTTATCAAAACTTACCAAAAACGCTCATTTCAGCCAATATTCAAAATTCAACTTGTTTTTGACTTAAGGTTGTGATTCCAGAATTTGAGAAAACCTGCACTGTATACACTTCTCCCCATAGTAGGTAATGCATTTTTTAACTGTTTGACGCTACATAAATAAATACGAGCGTTGGGGCATAGGTCATGGCAACTATATATGTGAGAAAATGAGCACGGGTGAAAAATGTGAAAAAAAGGACAAGACATGAACCAAGTGCAGGGACATTGAAAGACACACTAAAAGTGGGGTTTTCATATCTATTAAGGTATTTGAAATGACAGTACTGATTTTATGTTCCAACGTATTACAGCATATATGAGTTCACAATATACCTGAAGCATTACATATTCTTTCTAAAGGCCTGATCAGGCAGATCAGGCAAGGAAGTATTATAATGTTGAAGCAAAAAAACGGCGATTATTCATCAGAAAAACTTGGTTTGTTGGTCCCTGATATCAAGAAAGTAAATAATTCTTGTTCCTGTAATATGTAATATATGTAATAAATAGGGCCCGGATAATTATGTAATTACATATTTTCCTAAAGTAATTCTAGCAAGTCGAATCAACGATATATTCACGTTTCACATCGTTTAGTGGCCAAAAACGTTGAGTTTTTAGTACATATATTTACATATTTTGCCCGAAATTACATATATTTACATATTTTACACAAATGAACATATTTTTACATATTACTGAATTTTTCCATTATCCTACATTAAAAAATTTAATTCTTTATTTTTCCTATCTTTTTTTTTTTTGACATGGAATCATCCAAACAAACAATTCAGCATTGTCAAACATTTTTTTCTGTAGCCTCCTCTCTAAAATGAAGCTATTATTACGAGCTGAAATGAGTGTATCCATGAATGCCAACGGTATTGGAAGTAAAAGGGGGAGGCGACAATGCAATACATAGCTTCTGTTCTGTTAGTTTTCAGCGCGAGTATCGCGGAGAACAGAAAGGAAGTTTTTTTTTGTGAAAATGATATCTTTAGCAGGCGATATCGCGCACCCACTTCGCATATTTTAGAGCCTTTAACCTTGATACCCTTCACCAGAAACTCACGCACCATTTCAAGAAGGGCCGTTGATACTTTTCTTTCCCTGATTTTTACATGCGTCCCTCCCACCGTTGTTCGTAAATTATGTCTTTCGATCGAAAATTTGAAGTAAAATGTCGCCGTGGAACTGATGTGCACGGAAATCATATTGGCAAGATTTGTTTGATACTCAAAAGCTAAACAACTATATTGCCCCCATTTTCAATAAGCACTACAATTAAATTTTTGTAAACATCTTCCCTAGAACTTTCTGGTAGCTTTGAAATTACCCAATCAGCAGTCGCTTCTTTAAAAACTGTTCGTTTATCATTTGAGGGAAAATAGGGGGATCTAGTGAAGAAAAAAGAGGTCTTCCGTTCTGGAGAAAAACCCAGGATTCGAAACAATTTAGTGCAGTGCTATTAGTGCAGTGCCGTGAGGGGACAATTCTGTCACACTGGATCTAGAAAACACGGAGAAGAATAGAAAGTGTATTTGACATTAATATTTAGATGTGTTATTAAACAAATCCTTCATATTTTTAAAGTCAAAATGCAATTCGTCACGTCTCCTTGAAATTCTCTTTCTTTAGAGACGTCATTTATAAAGATTGGTTGCGTGTTAGAGCCACAAAGGGAAGGTATAAAACTGAAATAATATCGGAGACGATATATGTTTCTTATTGATACGGAGATCGTTGTAAATAATAGAATTATGAGAACTATAATGTTTAATTCTGGTCTTTATATTAAGTACACAGAACAATATATACTAAGATAAAGGTATTTTAATAAAAAATAATTGATATAATGATACTTAATGTTACATATTTCATACTTTTGAGTACATATTTCTGTATATTATAATACATATATATGTACATATTTTCCCAATTTTTAGTACATAATTATCCGGGCCCTAGTAATAAATAACTTCCTCTTACACGTTGGCAGATCCAGAATTTGTGAATTGAACTGATGTCGCTACTCCCTGAATTTGAAACGGATATTTTGATTTTTACAGTTACTTTAATTGAAGCCTCAAAGTCATTTTCAAAATTTTCTCACAAATGGGTCTACATTTCCTTTAAATATTTTTCTCGGATAGAACAAAGTACTCTTATAAAGGAAAGAATCCAAACCCGGGCCCCCATTTTGTTTTCGAGTGTTTTAAATCGAATTATCTACACAATTAAATCAAAATACATGAAATGCATACCTTACTTTGTTATAAAAATGTTATATTATTCTTAAAATTATTGTCCAAGTAGTTCAAGAATATCCCTTTTTTGTAAACATTACGTTTTGTGGATATTTAAAAAAGGTTTCCTAATGTGAGCCCGCCACAAATGTTTTAAGTAATGGATAAAAATAAATTAAATAACTGCAAAAAGATTGAACTGTGTATAATTTTAGAAAAATACAAGTTTAACATTCTGTACATAAGAAATTGTCTTATTTCTTACTCAGAGTCTATATATTCTAGTGCAACAAAAAGTGCGACGACAGTTCGTGTAAGTATCTTTCTCTGCCCCCACATATTCTGCATGAATCTAGGGATATCACACATTGTTCTCCTATAGTCCTCTAAACATTTTACACTGCAAAACGAGCACTCTGAAATTGGGAGCGAAGATATCCCTGGTAGAACTTCCAATTCCGAAGAGCCAGAGGACATGTTCGATTTCTCGCCTGAGGTGGAATTTTTCTTTTGCTATTTGTTTAACATCAGAATTCTCTTAAAATCTTCTGTTTTCCACTTCTCTGAGATTAAATTCTGAAATTTTCTCTTGACTTCTTTTTTCTTCCTGCCCTCTCAAGCTATAGGCTTCAGACTATGCTTTTGATTTTTATTAAACTCTTAAGATATAAGCAATGCCAAATACCTTAATTGTTTTTATTTTACAAGACGAAAAGTTGGGGCCCTGTATTACAGAACTTTGAGGGGCTTGGGATAGGCACCAGTGGGTTTGTAATTCCAAACGGCAATAACATTTTTACAAGGGAAGTAAAATAAAATACATTACCCTAATCAGTGTTGTCAAGGTCGATGCCATGAGCGGGAGTCCGTTGCACGGGTGCCACGACGAAATGGCCCCTCCAAGCAGTTCATTACCCCGCCACCAGAGACACCGCCAGGCCTATTGTAAAACGGTGGGGTTAGTAATAGTTTCCTTTCCGACGCTAGTTGCGCAGAGAAGCTCGTGGCATTCTACATTGCCACGACGCGTGCTACTGCCACCAGTAGAATAACTTGACACCACTGCCCTACATCAATAGTTTGTAATACTCTTTCAAAATAATGGAATGGTTAAAAGACTTGCCAATGAAGTATCAAAATCTGACAACTGAGAATAAACACTTGAATAAGCACTTTGCTTTTCACTGTTGGCATTAATGGCCATCCGGCCGGCAAGAAGTGAAGACAAGGACACTACCACTTGACTGCGCTGCGGTCGTGCAAAGAACTACAGTTAGTACGTTTTCAATATGCAACAACACATTACAGAGCAGCCAATCAAGTAGCTCGCATTAGGAACCGGGCCAGGGTTTGGGTACTTTTCTCTAATAATGGCACAGACCCGATTTTCTTTCAACTGTCAGAATTTTTGAAAATTTCAAGTGTTTTTTTAGGATATTTCCTACAACTAGAGTATTGGAGATATGATCTTATTGAAATCTGTTCTTCAAAAATAGATCTGTATATAGGGTTTATTGAAAATTTGTTTTCAAAACAATTATTTTGAAATATGAATAATTTTTGCGTAACTGTTCATGAAATGAAAGAAAATTTAAAAAGCAAGATTTTTTCAGAAACCGCTTCAATTTTTTCTCAGGTAGTGCGATGTACGCTGATAAAAATGTGGAAGTCCAATTCTCTCTGAATGTTCCAAAATTGTAAAGTTCCAAATCATGCAAGAAAGTATCTGCTGTCGTAGCACCACCAGTTTTAAATTTCAAAGCTGTACATTATCTTGTGAAAATATATCTACCATAGGGAACAGGCGAAAGGAATTAGGTTTGATAAATATATTTAATTCGTTTAAATACATATTAAAATTAAAAGCTTATGCAATAGGAACAGGAATCAATTAATTTACGAAACAATGTATATAATATTATTTTTTCGCATCCGAGTTTGCATGAATTTCACATCTCAGAGAAATGGCACATGCTTTTAGTTCTGTTTACATATGAAACTTTTATCGGCAGGATATGAACGCCCTCGAGTATACATGCATATTTTAAGAAGAGGAAAATAACACAGTGGCTTTCACCTCTCCTGGGTATTTGATAAACCTCGACGGATAAGCCTTCGTAAAATTGCAAAATAATAACAATTATTTAATGTTTCTCTAGCAATGTGATCTTTCTTCCTTTTAATTTTATATCTTGCCTTTAAGGCGAAAATTTGTTCTTGGATGCATGCATCATCTGTGAAGTTCGTGTGTGTTTAAACTCGCCTTTTCTCCTTTGGTTATTTTGGACTTTGATGAATTTAATCAAGTGCTCTGGCGATCCAATGGATCGTTCAGCCAGCAAAGAACTTTCTGAGGTCATTCAAGCGTTCTCCGAAGTTGTCCTCTTCTGAATTTCATGAAGGCTCAAAGCTTTTTCTTGCCATTTATTTTTCAATTACAAAATATGACTTTAAGTTTTCCCAGATATAACCACATGTTGCAGATTCTCCATGCCAATTGTGACGTGTAACAAAATAGTTATGTGCAGATATAAATTACAACCGTGTGTTTGTGATTACGACTCTCTCATGCAATAACGAGGCAAGGAAAGAATGTTCGTTCATTGTTATTGCGTGAAAATTAATACATCACGGAAAAAACTTAAAACGAATTTTCTATTGATAAATGATTAAAAAACGTATAGATTAAAATTAACGCGTGGTACTTCAGTACAAATAGATATTCGCAATATTTATCTGACTCATTAATAATGAAGGGAACTACATTTGTAAATATACTGACCCATATTTCTTGGCAGTTGGGTAACTTAATACACATATTCGAATCATTTGTACGTATGTAAAACCCACTTTTCATACTTTAAAACTGGCAAAGGTGGCTTATGGCATAAACTGAAGTCACTGCAGTGCCTGTGACCGGGAGGTTCTAGGGTTCGCATCCCGACGGTGGCAGGATTTTCGAAACTAGCTTCTGAGCCAGGTCGGGTACAGCCGCTGTCTGGATTCTAGCGGCCGTCTGTTCTGATCGGTATTTTTCTGTGGTTTCTCCGATCAACACCAGGCGATTTGTCGGAGCAGTACCCTAACAAACGGGCCAAGGACCGCGCGTGAACTTTTCTTCCTCTTTCTTATCCTTTCATACTCACTTACTTGCTCTCACTTCTACTTACATGCACTACACTAGCACGCTTGCCGGAAACCAGTCGGAAGCTAAGAGCTTTTTCCAGCTGGGACGGTGTCACGCTGGTGGGAGATACCTTTCTGTGGAATATCCTCGCAAGCTGACTTAGGTCACAGTGCTGGATCTCGCCACCCAGCGGGGAGGGAAGATCACCGACACCTCCGCAATAAAAAACATGCACTACACGTACAGGTCTAATGACATTAGCAGTTGTCGCGCCATGAATCACTAATCAATCAAGTGTTTTAAATATTGCGTTATTTAACAAAAAACTAGTAGGAAAAGAGATGTTTCAAATGTATTGCGGGTGGTATCTGTCCCTGGGATATATTAAGGTAAACGAAATAGGAGTCCTAAATACGAATTCATATAGTTAATTATTAATTATTTCCAAAGTTTCTTTTTCAAAAAACAAATGTACGTATTAATATGTACCCTTTTAACCCAAAAAGGAATTTCATACCAAACTTGCAAAATTCCCCTGCCTCGCTTTTTTCTAATTCTCTTCTAATCCTAAAAAAAAAATTTACTTTGAAACCATATATTTGAGACAAATTTTTCCTACTTAAATACAACGCAACATATTTATATTAGCCTTTTTTCGCCTCAGTAAAAACAAAGAGCTCACTGAGCATTAAAAGTTCTCTGAGGTCGTTGTATTCGACGTTGTATTCGACGTTGCTATTCGACGTTCAGCAAAAAATTTGTTGAATAATGATGCCGATTCTCAGTAGGCGAAGAAAATAGGAAGGGAAATATGAAGGCTATAACTGCGTTGATTTATTCATAACATCCATCAAATTTATTCAAATAATGGGCGTATTATCAGAGCACTTTAAACTATCAAGGGAAGGCCAAACGTCCAAGGCTAGACACCGAAGTCAGAAATTACGCATCTATTCTACGTTAATCGAAAATTCAAGAGATAGTACCGCAAAATTTAGTGAATCAGGAAGAAGTCAAAGAAGCTCTTTATTTCCTCATTTGCAGAACGTTGCTAAGGCATCAGGATAAAGTTACAAGATACGCTTAAGTTTTTTTCAGAATTATAATTGCAAAGAGGTCCAATGAGAATTCTGTTCTAATTACAGTGTCTAATTACCAGTAGCCAGATGTGAGGGTAGAGTGGTGGCAGAATATTAGAGCATAAAAGGAAAACAAGGCGTAATTACTTCGTGAGATAATCATTGCGTTGGGAACAAAGTTGAGGGTGATTACTACCTGCAGTAATCAGAGCTGCGTTCATCTACTGCTAATGCTACCTCTATTTTATGAAGAATCGCCGTCTTTATCACAAATGCCCACGATTTCTCTCTTTGGCCAGATGTAATACCACTGACAAAGTATTTTACTCGATAACGATTTCCCCTTTCTTTCTAGTTTGTTTTCAAATAAATTTAAGACGATACACTGCAAATAATATTAATAATAATAACAATAAAAATTAATTTAATTAAAATTAATGCAGAAATCTCTTTTCTTAAATACTTGCCTCCTTGTCAGGAACTTTTAAACTCAGATTCTTAAATAAATAGCAAATAACACATGTAGCGAACAGCCCGTTGTTATTTGAGAACCAGATCTTCCTGTGAACCAGCAATGTGTAAACATAATAATAACAATAATAAAAACAATAATATATTTCCATCTTGTTTTACATAAAATGTTTACTCTTTTATTTCTTGAAATATTATATATACGTAATTATAAACATAGTTTAAAAGAATGTTATAGAACCGCACGGAAAATCGATATCATGATTTTAACAGAAATATACGTTTTGGGCCCCCTTAATACCGAAAAAGTGATATTTCAAACATCCGTCAGTCTATCCGCCCATGTGTCTGTCTGTAACAACACTAGCATCTAAACAAATTATATAATATTTTCAAAAATGAAAAGGCCCCTATCGATTTTGCCTGACTGGACTACCCGCGAATTCAAAACGAATTCTTTGAATTTTGGTACGTAATCCAATGAAGCCTCTGGGACATTTTCAAAATTTGCCGCCATTTATTACTAGATTGGAAGAGAAACATACTTGTAAAGGAAATATTGTTCCAATTTTTACTGTTAACTCTAAATTTTCGATTTTTGTGAGTTTCCAATTTTGGGACCCCTCGAACAACAACTACACAATTGATGATAGAGATTGTTTACAATTGAATATTGTCTTATTATTTTTTATCTTTTCTTGAAAGAACACGCCCCTTTAAAATATTAGATAGCAGAAGTTATATAATTTATTCCATATCAAGTAAAAGTTGATATTAAACATTTTTTACAGTTGTGGCTCCATATCTTCTGACTCCATATCAGAAGGTTGCGTGTTCGAATCACGTCGAGGTCACCAATTATTTTTGGTAATGTGATTATTCTTTAACGTTTAACCACAAATCAAATTCCGTGTAACGTTGTATTGAGTTTGTATTCCTCTTTTATACAAATGTATCTTCAACACACATTATTCCTATCCTCTTATTATTCACGTTGTTACTGGGATCTCCATCGACGTTCACAGGTCATCTGATGGCAATGTATACCAATGTCACACAGTCTTCTTTTCTCAAAAAACACTTATTTTTTTAAACAAATCTCCTCGTATATATATATATATATATATATATATATATATATATATATATATACACACACACATATATACACACAGGGTGATTCACGTAACTTTAGCACCTCCTGTAACTTTTCAACGGTTGAAGTTATTGCAATGCAGTTTTCACAGAAGTGCATGAGATAATGGGGCTAATTGATACGTGAATTCATTTCTGTTTTATCACTTGTATTTTACGAGATATTTGAGGTAACTTTGTTTTTTTTAATAGAACTATACATATTTTTTCAGTCTATCATGACAATCGTGAAAAGACGAGTCCAATAATATACATATTGTCATATATTAGATAAGCATTTTTTTGAGTAATTTTGATTTTTGCGACTAGGGTTTAACGGATATTTGGAATGTACTCATAACAGTCCGCCACACAAGGTCACGCAGCGCTCCATCGACAAACGCGCGCTCGGGAAAGGGAAGGAAATTTAGCACTTGAAGATACGAAAATATTCCAAATATTCAGAAAAATGTTACAGTTTTTCCTGAACTCTGCTTTCAGTCCTTCCCCATTTTCATAAGTAGTATGTTTCGATAAGTTTGTTTCCATCCCTAAGTTATTATTATATGCTTATTAATATTCAAAGTGTTTGCTCACAATATGCAATATTTTTTGTACAGTCTTAACATTTATTCCGATAGTGTTTTGCTTCAAGATCCCATTAATATCTTGTGACATAAAACCCAATCAAAAGGAGTTGAAGTAATAAACAATTTTATTACAATACATAGTTATGACAAATCCTTATTTTCAATCCTTCAATTCCTTCACCCAAAGAAAGGCAGAAACATTGAATATGCGGAAGGATGGAAATCAAAGTTCAGGGGAAAAATCTGCAACAGTTTTGTGAATATTTGGCATATGTTTCATATCTTCAAATAATAAGATCCCTTCCCTTCCCGTCCCCGTGAGCGTGTTTGCCGGTGGAGTGTTGCGTACTGCCGGTGGACCTCGTGTGGCGAACTGTTGCAAGTACGAGATACATTCCGTTAAACCCTAGTCGCAAAAATCAAGATTACTAAAAAAAAATGCTTATCTAACATATGACAATATGTATATCATTGACTCGTCTTTTTACGCTCGTCATGATAGAGTGAAGAAATATGTATAGTTCCATTTGAAAAAAAAGGTACCTCAAATATCTCATAAAATACAAGTGATAAAACAGAAACGAATTCACGTATCAATTAGTCCCATTCCCTCATGCACTTCTGTGAAAACTGCATTGCAATAACTTCAACCGTTCAAACGTTACAGGAGGTGCTAAAGTTACGTGACTTAGCCTGTATATCAAAGCAAATCATATAAAATTTAATGTTCTTCTAATTACCGGCAAATTCTCTGTATTTTCGAAAATCGCTAAACGTTGACATTGCAAAACTACAAATTTTAAGTTATAGATTTTTATCATTAATAAAATCTTTATCTGAAGTAATCCTCCGTTAAATTTGTCTTTTGTCTCGTAACGTCGCAATTAGTAATACCCTTTTATCCCTTCGGGCAGGGGGTCGGCGCCGTAAGTAATCGGGGTTCCCAGACAGTCAACCATTCAAGAATACCTGGTGTCATTTGTTGCTTGACTTCCATGACTCCAGTAAGCGTAGTTAAGTAATTTATTTATTTATTTACGTCAAAAACAGTTAAAAACTGTGGGTGACGAGCTATGGGGAGAAGTGAAATTTGTGCACGTTTTCATAATTCTGTGATCTCTATCCTAAACCATATTCTAGTCGAATTTTTAATACTGAAAAAATATAGTTTTTTTTCAAGTTTTGTTGACAAATAGTCGCTCCTATATAATAAAATATATTTTCAAAGATAAATTAGCTATAAATTTGTGCCCTTATCCTTCATCATGTTCTTTATGAAAGAATAATACTTTTTGCCGCGACAATATGGAAAACGATAATTTGAATAACGATATTTCTCACTGAAATTCAGAAGACATGCACAAATAACGAAGTTACGGTTAACGGTTACGGTTATAAATAATGAAATTCAGTTAACGAGGCCGGCAACTCATGTTCGACTCATTTTTAATCGTCGGAAATGTTAGAGGTTAGCGTCGATGTTGGTTGTGTAACGTGTCGGTGAGGTAGTTGTAACGTGACTGGCCTGAGTTCGAGTGTCGATCGAGTTCGAGTGTCGATCGAGTTCGAGTGTCGATCGAGTTCGAGTGTCGATCGAGTTCGAGTGTCGATCGAGTTCGAGTGTCAACGCAGGAAAAACCTATTTGTTGATTGGAAAAACCTTTGATGGTGCATGTGTTATTGTAATATTGCTTAGCCGTTACAAATAATGCGAAACAATATGTGCTGTTGTAGCACCGGAAGTTTTCAGATGAATTTGTGTTCTCAAATTGTAAATTATATTTTACTAATTTAATAAGTATTTAATATTTCTATGACATACGTATACTGAAAATTAATTATTGACCTCACACTGTTCTCAATAGAGCCACTCACATCCAGCCTCTTACCTCCTTCTGCTTGGTTGCAATCTTGCCTGGCTGCTCTGTAAATTTTGGGAGGGGAGTTTGCTAGACGAGACATACCACGCGGTATAATAGAATAAAGTATGACGGTGGGTGATCATGGGTACGATCGTGGTGTGAGATAGAGACTGAATGATAGCAGGCGCGCTTAAAAACTACCTTATCTCTTGCAATTTCGCTCCATGGGCGTCAATCTCGGCTGCGGGCGTGATGACTTCACTGGGGGTAGGCATTGTTCGTGGGTTGTTCGTGGGTTGTTCGTGGGTCGTTCGTGGGTCGTTCGTGGGTCGTTCGTGGGTCCTTGAGTAGATCAGGCGCCAGGGAGGCACTGAACAAGAGGGCGCCGATGGCGGCGGCCTAGGATTTTCCTCTACAGGGCACACTGCCCGGTTGATCTCCTGTCTTTGGCGCGTCCCTCGGGCGGCGGTCCCTCAGCAGGAGCGATGGCGTTTGCGGCAAAGCGCGTTGATACTCGTAGTGCGCCTCATCCGGACGGTCGATAAGGCAATTGCGTGTGCTGATTAGTACTGGAGTCAGGGGTGGCCTCCTAGCTGCACTCACTTCGTGCTCATTTACAAGCGACTACTACTTGGCCCTATACAAGCGGCGGAGCGGCGGTTCAACGGCGCCGGCAGAAGCTAAGCCGGGCAACGCTCAGAATTCTCGTGAAGGGCGGCTGCGGCTGGCGAGCCCCGGAGCACGGGCGCGGAGTTGCGGGGAGCGCAGGAAGCGGCAGCAGCAGCAGCGGGCCCGGGTGTTGGTCTCGTATACTTCGATTTTTCTATAGTGGCCGATGATATTAGGTCATTGTTGCACCTCCTGCCTTGTAAAATGAATATTTTTAACAGTAGTAAGCACATTTCTGAGGTCACGAGCTCCATTGAGAAGGACGTTTGCGAATTAATGAGAAATATTCATATAAGGCAGGAGATGTACCAATGAACTAATGTCATCAGTGACTATAGAAAAATCGAAGTATAGTCGAGGGGGTGGGGTCAGTCTTCGCCCTATGGCCGGGCGGACGCCCAGTGCAACAGCTCCAACTGCTCGCGCTTCTCGCCAAACAATTAATGAACGAAAGTTTTTCCGTCTACGACTCGGCGGCTGCCGTAGTCACGTGATGCGCAACTCGGGGTCTCGTATCAAAGCCCTAGGAAATGTGGGTGAAAAAGCGATCGTCCAATGGGAGCTCGCTTCGTACGAATTTTGATTTCAAAAACCGAAATTCTTAAGGTAGCCGGGCGGGAAGTGGCCTCCCCAGCGACGCTGCATTCCTCAAACATATGGTACCCAAATGTCACTTGACCGTTGCCAGCCTCGGTGAGGGGGAACCTACCCTCGCATACCAACGCATTAGGGAGTTTTAGCGCCACGGGTAAGGTAGCGGCGTTATGCACTAACAGTCACGTGACGGACCTTGACGTCATAACGTACGACCTTATACTTTCATAAATAGTGCATGCCAGTAGGAATCTCTACAGTCAACTTACAAGCGGCCAAATGGCCGCCTAAAACCATAAAAGGTTGCATTTTTCTAACTCTGATTTATTTTTATTTATTTATTTACGTCAAAAACAGTTTAAAACTATGTGTGACGAGCTATGGGGAGAAGTAAAAATTGTGCACGTTTTCATAGTTCTGTGATCTCTATCCTAAACCATATTCTAGTCGAATTTTGAATACAGAAAAAAGAGCGGGTTTTTCAAAGTTTGTTGACTAAAATATTCGCTTCTATATAATAAAATATATTTTCAAAAGTAAATTAGCTATGAATTTGTGCCCTTAACCCTCATCACGTTCTTCATGAAAGAATAATACTTTTTGCCGCGACAATATGGAAAACAATAACTTCAATAACTATATTTTCCACTGAAATTCAGAAAACGTGCACAAATAATGAATTTACATTTATGTCCAGAAGCAAATCAAGGGACCATCTCAGCATTTGCCTCAAAGAATCAGGGAAACTGGACGAAAAACCTGATCAAGATGGGGGGGTCTGATAAACCAATTCTCGTATGTGAGGCAGTTACAATTATTGCTTACCAACTCCACAACGCTGGCAAGAATTAACGGAAAATGTTGGAGAGGTGACAGGAAAGAAATTTACAAAAACGAAGTTGAAATCATATCTTCGAGTTAGGCTTTGTCCTATGCTCATAACGAACGCTGTTTTAAGATACTTCCTACATTCTCAAGAAAAACTGATTCAAAATTCCAGACTGCACACTCATCGCGGACGTTCACATAATCTAAAACTCCGCGCACAATGTAGATTTGTTACCCTCTTGACTCGTATCGTGGTTAAAATGTCTCACCACTACCCTAAATTCTTTGATATAGTATGCATCTTCTTGGTTTAACGCTTGAAATGCTTCTTTTGTCGTAATGCATAGCGCAATGACGTTCTTTGCTAAAACTCTTCTGAACGTTATCCATTACGACCATATAAAGTCGTCAGTCACATGATCAATAGTGTTTAAGGATGTCTCCTTACGCCTGGCGCTAAAACTCCCTATTGTAAACCGAGCTGCGCCTTTGAAAGTGCAAAATTCCTGACTTTCTTTGCGAACGCCGTCTCTGGTGTTAAAGAAAAATATTTTATGCGCGGCGAAAAGTTGAGACTCGGGGATGGTCGCAAGTACATAACATTCTCTTAATCTAACAAAAACGAATTCTACACATGATGATGATACATCTGTGGTCCTGGTTGGTGAAACAAACTGAGCCTGAAAGAATTCCGTATGGGTAAAATGAAAACCTTAATTTGGGGTTTCATTCATTTACGTGGACTTTCAATTTAATCAAAACTCAAATGGAAAGCCATTAAAAGATTGTTACTTTGCAAACATCAGCACTTGTTCATTTTCAATGGCTTATACAGTTCGTTGCACAAGGTCATTGAAAGTTTTTTGTTTACTATTAACTTAATACTACGAACTCTATTAGTTGCTTCTGCTAACGTTTCACTCTGTCATTTTTACAAAGAATATTTGACAGAGAGATATGTTCTTCTATTTATGTAATACAAAGAATTCGTTTACAGATATGAGTAAAAAAAACGGGCCTCAACACCGAACGATGCGATACCCTGTGCTCAATTGACCTAAATCTAAAAATGAGTCTGAGAAATGTTATTGCAGTCCAGTAATGTATTTCTGCTCTTTGATATTTATGTTTAAGATATGAACATACTCCAGGGGAATTGCAAAAACTTCCATTTGAAGGTAATATCCAACGATTTCTTGCTTTGAATGAAAGAGACTGAGTCCTTATTGTTCTCCTTCTTTGGACTCAAATATTTATGAATGTGCAAAACTACAAACAAATAATTACCTTTTCAAATATTGTTTATTAGTTATACCAGACATTTTTTAAAAGTTAATCTTCTATGAGTTAATTAAATTAGAATGACATTTCTCGAATATAATGCGAAAGTTTAATTCCTGTACTTTGTTCAAAATATGTTTTATATGTATCAAAACAATTTAAAATGGTTTCTACTTTCACGGAGCAATATTTATATTCGAAGTTTTGTTGTATTTTCCAATGAAAATAAAATAACGAATTGTTTTTCTCGTTCGAGGGTATATTCGATGAGTAAAAATGTTTCATATTGCATATTGGACAAGGCACGTTTTCTGTTTATTTCTCAGAACATTTAAAAAATTAAGTGAAGGAAAAATAACTTCATTTCCAAAATTTTCAATTGAAATTCGCATGAAACGGAGATGATATAATAACAGTTACAATGAAGTTGCAATCATTCTGTCGAAAACAAAACAACAGTGTTTGAGTCTGTCTATTGATTTGTCTTCACACTCGTATTATTTCACACATTTATCAGTCGCTTTCACTTGCTCGTAGTATACAGCTTATAATACATTTTTCTATTTGAAATTTTGTAGATTATTTTCTGATATTATGACAATGTCTAAAAAATTTCAGGATTTCAATAACTAATATTACATATACCTTAACTGCCACGATATATAACAAAAACCTTTATTTTTTAACTTATTTATTGGAATGGTACCTGTATTAATCGGCCAATTCCTATAAAATTCAATTACGTGAGTGATTAAAATCGCCAAATTGTTATGGAGAGCGGCAGCTTTGCATTTGCAGATGAGGAATACTTTTTCAGTTAAGGTGCTACAACAGCACATATTTTCTTGCATCATTATTAAATTTGCGAAATTAAATTTTCAAAAATTCAAAAACTTCGACGTAAATGGCACGTTAAATATCCTTTTCTCTATCCGTAGAAAAATTAAAGATAAAAATTGAAAGCAGTTTCTGAGAAAATGTTTTTATTGCATTAACTTTAACAAGTTTATGCGAAAACTAGTTTTTTTTACATTATCGCGTTACGAATACTTCGTAAAAAGAAAATGTTATGTTACCGTGCGCCGGAAAACGGCGAATTTTCACCAGAAAAACTCTTATAGCGGGGATCTGGTGACGAAAAAGGGGATAAATCCTGTCGCTAAATTTAGAAAAGCTAGTGGTGCTACAACAGCACTTACTTTCCCGTATTAGAGGAAACAGCTAAGTAGTACTGTAATATTGCACTTTATGCGCTACTAACATCTTCGCTTGGAACTCACTATTTCCTATTTGCAGTGTTGTCAGAACTATGTGAATTCTACAACTTCACAAAAATAGAATGCAAAAGTTTTGTAACCCTGTATTGGAAAAAGAAGCCTGATACTCTGGAAATATAGAAATGCCTTCCATTGGGCCATGACTAGGGAAGAGTATTTTAAAACCATGCAACAAATTCTCTACTCACTACAAATGGTACAGCATTTGGTGCAAAACTAAATATTTGCCTGCAAATATCAACATAAATTAGACAATTATAACTCCTTTTCATACAGCTCCATTAGGTCACAACAATGACACTAATTCACAGGTATTCGCGAGCGCAAAGTGAATTCCATTGTTGCAGACCCTGCATTGTCGATATTCTGAGAGCTATTAATTCTTTTTACTTGTTTCAAATATTTCAAAATAAAGAATTCCTAAAATATTAATGTGTAAGTCTATAAAAAAGTTCGAATGTAAGAAACGAAGAAAGAAATAATATACAAAATTGCACATTCTAATTTACGACGCATCCAGCTGTCCGAAGCGCAGTAAATTTACAGCGGCCTATTACGTTTGTCACAAAATTAAAGAAAAACTACTCGTATTTTGAAAAAATTAAGCATGACCGTATTTATTTTATTTATTTATTTGTCAAAAAAACAGAAACTGTGCCAGACTTTCCCGTATTAGTTTTCTATTTTCCTGGGTCTTCGCTAGCTATTCGGAATTGCCATATACTCTTTCTTGCCAGCTCCCATCTATCATCGCCAAAAGTACATTTTTTTGTCATTTTCTTAATTTTTCGGTTTCCTATTGGTAGAACAGAAACATTAATTTTAGAATATTAAAGAACACAAAAACCTAGCCGTAAATGGCAATTTTCTTTTAAAAATTATGTGCCGTTTAAGAGAAAATGGCGTTTTAGCACTACTAAAAATGCGAAAATTGAAGCTCATTTTCACAGAAAATTTTTGAGTTTTCAAAATACTTTATTTGAAGTTATTTGAAGCACTTACACTCACAAATGTAATCATCTTTACAAATTGCGGATAATGTGCATATTAAAGATGTGAGAGATCTTTCAAAAAATTTACATTTATATAATTTTTGAAAAAAACAAAAAAAAACTCAAAATAAACTTCACGCTATACTAATGAGTGTAATTAGCACTATCCGTTACAAAAGTTTCAAGAAAAAAATTGCAGCCGTATACGAGAAAATGACGTTTGAGCATTTCTGAAAATGCCGAAATTTGAGCTACTTTTCACAGAAAACGGTAGTGTTTTCGAGAAACTTTACTTGACTTTATTTAAAGCATATATACTCGTAAATATAATAATATAAAAAAATCGCCGATAATGTAAATATTAACGACGTGAGAGACAAGGAAAAAAATTTACATTTTTGTAATTTTTGAAAAAACCAACCGATAGACCAAAATGGCTTTTATGTCATTGATAGAGTACATTTACCACTATCCCTACCAAAAGTTTAAAGAAAAAATTTGGAGCCGTTTTTGAGAAAATTTTGTTTTTGTAATTTTTTAAAATTACACATATTGCACGCAATATTGCACGAAAACTACCAAAATTGTGAAAAACATTTACATGACCTTTATTAAAGAACTCAATATGCAGAACAAATTTTATTTGAAGAAAAAATCTCTATCTTCAATTTTGTAGTTGGAGAAAGACGCCGAAAAAAATTCAAACTTTCACAATTTTCGAAAATTCAGAGCTGTACGTGAAAATCGGACCTATGCCATGTTAAAAAGTGTATTTTCCTCTATTCATACAAGAAATTTAAAGAAAAAATTTGGAGCCGTTTTCGAGAAAATGTTGAAAATCCCCGGGGGGCTTAATATAAAGTACCCCCAAATTTTAAAGAATCTTTTTCAAAATCACAAAGCTTCAAATAGAATCAGATCGACTGGGGAATATCAATTTTGAAGAAAATCGACCGAACGGTTTAGGCGCTAGCGTTGACCACAGACGGACAGACGGACGGAATGCCGTCAATCGATTTTTAAGTATAAAGAAGCAACAAATCATGGATTTTGACCACACCACGAGATAGAGGATTTTTTTTTCTTAATTTAGCAACTGGTTTTATCTACTTATTCGTTTTCACGGCCCGGCAATTAATTTTTTCCGCCGAAAATTGGCCATTTATTCGCGCAGCATTACATAACTTTCCCTATACTACGTATATCACTCCGTGTATACGTACGTATACGGAAAAGTAAAAATGTATAAAATGTAATTATACCGTGCTTATAATATCATGTGTGTGCTTATAATATGTAAAGCAATGTAATGAGAGGTACTGAGGGTAGAGAACAAATGTACGAGACTTATTAGTAGGTAGTCAGTTTAGCTTGTATTGTGATAAATGTTTGTGAAAATAAAATGAAGTTTTTTTAAATTAAATTATTTTATATGCGATTTAGTAACAAAGCTAATATTAACTATCTTTAATAAAAATTAACAAATCGATTATTAGAATCTTGCGAGCATCTTTCATTTTCATTACAGAGAATTATAAGTAGGATGTGATTACAAAGACTAGTGATTTATCAGAATGTGAAGAAAGTCACGACGATTTAGAGGAAGAAAATGTCAACACTGACACAGAACAAAAAGCAGACGGTGACATCAATTTAGCTCATTCAGATGATTTTCTTACAATAATGAAAAATTAGAAATGGTGTGAAATTGAGTATTATAAATATTAAAAACGACAACTTTATTAAAATTCTAATCAGTTACATTCTCGTTAAGAGATTTGTTTCGAATATATTGTGAAACGTACTACATTAAGTGCTCGTTAGTGTTGTAAAGAATGCCGAAATGTTAAGACTAAGGAACATTTCCGATGAGCAAGTATTTGTTTCCGAGCGGCATCAACTATTATGGTCATTATTCCCAGGACGGTAGTGAGTATTATAACCTGGGAATTGGCGATGTTCCCGCCCGTTGGATCGTGAGACCCGGCGCCGACCTACACTTCGGCTTACATATGAAACCTTCTGTTCATTCCGTGAATTTGGTCTAATTTATAAAACAATATGTGTCACTTCGCTAACAACAAACATGGAATGGGGTTAATGTTCTTCTGAAGTTATATTTCACTTCAATTCTCGAGACCATCATTTCTCACAGAAATAACTGAGTAATGCAAATGACTAGATTCATTACATTACTGGGCGGTGAGAAATGTGAGCGCACTCTGAATCGCCCTGCGCAAAACCACAGCGTGTGGACGATGTCATTGTAATGGACATTAGCTACCCTCCCATGACTCGACTACTTGTCGCGTGCCTCCGGCGAGGGCAGGATTAGGTAATTCAGAATTTGGACAGTGAAGAGGGCGAAGAGTGAATGTTTAAAGGTGCTTGGAAAATGGTTGTAATGTTTAAGACATTACGAATACATCGGAAAAGATAATTAACGAGTGCTGTTACAGCAGAACATACTTTCTCGCGTTATTTCTAACTTTTGCAATTTTCGAAAATTCTGAGAATTCAACTAAAATGAGATCTCCGTCATTTTATTAAGCGTCATTAGCTCTGTAAGAGAAACAATAAAATAAAACGTTAGGTCTTTTGTAAAAAACATAAATTTCAAATTTCAATAACGCGAAATCTACGGTTTTTCAATCTTCATGACCTCATATAAATACCTAATTTTTAGAACAGATTTTTATTAACAAAAAATCTCTATCGTCA
This sequence comes from Acheta domesticus, assembly GCA_031308135.1. Taxonomy (NCBI): domain Eukaryota; kingdom Metazoa; phylum Arthropoda; class Insecta; order Orthoptera; family Gryllidae; genus Acheta; species Acheta domesticus. The sequence continues at coordinate 85,030,900 of JAHLJT010008446.1, read as the reverse complement.
ATATTATAAACTTGCAGAGTTTTTTTGCAAGTTGCAAAAGAATAGAGTTCACCGGAAATGGGTCTGTGCCATTTTTAGTAACTTTATTTTTCATAAAACAACCTTTGGACCAATCAACCCCATGCCAGAAAAACCCATTACCTCTTCCTGATTTCAAGTATAACAAAATAAAACTCAATTAACCCTGAGCAATTTGCAGTCCAACATCGCTTGGGGGGCGCGCCCCTATTCTTTGCTGTATCCGAGGAAAGTATTAAAGAACAAATTAGGAGCAGTTTTTTGAAAAAATAACTGTTTAAAAATTGCTATATTTTAGGCAAATTACGCGAAAACTACTCACAAGTTATTATAAGTTGTACAAGACATGATTTGAAGATCTGTCTTTGAAGAACAGATTTCTTTATGGAAAAGATCCCTATCTTCAATATTGTAGTTCTAGGAAGATGCTGAAAATTGTTGAACTATTGTGATGTTTGAAAATTCTGAGATTTCAGGGCAAATTATAACTAAGAATTTTTAAAGCGTTTTTTTAGATTACTTGTGGACACCTTTAATAAAAATGGAGATCTTTTAGTGAAAATTTAGAAAAGCGAGAAAAGAAAGAAAGAAAATTTAGAAGCACCTTCGCCCTGACGAAGGTGCTTCGTAAGAAGAGAAAGTTGTGTAATAGTGTTCTAGAAAACGGCGAATATTTGGCAGAAAAACTCTTTTGCCCGACGTTGATAACGAAAAAGTGGATAAATTCTGTGGCTAAATATAAAAAATCCTCTATCACGAGGTGTAATCAGAATTCCTGTTTTGTGGGTTCTTGAAACCCAAATCGATTGACGGAAAAATGTCTGTCTGTCCGTCCGTCCATCTGAGGTCAACGCTAGCGCCTAAACTCGTTAGCCATTTTCGTCAAAATTGATATTCCCCAATCGATTTAAAAGAACTCGAGACTTTGGGATTTTCAAAACGATATTTTAATTTTGAAAGTACTTTACATGAAGACTCAAAACAAAATTTCAAAATTTTCTCAGAAATGGCAACAAATGTTTTATTCAAACTTTTTCTTCAGATAGCGTAAATAATGATTAAGAGAATGGTGTCTCATATTCGTTGAAATCCCAGATATTTTGAAAATAGCAAAAGTGCAATTTTGTTTGGGCGTCTTCGTACAACTATAATACTGAAGATAGAGATATTTTCCTGAACAAAATCTGTTTCTTAAAGACGGATCTTTAAAATAATCATGTTCAATTTTTCATAAATATCAATAGTTTTCTGCAATTTGGCAAGAAATATAGGCAATTTTAAAAAATTAACATTCTTTTCTTCAAAAACCGCTCCAAATTTTTTCCTTAACTTTTTTCTCGAATAGAGCAAGGGATGCTTAAAAGAATGTGGCCTCATTTTCGTTGAACTCTGTGAATTTTTGAAAATTGCAAATTTAGAAACAATCTGAGATGATATGCATTGTAGTTCTACTTGTTAGTATAATCAAGCAGTTACTAATAATTTCATGAAGGTCTTGACTATGCTATACAAAAACATATTTTAGATATTATGTACTCATGAAAAAATACTTGTGTTGTACTACTTCAAGAAGTGTAATAATTTTCCTTATGCTCTTCGAAGGTGAATGAGAATTCGGTTAATTGCCTTGAAGGCAAAACTATCGATCCGAGTTCCTCGTGCGCGTCTGAGATTGTTAACAGCCCCTCTGTGTCGCGAACACCGGTCCGGGAGTGGGCAGCGAGTTCCAGAAGGCCGTATCAGCATCCGCAGCGGTTTCGTGGCCCCCGGTCCGCCTTCCTCCCGCTCCCTTCCACCCGCACTTCCCCACCTCCGCCCATTCCCCTTCACCCTTTCTCACCCCTTCGCCTTCGTGGCCCTCGTGGCCTCAACGTGCAATTCCGACACAGAGCGGCGAGGCAGTTTGGGATTCGCCTCTCATACAATCGGAACAGTTGCCAGTTTAAACTGTTTCAGAGCTGGAGCGGAGGGGAGATACAACTATCTCACTGTCAAAGCGGATGACCCCAATCCCTTTGTGCTGAGGGATCTCAGGAGCTACACACAGTACAAGATCACAGTGCAAGCTTTCAATTCAGTGGGAGCCGGTCCTTTTTCTCAGGAAGTGGTGGCCACTACTTTGGAATCAGGTGAGATGGTATTTTTGTGTCGTGCGCCAGCGCCCGCGCCCAATTTTCATACCCAGATCCGAGTTCACGGGTCGAAGGTTGAGTTCCCTGAAGCGAGTAGTACGTAAAAATGAGGGAACAGGACGCTTCAAAGCAATGGTAACAAACTTAACTAACTTTTTATAGCGCTATACACACTGGGCCATTCTGATTCGCATCACATGTGGGTGTTTGAATAACGTTCTAGAGGTTTTATATCTATCTGTCTATAAATCTATCTCCGAGATAAAATGTTTAGGAAACTTTTCTTTGCAAAATTGTTGACACGCACAAAATGTTTATAACATAATAATTTCTATTAATCGAAAAGAAGCGGGAGTTACTCTGACCTGCATTGCATTTCACCACAATGCACTTTGAACTGCCATAAAATTAAATACGCTTACAAGCATCGAAATCGTTTGTATCTCTTAAACCACGCAACGTCGTAATGGACGGTCTTTAGTTTTCTCACTCAGTTGAATCGTTATTCAGCGCTTGTTGTGACACTTGGAGATTTCAGATAGCATTGTTGTATAGTGTCCGTCAGAAATGTTTACAGGAAAACTCAGGAGACCAACCCGTTGATTGAGAAACTTCCTTAGTCCAGTCACGAAGCTCCTTGTAGCAGAACGCGCGTGGGTTGCATGCGGAATGGTATTGTTCTCTTCTGAAGTGCAGCGCCCTTCAGATGCTAGACCCGACCCGGCTAGCTCGGAAATATCTTGTCCCAAGAACGTAGAAACCCGTAACTATTTTGTAATTAAAATTTCTTAGAATAAATGATAGTAATGCAGGAATGTTGGTGTCAGAAGCCAACTCGTTACCTTGTTCAATTCAGTCACCTTAGAGCAGTGAATAAAAGGGTTAATAAGACGCGTTCATTTGTTTAGAAACAAAATGTCTTTAACAAAAATGTTTAACATTTGTTTTAAATATACAAATTCTTAATGCTCTAAGTTCTTTAATTAAAGCATTGGTATCTATTTTCATATTTCTTATATGTATTTAATAATTCTAAGAAATGAATAATTAAAAGAATTAAATTGAATCGAATTCGAATTTTACACACATTTGGAATGTCGTTAGAAATAAATCTATCTCCACAAATTCTCCCTATGTCTGATTCATTTTAAGGGGTTTGTTAGATATTAAGGGAGGTTCTAAGAAGTCAGCATTTTTTTAAATTGAAATTTACACAAAGATAATAATATATTTTAATTAAGATAAATCAGCTATAATAATGGTTACATTTGTAGTTAATCGTATCATCTTTTATTTCACCGAAATACATTAAAAACAGGGAGATGCAACAATTGAAATCTGAAATTTTCTTGCGTAAAATGGACTTGCCTTGGGTTTTGAACTCTTAAAAGAATTTTAAAATAAAACAACCAATTTTTTATTTTAAAAAATAACCCAATGCATTATTCAAACACAGGATATAATGGTGTATTTATACACAATTAGTTTATTTTTACTGCCCGTACAAAATCCCTGACCTCCACATTTTTGTCTTCTAATACGCTTTTGATAACTTGTGATTGTTTTCTTTGCATTACTGTAATTTTTTCGAGTCTTCCAGGATAATTTTACCTCATCCTGCTTCCGTATAAAATGAACTGAAAGTAATGTTTTCCTCCATTGTAATATCTAATGTTTAAGGTAATTGCTTTCCTCACTTGCAGGATAGAAATTGATGACACATGCTTAAAACTTATTTATCTGCGATAAGGTAATAATTATGGTTGCCATTTTACAAAAAATCAATTCCGTTTGATTTTTGACTTTTGGGGTATTTTGATATTTAATTTTCGTGAGATGAAAACGGAGTTAATCATAGAGTATTTGACCTGATTGTGACCTCTTTGGGACAAAGTTGTTCATTTCTTGTTGGAATGTTTGTGAAATTTAATTTCTTACGACAATGAGTTAAGATTGCCAGAATTATGTTTAGAACCCTCCAAACCTTAAAAATGAAATAAAATCCGAAAATAAGAAAATATTTTTAATGAAATTTAATCGTTATTATTGTTCACATCCTCAATCGCGTTTTTAGTAATAACTAGTGTACATATTCAACAAAGCATGATCTCTTATCCTTCGTAACTACTTGTTCCCGATCTATCATTCCCCAACCGAAAAGGAAATCGTTCATAGGCTCCATGCTAAAGTTATGTATCCCTGTAATGGTTTGTCCTCTGAAACCTCATTTACTTCCAAATATCGCGAAGCTGATTTCTAATAAACATGGTTTGTTCATTGGCTTCCGAATAATAGACAACATCGTATGTAGCAAAAGCATGTGGGAGAAGCACTCTCGCTCTCTAAAAATCAAATAAATTTAAGACTTCTCGGTAACAATTATTCTCTCTCCATCTGTTCGCAGTGGACAATTTTAGCTATCAATATTTGTATATTATATACATGCAGATATTAAAGCGCTTATTGTCAATAAATCCTAGACTCGTGAAGCGAGGAGGGGATTTATCTGAGAATTTCCACAGCACAAGTGGTATTTAATAGAATTATTCCACGAATGAAATTATGTCCAACAGAGTTCCACAATGTGCCAAATATTGAAAATGACTCAAAGCTATGTTAAAAAAGAAGATGTTATGTCATAATACATACTCGGTTTTGTTGGACATCGGCTTCGCGAACGATGTATACACCCTCTTAAGATAGATAGTCTCTGTTTATGATTGGCAAGTGGAGAAAAGCGGTAAGAAAGATCTGAATGGAAAAAACGATCAACTTTTTGATATACACCACAATGATTGGGGCATTTTGTACGTATAGTTAAACACTATTGGTTTTATTATAATACATGTAACAAGAAATGGTTCCGTTTGAACATTGTTTATTTTGTCAGAATTTCCTCATTTACCAATACTTCAATGGTTGGAAAATTTTAAGAACACGTACGGATTATAAAAATAATTAGACCCAAAACAATTACGTCACAATGAAATATTTTAATTGAAAAGAAATGTAGTGAATTATTTCACATCGCATTTTTTTCAGACCATTAAATACCGATGTTTTAAAACGTGCGTATATATTCTTAGCACTTAATTTTATTTTCGTTCTTTATTGGCCTAATTTCCGCCAGGACGCCGTAAACTCAAAATATCTGGTTTGTTCCTCTCTTTCCTCTTTGGCACGCGCGCGTTGCGTGTTCCTGAAGGAATTGGAGCACGATAACGGCAGCGGCTGCCCCCTGCCCCAACCCATTCCCATTCCGGTAGGTCTGACGAGAACCGGCTTTTGAAACATTAGCTACTCCCGTAAATCACGCTAATGCCCTTCTCGCTCGCGCGATGAAGCCTGAATAATTCGGCGCAGCGCGGGGTGCGCCCGCCTACCCGCGCGCTAACGCCGCCCACGTCGCCGACGCCTCCGACGCCGCCACCACAACCACCACCACCGCCGCCGCCACCACCACCGCCGCCACCAGCACCGCCGCCGCCGCCGCCACCACCACCAATACTACCACTACCACCGCCGTCACCACCACCACCACTGCCGTCGTCACCACCACCACCGTCACCATCATCACCATCACTACCACCGCCACCATCACCATCACTTCCTCCTCTACCACCACCAAAGCCACCACCACCATCACCATCATCACCACCATCACCACCACCACCATCACCACCACCATCACCACCATCACCATCACCACCACCATCACCACCACCACCACCATCACCACCACCACCACCACCACCACCACCTCTACTACCACCACCACAACCACCACTACAACCACCACTATCACTGTCGCCCCCGCCACCGCGGTCGACGACGACAACGCCGCCGTCCCCGCCGACCCCGCGGACCCCAAAGCCGCCGACGCCGACACCGATGCCGACACCGATGCCGACACCGATGCCGACACCGATGCCGACACCGATGCCGACATCGAAGCCGACACCGACGAACGACGACGCCGACGACGCTTCCGCCGCCGCTGCCGCCGCCGCCGCTACCACCACCGCCGCTACCACCACCGCCACCCACCACCACCGCCGCTACCACCACCGCCGCTACCACCACCGCCACCACCACCACCGCCGCTACCACCACCGCCACCACTGCTGCCGCCACCGCTACCGTCGCCACCGCCCGCCGCCGCCGTCGACTCCACCACCACCACCACCGTCATCGCCAGCGCCACCAACACCGACACCGCCGACACCGGCGTCGATGCTGTTGCCGCCGACGACGACGCCGACGTCGCCAACGCCGCCACTGACTGACACCGAGAACCATCCCGACGATGACACCGACAACGGTGCCGCCGTCGCGATGCTTCCACTCTCGGCAGAGGCACCCGTGTTCGAGTGACCAGTTCTGTCATCTTGCACGTCTGGGCACCAGGATGCCCATCCCGGTCGATCCATGTGAAATTTCCATCTTGATCTCGTGTCTCCTGATCAGGAGTTTGTTTTGTTTTCCTTGATTTGTTGAGGAAATAGTGAGATGAACCCCTTGTTTTGCTTCTACTCTACTTACGTACTTTCTCTACGTGCACGTTTTGTTGAACTCTAGTTGCTGGAATAGTAGGGTTGGGGTAGTTCTTTTGTCAATCTATAAAATTAAATGTGTATTTCGTTTGTCAATGTAAATAAATTTGTCATTACTAGAAAATAATTTCTATTATTTAATTGTTATCAAACACTCTTGCTAATACTTTTATTCATAACGCAACGAAGAATAGTAAAAGAGTGTACTAAAAAGCAAGTTCGCAGCAGACTTTCCAAAGGACTTCCCGTTTCCCCCACCTTTTATTCCAGCATCATTTACATCATTCCACCCATCATCGCCCATCCATCAAAACAAATCACCTCGGCTGTTGGCAAAAAGTCTAGGGAGGAACCGTCTGAGTTTCGCTCAAATTACCGCTGTCTCTGCAGCGACTCTGATCGGAAGTTTCTGGGATTCGAATCTCGACAGTGGCGGATTTTCAAGACAAGCTATATAGCTAGGGTGAATCAGATGCTGCCTGAAATGAGAATTCTGGCGGCTGCTCTGACCAGGCGGGATCTTTCCTTCCTCTTTCTTGTCATTTCTTTTTTCCTCATATGCGCGCGCGCACACACACACATACACACAGACACACACACACCACATTTATACTTAAATGAGCCATTGAGATCAAAAGTGGTGTAAGTCAAAAACAGACTTTCCAGAAAATGACGTGTAAACGAAAGCTGCTGTAAAACTATAATGCTGAGAAATAAATGATCTAAAATGTTATGAACATTTTAAGGAGATATTCACTAAACATACTACAGATTGTTTTACTGAAACATTGCTTATTAACTAAGTAATTAACGATTTTGTTTACTTCCCCTTTTTTCTACACACTGTTTCTGAAAACAATGACTTACATTCAAGTAATTGTCATGCACAATTTTCGTCTGAGATACTAATATGGTGGAAAAATAGGGCTTTGTCACGATGTTCAACCAGGTGAGAACAATTTTGAAGTTGCGATTCGACCTGTGCACGTATCACTAAAAGCGATTTAATGTTTTTTTTAGATGCTTCTTCTGTGATGGGTGCAGATAAACAAGAAGCTATTTCTTGGAAGCACATGGAAGCTGTGGTTTCGTCCCACCTTTGAATTACTCTACAAGTGCATGCAGCGATATGAGCAACTTGTTGGCTTCTTTTCCATTATGTTGGCATCTAACTAAGAAATATTGATGTTCGACTCACACCATTTTAGCTCTTGATGGAACAATGTTCAATACCAGTGCATGTAACTCAAATATTCCATAATTTGACTTACACCACTTTTGCTCTCAACGGCTCAAATACACTATAACTACCACACACGTAGATAAATCAGTCAGGAGCTGAAAACTTATTCGGGCAGGGGAGAGGGTGCCACGCAGGAGGAGATACCTGGAAGCTGAACCCCCGGAAGCCGACGTGTAGGTCGGCGCTCGATCTCATCCTTCAGCAGCTCCTACCACTCGGAATTAAAAGAAATACCTTCAGTAACGGGACTAATGACCATAGCAGCTGACCTGCCCGGAAACGTCAATTATTAGATCTGGGGAGTGAGGATCCTGGTAAAAAATGAACGCCCGCTTTCGGTTGCAGCGCCGAGCGCGGCGCCGCAGGACGTGTCGTGCACGTCGCTGGCGCCCAACAGCCTGCAGGTGCGGTGGGAGGCGCCGCCGGCCGCCGCCCGCAACGGCCTCATCGTGGGCTACACCGTGCAGTACGAGGCGCTGGGCCAGGACGACGACTGGGGTGCGTGACCGAAGGCCGCGCCGGGCCCCACAGCCGTGTACTTGCAATTACGCAACTTGTGCACATTAGCGTTGCCGAATTATTCTGACAAATTTACAGATTCATGGAATGACGTAAGAAATGATTCACAACGCTTGTTTTGTTTAATGTATAATGTGACTCGAAGAATGCACATACATGCTCCCCCTCCAAAAGAACATATTTACAATCTAATTTTCCCAAATTTTAAAATTCTTGTATTTCTACTCAGTATCTCCCCTAGATGGGAGGTTGTATTTTCAAACTATCAATGTCGAATTTGAATGCTTTATTTATTTTAAAATCATTGAAATTGGTTGGAGTTACAATGTAAAAATTCTATGCAAAGTGATGCCACACATTTTGAACATCGTACTTCACCGCACACCACACAAAAGAGCTTCGTAGTATCAAATGTGTGAAATCGAAATAACTTCAAAATTTTTCCTTTGCTTGTTGTAATCAAGATGTAGTGATTTCTATAGGTTATTGGAGGAAATGTTCCATGGAAAACAGTCATTCACGCCGTTATGTGAGATGATTTGTTATGAATATGTAATTAGGTTGGTTAGATTATAGTTTTAAATATTTATTTCAAAGTAATATTCATTATAAATATTCAGTTATCAGTTCTTTTTATTTTTAAAGTATATATTGTTTCCTAATTGTGTGTATATTTCATTGTATATCACACATCACCTGTTATTTAACCAAAGTGCAGAAAATGGTGATAGAAAAATACCTCTTAATCCGCGAGGTGGAGCCTCTGTTATTCATGATGATCCATTTCCGTGGAAAGAAATTTATAAATGATTTTGAAATTACCAAAGAACTATTTAGAAGCAATACAAAGAGTCAGAATCTAATGAAAACCTTCCTAATTAGAGAATGCATGGTCCACATTAACATACAGAAATTTTGTTGCCGTGTGATAAGGCTGGAGATAATGTGGTAAGATGGAAACAGAATTATAAAACAGTGAGTGCTATGCAGTCAACACTTATCGTGCCACTTTTGCTGATTCCGCAAAGTCATCGGTTTTCTTCATGGAAAGTCCTGTGAATTGACATTTTTTTCACCATGTGGCGCTTAATTGTTTTCGCTGTCGGAATAAGCTTGCAAGAAAAGAATATTACATTCGACTTTCATCGTAACGTACCTGACTTTTAGATGTCCGAAGGCAATTTTCAATCATGTTTTATCAGTATATTTAGCCGTAACGTCTGATATCGCACGTCACCTGTTATTTAACCAAGTGCAGAAAATACTAGTGATACCACTACAGCCCATATTTTCTCGTATTATTGGTAACGGTTATGTAAAGTACTAACTAACCTAAAATATGCAGTTAAAGATGACTCCATGCGATGAAAAAACACACACGTGTTTCTCATAATATTATCAATAAATAAGTCCTTTGCCGTTTTGCCTTCAGAAGCGTTGATTGCAGAAGGTTGTTTTTTTTTGTAATATTCGATTTCGTCACAGCCTATTGCATTTGTATTTAGTCAATATATGTCCCGTTAAGGAGCAATTGGTCTCGGCGCCGTTAGACCCAACTAGGGAACCTGCGATGTCTCGAATTCGCTTCACCTACGCTACTTCAAATAGCTAACGAATTCCGTTAGCGACGCCGGTTTTGGGGTCGTAGCCTTTCATTATAACCGTCCCAACATTCGCTTGGATGACTGAGGGGAAACCACAAAAACCCCGGTCACGATAGCCGGCACGGGGTTTGAACCTAGGCCTTCTGAATACGAAGTCAGCGCGCCATGCCCTGAGCCACGTCGTTCGGTGGCTCAGCCTATACACCACCACAATTTTAATCACATTTACAAATGAAGCGCTGTTGTAGACTCAGGAGAACATTAGCATCATTTGTGAGTGTACCGTAGATTTGGCGAACAGTTGGAGTACTAAGGTTCTGACAACCTAAAACCGAGCGCGATCGCAGGTCAGAACTTTCGTAATTCGTACTTCAGTTCTGTCAGTTCACAAATTTCAATTTTGCTTAGTTTGTATATCAAAATCGTAGATTTTTTCTTTACGGTTACGGCGCACAATAAGCACACCTTTCCGAACGTTATAAAAGAGAGATAGTCAAGAAGCAGAAACGTAGCGTTTATAAGCTAAACGACATTAAAAGCTTTTGTTCATCTAAAGGGCGAGAAGGCGGCGGTGATTTTTTTCCACATCAACTGTCTCATTCTGTATAACTATTCTCGTATAATACGGTGTGACCATTTTGTAAATGTACCGATCGCGCGTGGATTTAGCCTCGATGAACAAGGCCATTAAAGCCGGGAAAATTGATACAGGATGGTAGGTAGAAACGCCGAAGAAGGCAGACGGGTTTTCGCTACCGGAAAGTTTAAATTGTACTCACGTTATAGTAGGTGCTGAAATTGCTCACCGCAGCTCTGCCCCATTCTTGACATCTAATAAGTCCTGGCTCACTCATTAAAGAATGTTCAGTGATATTGCAGAAATATTGTTCCTGTAAATTATGCAATTCTTCTTACGTGTGGGGATTTGTCGCGTATATGAGATCTTTCGGGAATCCCCAAAGAAGGAAATCGCTCGGAGTAAGATCAGAGAGCGTGCAGGTCACAAGCCACTTGTGTTAATTCTGTCTCCATAAACGCATTTAAATCCTTAAGGGGAGATGATACCATGTATACACCCATGTTAATTTTGTAATATTGATATACCTTTCCTAGAAAATAGTTAACTAGAAAATTTTGATATTTCGCACCCTTAAAGATCCAACCTTTGTAATTTCGACATATTTTGATTTTATTAAAAATTATTCGTATTTTTTTCAATTATCATTTTTGTCCTCATTTTTTCAACATTTTTGGACAAGCATATTTTTTTATATTTTTTAATATTGAAGAATGTTTATATAAAAATGTCAATTTATTGACAATACTGTAAAGAATGTGTCTTGTAAATTTAATAAATGGCGAATAGTAGTTTCAGAGAAAAGGTACATTAATTCCAAAATAAGTACATTTTTGGTAAAAGCTATTTGAAAACGTCTAATTGCCACCGCTCTACTGGTAAATTCCTGGTCCTTACTCTTGATAATTTTCTTTAGCAAAAAAGATCAATGTTACTAAGAGCATGTTTCAGTAAGTCAACCCAGCATCCGTTTAAAATAACGATAAAAAACTATACTTGTTGCAGTGTCAAGAAAGGAGACGTGACTCATGCGCACTAGGACATTTAAATAAGAATTAAAGGCTTTCATGCGTCTTGGAACAAAAATGTTAATATTTTTGGAAAGAGGAAGTATTGAGTAATGCGGGTTTATTTAGTCAAAAAAACTAACAAACAATAACAATCGTTTGACTCATTTCATGGTACCCTCTCCTCTTAATGAAACTGAAGGAGTGTGTGCGGTTGCGGACTCCTGCTGAAAATGACCGTAATTACGATTTTCATATGTCATAATTTGGAAAGAAGGCTCCAGAATACGATGCACATAACGGTTTGACACATTTTACACATGCGTAATACACAAACACTTTCTGTTTGAGAGTGAATATGCGCAGCAAAAATGCAGTTGGACAGAACCACACAAAATGGATTTCTAAAACATAGCAACGCACACTGATCATGGTCAGCAAACGAATTACTCTTGTCTCACGCTGCAAAACAAAATATTTTTAACAAAACCGAGTACTATATAGACATAATATATAATATATAAAATGCAACCATTCTTTTCATACCAAGATCATAAAAAAATGCTATTCTATAACGCAGCACGTGAATAGCAAAGATTAATGACACGCGGCCGCTTGCTTGGAGCTTTGTTGACACATGATGCTAGCTGAATGACAAATTTGTCAGTACGTGCAGTATGGTATAGACGAAATTTCACAATAAAATAGTTTACATTTTTTACAAAATTCGAAAAGTTTTATGCTTTCAGAAATTCTTCCGGTTCCTATGTGTCTAAAGAAACACTAGAGATCACTCATAGGGACAGAAGCTGCATAGTTTTCTTTCAATTTCTATGTGCATTGGAAATTTGTGATAGAGCTGAATATCGTTACAAGCTTACTTAAACTGTAACCAAGCACAAGGATTTGCTCATTCGGGTTCATTACTGCATTGTTAACTTGTGTGAAAATGAATAAAAATGTATTTTTGGTTATTATTAATATTAGAGTTTTCCAATTTTTTCCAGGTACCTGTGTATCTAACAAAATATTGAATAAGTCTCAAATGACCAAAGGCCGCATAGTGTTCTTTCAATTTCTGTGCGCATTGCAAAATATGTGTTTTTTTGCATTTTTTCTAGCTCCTAATTATCTATCGAAATTAGTTATCTCTCACGTGATCGGAGACAGCATAGTTTTCTTTCAATATCTTCGCGCATTGGAAAATAGTATAAATACGCTATTGCCTGCAGCAGCAAAAATGCTGCTAAACCAAACCACACAAAATTGTTTTCCAAACAGTAGCGCGCACACTGCTCAATAACAACAAATAAAATGCTCGTGAACACTGTAATAAATGAAACATTTTAACAAAACAGTCTTTACTAATACTGCAAAAACTTAGAAGAGTATTTGTACAACGCAACAGTTTTTGCACACCAACAATATAAACTAGTGGTGCTACAACAGCACTTACTTTCCCGTATTAGAGGAAACGGCTATATAGTACTGAAATATTGCACTTTGTGCGCTACTAACATCTTAGCTTACAACTCACTGTTTCCATCGCAGTGTTGTCAGAACTGTGTGAATTCTACAACTGCACAAAATTTAATACAAACGTTTTGTAAACCTATATTGGAAAAAGAAGCCTGATAACCTGGACAATATAGAAATGCATTCCATAGGGCCATGATTAGAGAAGAGTATTTTAAAACCATGCAACAAATTCTCTACTCACAACAAATGCTACAGCATTTGGTGCGAAAACTGAATATTTTCATGCAAATATCAACATAAATTAGACAATTATAACTCCTTTTCATACAGCTCGTTCAGGTCACAACAATGATACGTAATTCACAGAAATTCGCTAGCGCAAAGTGAATTCCATTGTTGCAGACCCTGCATTGTCGATATTCTGAGAGCTATTAATTCTTTTTACTTAATTCAAATATTTCAAAATAAACTATTTATAAAATATTAATGTGTAAGTGTATAACAAAAGTTCTAATGTAAGAAACGAAGAAAGAAATAATATACAAAATTGCCCATTCTAATTTACGACGCACCCAGCTGTCCGAAGCGCTGTAAATTTACAGCGGGCTATTATGTTTGTCACAAAATTATAGAAAAGCTACTCGTATTTTGAAAAAAATAAGCATGACCATATTTGAAGATGTGGTTTTGATAAATACATGTAATTAAGAAACAAATGTATTTTTAAAATTTTAGTTGTGAGAATACGACGAAAGCGAAGCGCAGTCAATTCCGAGCGGACTTTCGTTTGTCAGGAAATTATAGAAAAAACAACTCATATTTTCAAAAAATTCAACACGACCTTATTTGAATGGCACAGACTTTCCCGTATTAGTTTTCTATTTTCCTGGGTCTTCGCTAGCTATTCGGAATTCCCACATACTCTTTCTTGCCAGCTCCCATCTATCATCGCCAAAAGTACATTTTTTCATTTTCTTAATTTTTCGGTTTCCTATTGGTAGAACAGAAACATTAATTTTAGAATATTAAAGAACACAAGAACCTAGCCGTAAATGGCAATTTTCTTTTAAAAATTATGTGCCGTTTTAAAGAAAATGGCGTTTTAGCACTACTAAAAATGCGAAATTTGAAGCTCATTTTCACAGAAAATTTTTGAGTTTTCAAAATACTTTATTTGAAGTTATTTGAAGCATTTACACTCACAAATATAATCATCTTTACAAATTGCGGATAATGTGCATATTAAAGATATGAGAGATCTTTCAAAAAATTTACATTTATATAATTTTTGAAAAAACAAAAAAACTCAAAATAAACTTCACGCTATACTAATGAGTGTAATTAGCACTATCCGTTACAAAAGTTTCAAGAAAAAAATTGCAGCCATATACGAGAAAATGACGTTTGAGCATTTCTGAAAATGCCGAAATTTGAGCTACTTTTCACAGAAAACGGTAGTGTTTTCGAGAAACTTTACTTGAAATTATTTAAAGCATATATACTCGTAAATATAATAATGTAAAAAAATCGCCGATAATGTAAATATTAACGACGTGAGAGACAAGTAAAAAAATTTACATTTTTGTAATTTTTGAAAAAACCAACCGATAGACCAAAATGGCTTTTATGTCATTGATAGAGTACATTTACCACTATCCCTACCAAAAGTTTAAAGAAAAAATTTGGAGCCGTTTTTGAGAAAATTTTGTTTTTGTAATTTTTTAAAATTGCACATATTGCACGCAATATTGCACGAAAACTACCAAAATTGTGAAAAACATTTACATGACCTTTATTAAAGAACTCAATATGCAGAACAAATTTTATTTGAAGAAAAAATCTCTATCTTCAATTTTGTAGTTGGAGAAAGACGCCGAAAAAAATTCAAACTTTCACAATTTTCGAAAATTCAGAGCTGTACGTGAAAATCGGACCTGTGCCATGTTAAAAAGTGTATTTTCCTCTATTCATACAAGAAATTTAAAGAAAAAATTTGGAGCCGTTTTTGAGAAAATGCTGAAAATCCCCGGGGGGCTTAATATAAAGTACTCCCAAATTTTAAAGAATCTTTTTCAAAATCACAAAGCTTCGACTAGAATCAGATCGACTGGGGAATATCAATTTTGAAGAAAATCGACCGAACGGTTTAGGCGCTAGCGTTGACCACAGACGGACAGACGGATAGACGGACGGAATGCCGTCAATCGATTTTTAAGTATAAAGAAGAACAAATCATGAATTTTGACCACGCCACGAGATAGAGGATTTTTTTTTCTTAATTTAGCAACTGGTTTTATCCACTTATTCGTTTTCACGGCCCGGCAATTAATTTTTTTCCGCCGAAAATTGGCCATTTTTTCGCGCAGCATTACATAACTTTCCCTATACTACGTATATCACTCCGTGTATACGTACGTATACGGGAAAGTAAAAGTAGCAGTTCTATAACGCAACATGTAAATAGTAAAACCGTAATAGGCAGCTGGATTTTGCTTGGCGCATTGCTGTCGCACGACTTGAGCTGTGTTGGAAACAGTCATGCACTAAATGTGAGAATTCATTCAGTAGGCGTAGAATGAAAATAGGCGGAACAGCATAACCAAATATTTCATACAGATAAAACATATTAAAATGTCGAAACTATATCCTCTACTGAGTTTAAAATCTTCCTTAAGTATTGAATGCGGAACTTTACTATACATGTCAGTCTTTAAGACCATCATTAACCTACGCCTGCCCTAAATGGTTTAATGCAGCTGCAAACCATTAAGGAAACAGCAAGTAATCAAAAACAAATGCTTACGAAGAATAACCAAAACTCCATGGTATATCAGCAATAACCAGCTTCAAAGAGAATTAAAACTACAATCGATCAAAGATTTTGTTACAAGAATTTCCCCGTCATTCTTTGAAACCCTTAAAAATGCCCCCCTGTGGCACCCTATTTTCATTAGGAAAACTTACCAAAACCCAAAAAAGTCAGATCACGCTATAAGTAAATTTAATCATTGCAAAAAGCTTCCAAAAATCTGATTAAAAAATAAATAAAAAAGAAAAGAAATAACTAACAATTAGGTATCTTCAATTATGATTATGCAGAAGTAGCCACATGGCAACAATAGTTAGGAATGATCAGCCAAACGTGAGACAAATGTATTTATGGTTTCAGGTTAAAATGTCCATTCGTGAATGTCCAGTGATATAATAGTCCGTTTCAAAAATGTCCAATGCAGAATGTCCACAGCAGAGTGTCTAAAGACAGAAACGTCTACTGATATAAATGTCCAAAACAAAATGACCAAGGGAAAAAATGTCCAAATGTTTGAAACAAAATAGTTACATTGTAATGCAAAATATCATTATATATGGTGCGTGGCAAATCAGTAAATCGTTATATTTCATTTTAAATTTCAGCGGTAAAATGGCTCAAATTATAAAATACCAAAAGAACAAAAGCATTTTGGTGAAAGATAGATATATGTACCACTATCATTCTAGAAGTAGTAGAAGATAGTACCAAAATTTATATGCATTGTAAAGAAAGAACGTCTCTCAGTGCTTGATGTGTTACGAATGCCGATCTAGAAAACATCATTTTAATAAAAGGTGGAAGAAGATGCCATGTGCATGATACAGATTTTACTGCAGTGTAGGTTTTGCGAGTCAGTGCGACATTGAAAGAAAGAGGTGCAGAGAGACCTCATGAAAGCCCGACAGAAATTGTAAGATAGGTTGTATGATAAATTGAAAATGAAATTTTGGGAAGGCTACCAGAACGAAATAACCTGAAACGCTCAGTAAATAAGGGACAAAATATAACACGACCACGGAACATCCAAAATTTGGATGAACTTGTCATTGGATCACCATATGGGTCATTCCATATTAAATCAACACATTTTACATCACCATCTCAGATTTAGATGAAATTTGCCACATAGGTAGTATGAATGAAGAATAAGAAAACTACAAATTTTGAGTAAAATATTTCCACTCGTTTCTGAAATACAGTCATGTAAAATTTTGCAAAATTGGGTTCCCGAAACTTTTTAAATTGATGTAGAACCTCATCAAGTTAAGATAGAGAGCTGGAACAGGTGTAATTTTGCAGCTTTCTTTATGGTCTTTTATATGATAACTCAATAGGGGTTGCGTTGAAAACGTTTTTCAAATTTGAATTTAAAATTTTTATTTTGAGTTTTTTCAAAATGCTCATCTTCAAAAAAATTGAAAAAATTCTAAAATAATCCTTATATGCTTCCAAACAGATGGTGCAAGTTTGAAAATGGGACTGTTTCGGGCAAGTTTCGGGAACCCAATTTTGCAAACTTTTACATGGCTGTATTTCAGAAACGGGTGGAAATATTTTACTCAAAATTTGTAGTTTTCTTATTTTTCATTCATACTACCTATGTGTAAATTTTATCTGAATCTAAAATGGTGAGGTAAAATTTTAATTAAAACTGTTGATTTAATATGGAATGACCCATATGACAAAATAATTAGAAGTGAGGATTTTCTTATGTATGACAACAAGATTCAAACAAAATTCTAATATTTTCTTCACAAAAGGACCGAGAGTATTTGGCGGCGATGACATGAAGCAATAGACTGAGAATTGGTCAGGGTGTGAACCATTGCATTTCGACCACTCCTTCATTCCTCTGAAAACGTCACTTACCTGGAAAGACCACCAAGAGATTTAATTGAGCGAGCTATTGATCTCGCGTTTTTCTGAAAATTGATTATTCAGGTTCTGTCACCATTACTCAGAAATTAGCAAATACATGTGAAATTAATACGTATAATTTAATCACTGAATAAGTTACAAGTAATTTAAGATCGTAGCAAATCAATTATTGTAAACACTAATATGAGGAGTGTGAAGCACTATGGTGATTGATGATCACTTAAATTGTGGCACAGTTCAAAAATTGTTAAGATGGAATCTGAAAGAAAAGAACAATACAAATAATGCAAATTGTTACGTTTACATGATGTATACAACGCCATAGGTGATTTTGTGGCTAGTGATGATACATAAACAAAATTCAGCAAGCGGGTTCACGATATCTCCAGAGAGATTGTACAGCACAGGTTGGCAATGTTGAAACTCTGATGGATCTGAACACTTTGTAACACGAATGGAGTAACTACACCATATGATGGCGTGTAGCTGGTAGTACTTGTTCACAGTTCACAAGTCAAAAGGAAATGTTATAAGTTGATCGGCACTGCACATTTTGTGTAACAAATAAACACAGTTATCAGAACCTTCAATGACCGGCTATTGCATTTGGATGCATTCACATAACATGATACTACAGTTGGCAATGTTATTGCGCAACAGTTCGTGTTGCAACTTGTTCATAGTTAAGCGACTGGCTACTATTTAAGTAAGTAATATACATTAAATAGTGTTTGAATTTAAGTTAGTTCTGCACACATGCACATTAGTATTGTAGTGAAATGTGGCGCAGAAGCGGCAAGCGTTGCAAAGTACCTGCCGTTATACCTGCATGATAACGCGGTGTGCGAGTCCGTCACGTAACATGTTCATGTTGGACTAATGAACTTGCACTATTGACTGCAGTAACACATTGCACAGATTAACACATTGAAAAAAGTATGCGTGTACGGTTGAGATATGTATGCGTGTACGCTTAAGATTGTACCGCAACGCTAGAACAAAGCATATTGCCGAGTCGAGTGGCGACGTGTGCACGTGGAAAACGTGTCTCGTCTTCCACCGGCTGGTGTTGGGCCAGCGGGGTGCGAATCTGTTCGCGCACCTGGAGAGCATTCGTGAATCAGAGCGCAGCTTGAATGTAATATTTAGAACTGAAATCAAACAATTTGAAATTAACTAATCAATGGATTATATAGTGGTGAAGTATTTCAAATAATGAATTTATGGTATGAATTGCACAGCTAAGTTTGTTAAGCAATCAGATATTTTGGTACGTTCTTAAATTACAACCGCTTCTGTAATGGCGTAGGTGGCGCTTCGTAGAATCGCAGCGCGATATCTGGTCGCACAGCTGCAATACAATTTCGGAGAGTTGGAGGGTCGTATGGACTGAACGTATTTCATAAGCCACGAATATAAAATAAGAATTCATTGTTACAATAGTGTGAACAGAAACGTGGCCATTATGAGATGCACATATATAAAAATAAGTAAATTAGGCCTAATAATAAAACAGCTTGCTTGTCCGAACAGTACGCTCAAACGATTTACTATTTTCTGATGTCACATTTAGAACTGTTCCAAATCAATTTCTTCAGTTATTCACTATATATGGAATGATAAATAATTTTATTTTCCCGTTAAGTTTTCCTTGCTGATCAGCAAATCGCAAGGTTCCTACTCAGCTGTGTACAGCCAATTAAAAGAGCAACTGAGAACAAAAGGATTAGAGCTACATTAGAGCTACCTCCAACCATTGTCATGGATTTCGAAATTGCAAACGCGAATGCTGCACAGGATCATTATCTCAATGCAAGTATTATAAGTTTTCTGTACCCTTTCACGCAGTCAATATATAGAAAAGTCATTAGTCTTTGTTTACGTGAACTATACAGCAGTAGTGAAGAACCTCTTTCCAGACAACACATCTAAGAACTAACGCATTTCCCATTTATACCGTTAGAACATTTGGAAGATACATCGTACGTTGTATGATGGCATTAAAGAAGACTTAGTTCAACTAGCCGATTATATACAAATTACATATGTGAGAGGTAGACATGCGCAAGGACGCAGAAGAGCAATCCCTCCAAGATAACCATCAGCAATCTGGAATATGTACTTGCCTACCCTGAACGGACACAAGAGGACAAATAACGCGGTAGAAGCTTTTCACAGCAAATTTCAAAAGATGTAGCTGCTCATAAAGTGAGTATCTGGAGATTTCTTCAGCATATAAGAAACGAAAAACATGATTAAATTTTGTTGTTCAAATGCAACAGGCCATGTACACATTAGGTCTCCAAAATATAAAAATTATAAACCAAAGAAGAGTAGAAAATATTCTTCAAAACTACAATGTATGTAAGATCAAAAGAAATATTAAATGCGACCTGCAGGGAATGGCGTACAATTTAAAACTTTAATTACAATCGGAAGAAACAAGACAGCAAGAAAAACGCGAATAAATGAGGGCATTTTGTCATTTGGACAATTTTGTAATACAAGTTTTGGACATTGAATAATTGGGCATATTTACTGTGGACATTTATTATAATGAACATTTTTGTAGCTTGGATACTTATGCGCGTGGACATTTCGTAGACATTTCGGATTGGACATTTTAACCTCCAACCGCATTTATTAGTACCCCTGAAAGGCAGCAGTGCCGAACAGGGAAATAAAATTAGGGGAAAAATCAATTTTTAGTAAAAAACGAATGTTTCATTTTTTTTATATTTCCCAAGTTCCTGTCTGTGTAACGAAACCATTGACATCTTTCACATAAGCATAGCCTGGTTAGTTTTCTCGCAATTTCTGCGCGCAAACGAAATTAGTAATGTCGATTTTTTTAGTTTTTTTCCCCGAGTTTCTAGATATCAAAAGAAACTACAGACACTATTCATACGGCCAGGATAGTTTTTCTTTCAATTTCTGAGCGCATTTGCAATTATTAATATAGATATTATACTATATATGAGTAAGAAAAATCACTTTTTCGGCATCAGTGATCACCAAAGGGTATATTTTTGTATAAATCTCTATATCTATTTTTTAACATTACAAAACTGTATCTATTCACCCTACGAAAATGTAAACATGTTATATTCATGCATATTGTATTTCATTAAAAATCTGTTTACAAAATGAATAAAATAGATAGATATAAATTGTTTTGATTACATTTGGAACACTTTATTTTGTTTGGCTTTTTGGTATTATGCATCACGAACAGCGCGGCAAAATTAATGGCAACAATGTTGTTTGCCGATGAATATTTTCCATCTCGATGTTTATTTTCCATAAGAGTTGTAAGGCAAAAACAAAAAAGCAATTTGGTGATTTATAGGTACCATTAGATTTAAACAAACAACATGAGTAATGCAATAATAATATTTGTATTATTTATTAAAAAAATACGGGATACTTTATTTTAACAAATGTTTTCTTCCTATAGATTCATTCTCCTTGTTTTCAAATCAACAATTGAAATATTGATATAAGTAATTAATTCTATGAAGTGATTCGACACTTGCCTCTTTATTAACATCTTTATTGTCTATTTTAGGCAGGGCTTGATTTATGACGGAACGTTGTGGAACGTCGTTCCAGTAGCTCGGGAACAAATTAGGAAAAAACAAATAGTAAGCAGAAGACAAACTCTTGTAAAGAGTAGTTGATAGTTATTTTACTAGTACTTGTGTTTTCTGCATATAAAATATGAGCCAAAAACTATTTATAATTAAATAGAAACTGAGCAAAAAATTAGTGGCGTTTAGATGTTTTGCATTTGAAACCATCCAAATCAGCATCTTGTAAAAAATAAACAATTTGGTAATACTTTTTCTCAAACTTTCTGATGTTTCAAGCATCCCCAAAGTCTCCTGAATCCAAATAATCGAGTAAAAATAATGCTCTTTGTGCTCAATCAAATGAACATGTTGATTTTTTTCTTGTTAATTTAGTTGTATTTCGTAAAATTCCGTCGAAACTTCCTTAAATTTTACGTAATATAAGTGCCACACTACTGCAAACGCGTTTGTGTAGTTATTTCAATTATTAGATTCTGTAGGAAAGCAGTACTTTTTTCTATTTGCTGTTGTATTATCTTTTGTTTATCGTGTTCCTTAAATGAAATATTGAAATTCCAAACAGGCTAAATGTCTTACAAGTGCCGTTTCATGTATATATTTTATGAGCATATCAGGTAACAGATAATGCATAAATGAAACCGTAATACGTTGTAACATAAGTTTGTTATTGCAGTTATAAAGTAGTTAGGACAGAATAAAGCAGTTAGCAGAAGTTGGACAACCTGCCTTGCGTGCTAAGTGCAATACTCCACTTGGACGTCATCAGGGAAGGGTAACATGCCCGCCGTAGGAGGGAGGAAGAAATCGAGAATGAAATACGCTGAGGGGACACGGATTCGTTTGCCAGACATAGCAGATAAGGAGATATAGTGTCTTATGCAAATTAGATTTTGGATTCAATGAAAGATTATGCGCATGGAATGGTGGCGATCGTATTTCAGTGGCACCACGAAACATTTACATTATATTTATAGAACAAACTGATGGAAATAGAATACTGTTAAATTATTGGCGCGAAAATTCTGTGTGTCATAATTGTCCTGTGGCAACGTTACCATTCGAATTAAAAAGTGAAATATTAATTGTTTGCTTCCTTATTTCTAGGAGTTTACTGTGTTAAATGTGTGGCAGAAAACATTGTCTACTGAACAAAATATTGGTAATTTTCTGACAATTATTATTCTTATAGTCATCCGTCAAGGAGGAATTGATTTTCCTTGTCCTTTCCTCACCCGTTACTTACACACACACACTAACATACACTACGGTACCATACATGCCGGGAGACCGGTCGGGAGCGTAGAGCTTGTCCCGGCTGGGGCGGTGCCCCGCTGATGGGAGATACCTGGTTGGGGAAAACCCCGCCAGCTGACGGTAGGTCGGCGTCGGCTCTCGTCATTCAGCGGGGAGATCAGCGCCACCTCCCGAGGAAAAACCTGTACTACGCTGACGGGACTAATGACCTTAGCCGTTGACGCACGGGCAATCACTCAAACAATCAAAGTCCTTCCGTCCACCTTTCCGTCCACCAACTGTAGTTTCATCATTTGTTAAATGTTTCAATTATAAATTCTTTAAGTAAAGGCATCTTCATAATCAAAAATAAATGTTATTGTAAAAATAATGTGTAAAAAAGGAAAACTTAAAATCTCAAAACCCCACGAAATAATGATAAATAGGAAATTCTGGCTTTTTACCTAAGTAAACTACTACGATTTCACTTTTAATTTTTGGCAAATATGTTGCAGAATTATGTATCAGTTGGAAATTAGAATATTCAATGTAATCTTTATCTTAAAATTTATACAATAACACATTCATAATTGTAGTTCGAGATTTTATATATTTAGAAAGCATGCCTTCTATCGCTGTGCTATCCATTGAGTCTATAGATTGCATTTTCTGTAAAGGTGATGAAGATTAATTTCTATTTTGGAACAATGCATTAACTCATTTATCTTAGAAATTATAGCCTGGTGTGTAAATCGTGTGAATAGATGACAGGGATTATCTAAACATGCTTTCAGTGGGTGAAATTAAAAAAATGTTAATTGCATCGTACGTTAGACGCATATAATCTTAGCAACGAGCAGCGAGGGATTAGGGAGAAGCTAGGCAGCAAAGTTTGCACAACGCTCGGCTAATACCTTTGTTATAAGGTACGTTATTGTACAGGGCACAATGAATACAAAGGACGGACCTCCAAAAGCACCATCCATTTGATACTTCTAAGCGCCCCAATTAAGTAAGGGTCATTTCCAGGAAACAATATCTAGAGATGTATGACTATAAAATCAGATTCATGTGCGAGAGAAATGAAGCTTCTGTTAAATTTACAATGTGCTGTCATTCGGATAACTAGCAATTTCTTACTATGCAAATAGAACGGTAGAATGCAATTTTATCCTGTGGTTGTGGGTCCTTCTCTTTACTATCATGTGAAGCGTCCTCTAGGCAGCATAAAAGCAGAATGCAGTCGTTTTGAAGTCATGACTTCCTTTTCTCATGAGAACGTACGACACTCAGCCGTCGATATAATGATCAAAATAAAATTGCTAGGGATAAAGTTGATCGTTAAAATTGACGATCTCTTTCGGTTACATGCAGTATCTGGCGGCTTGTTTGCCATAAAGGCCATAATACAGTTAAAAACGTTGTGCTTGTTGGTAGCCCATGACCAGAAAATCTCCTAGGAAAAGAGAAATAGTGTCAACGGGAAGTCAGACATCATTGTAAATCAGAATAATTTCTTTTATCTCGAGCGTCTAATACTTGATATCATCCATTGCTCTAACTGAATTTGTAGAACAGACTTGCTCAACGAAGCAGAGAAAATTCGCTGCTCCTTGCCGTTCGGTTTGAATAATGGACACAGAACTGCTGAGAATCTCCATTTTTCGCTCTCTTCTAGTCATTATTTGCGCAGCATGTGCCAAAGACAGAAGTAATGTTTTTCAAAAAAAATCAAATCTAGTAGACATTTCATCAAATGATAAAAAGCTTTGATAGCTTTCAACAATAATTATTTCCACATTAATAGATGCGTTGTAAAACAAATATACGTTGCCTACGAAATTTCAACACACTCGCCAACAGACACACCAACTAACTGTACTATGTAATGTTAACTGTACTATGTAAAGTTATGTAGAATATGTACGTACATTCTGTTACAATTCACTCGTATGTTAAAAGCAGTAATATGATGCAATAAATAATCAAAAAAGTGTATTTTATACTAATATATATTTTATTATACTGTGCATTTAATGTTCGCAAATGATAGCCCTCGGAAGGGTAAAAGAATACACAGTTTCTATATGCAAAATGTATATATAATGTGAATAGAACTGTTACGTGCATTAAACGAGGAACATATTTGGAAAGTTAGTATCTCATTTTCAGAACTTATAATTTAAACATGCATATTTGAACTTGCTGCTGGTAAATCAAATTTTGCGAAATAGCATTAGTTGAGTGTAACTTTCAACTAAATTCAAATTCTAGAATTGAGTTTTCGCGTGTAGAAATTTAAAATTGAATTTACAAATCCTTCCTCGTAAGTAAAGTGACGTTAATGAAGTGTCGCTATAAGCATCTCGCATTGGAATCAACACAAGAAGAACCTCCTTTGGTTTTATGGCGATGCAATGTACTCTGCATTTCCCGTTCTCAATTTAGGAAAGCCTCATTTGCGTTTAATGGCATGGCTTGCAGATTGTCGGATAAACGGATCTTTCTAACAATTTATCTGAAATGTCCCATAAATTTGAAGACACGTTGAACAGATATCGCTTAACTAAAATAAGTGAATATGATTGTTTGGGAACTGCATTGCATTAACATTTACTGAAGAAATGGAATGTCAAAGATATACATTCCGGTTGTGTTGGTAAGACGTAATACGAGTATTAATTCAAGTAAATTTATGGCTTTTTGGTGATTCTTTAAACTACTATGAAATCGGAAATATTTCTATGAAGTGTTTTCTATGGAGTTATTCTGTTCATAATAGAATTAAAAAATTACGACCGTTTTCTCTTTGTATCGAAAAAAAATCTCTAGTAATTTTCAAAAATGAACAAAGTTAGTTCAGTTTTCCTGACACTGTCCTACAATTATGTTATTAACCTAGATAGATCTTTCTAATGCAGTCTACTCCTCACGACTTGATCTCAAAATATTCTCGTGTAGAGTTTCTCGAAATATTAGTGTCTTTCTCGTAATTTTAGTGACTTTTTTGTGGTTTATCACGAAATAATACGAAAACAAGACTTTTTCAAAAACGGCTCCTAATTTTCGCTTTAAAATGTTTGTAAGTACAATGCTTAAAATCCTATTGTACAAGTCAGTTTCATGAAAGCTTTTGAATTTTCAACAATTAAAGGTATATTTTTTTTATAATCCCCTTTTGGGTTTTGTGGAGAGTTTTTCAAGAGATAGCTAAAGTATAAGTAGGAGTGATATTGCAATGGTATTACAGAAACAGTGGAAATAAAACGATAAAGATGTGTGCTGTTTTGGTTCCAGTTGTTTAGATATTTGGCAGAGTTAAAAGTAGAAATGCGAAATTTTAATTGGTCAAAGTATGATCTATCGGTCTTGATAATTTCTCGAGAAGTACTGAAAATTCTTTAAAGACTCCGACATAAATCAAAAAAATATTATAATATTGTAATTTTCGGAAAATAGAAAATTTAATAAAAATATAAATTTTAACGTTTTCCTAATCGCCGACGTTTTCTGAAATAATAATTTAACAATCATATTTTGTTCCGTGTTAGAGGAAACCATGCAAATAGACTTTGTGCTTCATATAAAGTATGCCTCAAAATTATTTTGTAGATTTCAAGTTCGGAGGGCAACAAGTTAAGCAGATTGATATTCCAATATCCATTTTGATAATCCTCAATAAATTTTTAATTGTTCGTAGATGAACATATGCAAAAAATTGTGGAAATGTTTTAAAAATTTTTCCGTTTAGAAATGAATCATTCGTTTATATTGTAAGGAAGTTAATGTTTTTATAAAAAGTACTCTTTACTCACGTACTATATCTTATTTTGTTTTATTTTTTATTTATAATGGTTTCAAACTGCTACTAGGTTTAGTTATTTCCCTCGTCGTTTTTAAATGAATGATATGCAAGATCCAAAACCTCTTGAGAGAAGCAAAAATTTTATCTTCGTTATTTTTTATCGATACTATCTGCCTATTGGTGGAGGATACATCGAAGTATTAGTTGATATTGACTCTTCGGAGGAGGACGAACGAGGCCGGTTTTAACGACTGCGCTTAAAGAAGATGCTTGGGCGCGAGAGGGATCGGAAACTTCTCGCAAAAGCAATTCGTATATCCCTCAGCCGTACTCCAACCCCCAATGCTTCAGTGGAACTAGACAGCGGTGCAGTTCTGGAGGACCCTTGTGATCGGGGAGTGAATAGTTAGAAAGTTTCAAACTGGAATGCCGCGTAGCTTGCCAGGCAGCAGTATTTGCCGTTACCGAATCTTATCTAAGGGGCCCTTAAAACTTTCGCACGGCCGAGTGCTAAGGGGGAAAATACTTCTCTTCGGCGCCATCTTCGTGATCGATCATCAGTGTTATCAAGAGATACGAAATGTGGCGTTGTTCATGTATTTATTTCGTAGTGTCGTGTGTTAGCATATATGAGAAAGAATGAGACATAAAATTATGTGAATGTTATGTGTTATTGACCCTGAAACGTTTTCTGAGTATTGCAACTTAATAGCACTTAAGCGAAGTATACATGAAGTCGTCTAGAGATTTAAAAATTCTGATGCATTATGTTAAACTATTTTACAGTGTAGTTGGAAGTCCCTATGAAAGAAAAAGTCTAAAAGAAAAGCAATGTTGGCTGTCCCGTTCAAACAATGCCGTTTTTGTGTAATGTATTTTGGCTCACTTTATTTTAGTTCAATTTTTGCCATTTCATTTACAACCCTATAAATGTAATAACAATGCATTTAGTTTGTGCATTGTAATAACAATGCACATAAATATTTAAAAAGTGTTGTTCAGTTATTTTCATGTCTTCATTCACATTTTTCCTGTTTTCATTAACTTGATAAATAGATGACGAAACAGGGCCAAATGATGCAAAATGGCCTACCATGGTCGCAAATGCCATGTGAATGTTAGAGCCATAAAAAAATCTCAGCATTTACGTGAAGTATATTGGAAGATTTACAATACCAATATCACAATGGCAGTCTTTCATGAAGAACATGAGGGTTCAGGCAGGAATTTATAGCTAATTTACCTTTGAAAATATATTTTATTATATAGGAGCGAATATTTTGTCAACAAAACTCGAAAAAAAAACTCTCTTTTCTGTATTCAAAATTCGACTAGAATATGGTGTAGGATAGAGACCACAGAATTATGAAAACGTGCACAAAATTCACTTCTCCCCATAGCTCGTCATACGCAGTTTTTTAACTGTTTTTGACGTAAATAAATAAATAAATAAAGTCACAATACCCAGTGTTTCTTTATGCCAGTCAGTTATTTTTCAGTAACACTACTGCAATGTATTAGATCGTTTCGGTGACATTGATGAAGGAAAATTATCCTTTCAGCAAAAAACAATTGACATAAGTTTGACGATCTCTTTCTGCGATGAACCAGAATATTGCGAGTACGAAGCTGTGTTCGCGCCAATCAGGAGTGAAGCGAGCGGAGGCAGCTGAGAAATGGGCTCTCATTAGGGACCTGGGACCAGGGCTGTTAGAGTGCGACAGGAAGCGAATGGCCTGCTACGGGGTAACGCTTATGAGAGCGTGACTGCTGGCCATTTGCGAAATTAGAGGTTGTTTTAAGGACGCGATACAGCCTGCATCGGACGTAACTGCGAAGAATGTTACGGAGAAAAAATTACTAAAGTGGGATTCTGATATTGTCACATTTCTATGTATTAAGAGAATAAGTTGACTTGTTTGGTGAGTAGATGTAAGTCTAGTTTATGCTGAAGAAACTTCTTTGAGGAAATTTGAATAGCTGTCTCAACGTGAAATAAGTTTATGCGTTTAAAAAAAGTTAATTTGTTCAGCACTCTGTAATCAGGAGAATGTATAGACTTCCAAAACAGCAGTAGTGACTGTATAAAAAACAGAATAATTATTTCAAATTAGTTTATTATAGTTTTCTCATTTCTAGAGAGGTAGTTGTTAAAGATACCAACTAGTAGTGCTACAACAGCACCTTATATATAACTTTTGCAATTTTCTTAATTTCAGCGTTCAACGAAAATTAGTTCTGCGCAATTCTTTTAAACGCCCCTTGTTCTCTTCGTAGAAAATTTTAAAGAAAAAATTTGGAACGTTTTTAGTAATTTTTATAAACTGCATAACTTCAAGCGGAAATTGCGCAAAAATTACTTGAAAGAACAATGTTTAATAAAAAAATTCGGAGCAATTTTTTAGAAAATTTTTAAAATGTAATTGAGGCCTTTAGTAAAGTACTCCCCAAATCAAAATATCTGTTTGAAACTCGCATAATTCTGATTTCCTTTAAATAGATTGCAAAATATCAATTTAAAAGAAAGTTGACTGAACGGTTAGTCATTAGCGTTGACCTCAGATTGAGGAGCAGACGAACAGACGTTATATCGTCAATCGATTTCTCGGTATCAAGAACGCGCAAAATATGAAATACGTGTTAGAGGAAGTAATTTACTAAGTACTACAGGAACAATATTTATCACTTTTTCTTTACGAGGGCCCAGCAAGAAGAGTTTCTTTGTAGGATAATCGCACTATTACAATACTTTCTCTTCTTACGACGTAGGGCGAAAATGTAATCTAATTGCTACGAAGTGACTCTATTTCGAATCCATACTTATAATCAGACGTGTTCTATTCAAGCGTGTTAACATGCATTCCCAAAACTATTTCACATGAAAAAGCTGCAGTTCTTGTCATATGAAATTCAATTTAATGTAATAGTATTATAAACATAATATTAATTTTGTCTATTTCCCAAATCACATTATCATTAGCGTCTAAGTAATACATCGTCTTCGTTTAATAATGAAATTATTTTATTTTATTTTATTTTATATATATTTTGTAGAGTATAGACTCTACAAAATAATAATAACATTAATAATAATAACAAAATAATAATAACATAAATAATAACATCTACTCTACAGGAGCGATGTTTTCTTTAATAGCGGTCTTCAGAAAGCCAGTTCTTGTCTTTGTAACATCATACAATAATTAAAACTTGCGTTTTAGACTAATAATATTATCTGCTGAGGAGTATAGGACATGCGTGGGATAAATACATTTATGATATGTATGTTGTTTCTATATTACATGGTTTTGTTGTCTTTGTCAATAACATGTTGTTAAATGAGGAAATCATCCATTGTCAATCAAGAAAGAAATACTAATAACAACTGATTACGCAATACGATTTTGAAACACACGATTTTGTCTCAATTAGCTTTGGGTTGAAAATGGCATTTTAAAATTATACAATGTGTCGCTAGTATATTAATATTAAAATTACGCGCTTAGTTTTCCCCCTGATAAATAATAATTTCAGGTTCTCACTTCGGATGTGAGCCTGACCTGCTCCGATCCTCGCGATAAGCCATGATGATGTGTCCTCATTATTCACAGCGTATCTTGTGTGACGTATGTGTTCTCTAGCGGAGATCCGGTTTATCCGTCACTCGCTGCATAAGCTAGAAATAATGTACGCGGATGTGCACCGGTTATGGCTCTCGATTATCACATACCTTAATTATGTCACTATCACTCATGTCTACTGGAACTTTCAAGCTGGAGTATATAATACAGGTTTGAGTTTTGAATAAATTCAAGTATTTTAACTATAGAAGGATGAAAAATATATGTTCATTTAAATTCTTTGAAAAAGTGGTAGAAAACTCGTGGTTTTAAATGGTGAAAAATTCATGTATACGTTGCAGACGCAAGCAACAATTCTTTGCGTGATAAATAGCTTACATTTCTCTTTAAGGTAGAAAAATTATTATGGCAGTTATGGTTGGTACGGTCCTATATGGTTATGGTCCGGATTGGCGTGGTTAAGGTCGTTATGTCAGAAGAATCGAAGAGAGTTTATTGAAAGAAAACCGAGTGGTTGCAATTAATTGTTCAATTATAGTTCTGAATTTTATAAGTTGAAACTTCTAATCTAAATTCATTGCTTGCGTTTTTTGCAAAAGAAAGGTAATATTTTTTCTGATACTTCGTATTTTCAATCTACTTTAAAGCTATGATAAGCTGAGCTAACTTAGGAATCTCTCAACGAGAATATTATATCTAGTTCTTCTCTACTCTCCTTTTAGAAATAGTGACATACAAAATGAAAGACGTTTTCGCAACTTGTACACGTAAGAATTAGTTTCACTCAGAAGATCTATTTGGTTCGAAACCGTTCCTCTTCTATTTTACGACAGCGCAAATAATTCACGCCCGTAAACAAAGAAAAAACGTGACACGTCACTCATTGCCTTGTGCCCGGCTGTAATTCTGCTACATCTAAACGCCTGTCGCTTTGGGCTCGTTGGGGCCATGCCGGTGCACATCCGCGCTTGGGACGAGGGGCGACAGGTTATTGCCCAGAGCTAGTCTAGCGACGGAGCAGGGCGGCCGCTTTGCGTTTGAGATCGCGGCGATGACGGAACTAGACGAGGGAGTCGTTCGGGGCGGGGCGCAGGGGCGCGCGAAGCGCTGGTGGCGAGCGGCGCTTGCAGAGCGGAGCGTGTCCTCGTTTTTATGCGCCAGATAGCGAACGCGCGCTGATTGGCAGCGTCGAGATGCGCGGACTCGCTGGCGGGATGCCGTGGCTGTCACGGGTCGTATGCATCCTGATGGTTTTTATCGCTTTTCTAGAAGTTTAATTTAGGGCCCAATAGCGACCGAAAACTGAAGAATGATGTAACAGATTGGATGTGCAGCTTTAGTATTCATGTGTTTTTGAATGAGTGGAGAACGTGTGAGTGGTTTATTAAATTAGTATAAAGAAATGCCGTTCATATATTTTGGAGGAAGTGTATGAAAGATGATTTGGGCAAATAAAAGATTTGGTTTTACAGTTATTATTTATTTTTATTGTTGAGTACTTTTTGTCCATTATTTCATGATTTTGTCATATACGTGAATACGTCGCATTGATAAGTAATACGTGCGTACAGATAAAAATATTCATACTTTTTTGAAATTTTACCTGAAAATACCAAACGAATGCAGTAAACAATTGCGTCAATTGGTTGATTGAAATTTAAATTACTTTTTAAACCTAGATTTTTGCGATTTAATTCTCTTTCCTACATCAACTAAAACAATTGTAATTTAATACTAAACATGAAATGATTGCACCTTTGTTAAAATTGTATTATAAAAATCATAGCATTCTAAAGCCCCCACAATCATTTATATCACCAGTGTTTTTTCGGCATATGAATGGCCGCAATGATTTCTGTGTTCCTCCAATTATTTCCGTTGTGATTGTCATTTTTTTTATTTCCCGCTAATGGCAAAACGAGTAGAAAACGTGCAGTGATGATATTGAATGCACTTTTAATTATTGGTGAAAACTGATTGCCCGCTTCCAACCCTTGAGGGATCTGCACTCATGTGCTCGGCGAACTTGGTAGCAGCTGCGGATCCGTAACTGTTTTATTGCCCCCAACTCGCGAATGAGCACGTGCCGCCGTGGCGCGCCGCGCCGCCCCGCGCCAGGGCGAATAGAAGTGGGCAAATCCCAGCTCCGAAGGCGGCTCCTCCCGGTGCGGCGGCCGGCCCCGGCAGAGGCGGAGCGCTCATCACGCACAAGGGCTCCTGAGGGAAGCTGCTCCCGCGGAGCACCCGCGCGCCGCCCCTCCGCCTCCCCCTCCCCACCCCAACACACCCTGCCAGCGGCCTCCCACGCGGGGCATATCGAGCCAGCGAGAACGCCGCATCGAATGCCGGTGTCCCCGGAAATGGCCTTTGCTAATACGTGGTCAAGCGGGGCCGCGGGGCTCGGGCGGGTGAGGTGGGCGGGGCGCGGTGCGGAGTGGTCGACCAGCGAAGGGGAACGGCGAAGCTGTGAGGGCAGGAGGAGAGCCGCGGGACGGCGACGTCGACGACGAAGGTGGCGGTGGCGGTGATGGCGGCGATGGCGGCGATGGCGGTGGTGACGGCGATGGCGGCGGTGGTGGCGATGGCGGTGGTGGTGGCGATGGCGGCGATGGCGGCGATGGCGGCGAGGACGGCGAGGGCGGCGAGGGCGGCGAGGGCGGCGAGGGCGGCGAGGGCGGCGAGGGCGGCGAGGGCGGCGAGGGCGGCGAGGGCGGCGAGGGCGGCGAGGGCGGCGAGGGCGGCGAGGGCGGCGAGGGCGGCGAGGGCGGCGAGGGCGGCGAGGGCGGCGAGGGCGGCGAGGGCGGCGAGGGCGGCGAGGGCGGCGAGGGCGGCGAGGGCGGCGAGGGCGGCGAGGGCGGCGAGGGCGGCGAGGGCGGCGATGGCGGCGGTGGTGGCGATGGCGAAAATGGTGGCGTGGGCGGCGGTGGCGGCGGTGGCGAGAGCGTGGAGGAGACGGTGACGAAAGGGGTGTGGATGTGGCAGCTGGGGCGGAGCTGATTTGCACACGAGCCGTTTTCCTACGGCCGGGGCGCCTTGTCGCCCCAACTCGGGGGAGCGATGGCGCTTGTAGGGCTTTGCATACTTCAGTTTCGAAGAGGACCCAATGCGCCTCTATCGGCGTAGGGTTGCTAAGGGGAAAAGCGACACAGGCCGCCTTATGCTCCTTACTGAGGGCTCTGTGAGGCAAAGAAGTACAAGGATTTGCGAGTCGGTAATCTATTTTTCTCCAGATTGATCCCTGTTTTTGTATATAAACTACGAACAGAAAACATTGTCGTATTTACCGACTTTATATAATAACTGCAAGGTTGTGAAATTTGCATAAAACAGAATGGAGGTTTACATATAAATCGGCCCTTTTTCTTTGAAATGGTAGATGTAGGCTCAAAATCTCATTTCATAGCATTCATCATTCTTCGATGTTTTTTTTGGGGGGGGGCATTTCCAATCACAGATGTTCAAAGCAGAAGAAGCCTTTGATATCTTGATAAGATAGCTAAACATTCCATGAAAATGTATATGATTACAATCTTACCTCTCTTTCTTAACTTTGTTTCTGTAAACGACCCCTCCCCCGACTCAGTCATAACTCCAGGTGCAAACACCTTGTTACCTAGCCCAGGCTACCGAACCATGATGCCGATATGCCCCAAGGGCTCGTGACGCTCTTAATTGTACTTTACCTCCGGGCATGTGTAGTTATTTAGCCCATCAAACTTTGGTTTGGCTCAGTGAAAAGGAATCAGGTTGCACCTTCATTGCACTTACCGCCGTGACCCATAGAACCATTGCATCACGCATATCAGATATTTCACTCGCACCTATTTACCGGGGTAGGGAAGGGATTTAGGTTCAGAGGTATATACATAATGTGCTGGTTCTGTTAACACCCATGCATTGCTGAAAATACATTGCTGAAAACGTGCAATTCACGTCACGGAAAATCATCGATGCCTTTTGTGAGTTTCGAACCCACAGCCTTGGTGTAGCGCGTACCTGCTCGCTCTCATGCTCTTGCGCCTCCATGCCGGCTTTTGCATGAAAATCTGTTTTTAGGTTAGAACATTCACGGCACTTAGAGTCCATATTATTATCACGCGAGGGATCTGCATGTGCAGACCTGTCGATAATGACGCTCTATTTTCGTTATTACCCAGTATCGTGGCGATAAACTAGTTACTTTAATTTCATGACTGCATAAATTTGGTTTGTACAATAACGTAGTATGAGCTAACGTGGCAGCACATCGCGATGTTACTCAATATCGCTTGTCGTTTCCCTCGATAATAATGTAAAATATCATTTGGATAAGAGGTGAATGAAACTTCCCTGGGAAGTTCGTTATTTATTAAAAAGTGTAATACTAAAATATTTGACATCGTCCACATCAACTTACTGATTGCAAGCGCTGTACACTAGGACATCCAAGAAAATCCATTTAAAAATCGACATAAACCGGGATGCATGATGCTGTAATACTTTTTAATTAATTAATATTTTACAAAAGTACATTACGTTCATAATACAAAATAACCGTTAATTTTAACTGTTCAGAAATCAGTGAATGTACTCCCTTCGACTACTCCAAAAATTGACTGACCGTGTGCCAGAGTGCCAATTCATGGTAAAGGCAAGGTGAATATGTAACATTCAATGACAATCAAGCAGATCACATTTTGAAATAACGATATTTCCCATCAGCGGCACTTCTCAATCCTGTCAAATCCCACATGTGTGAATTGACGAATGTTTCAATGTGTTATCGGCTCTACCAGTTCCCATGTGATTTGGCTGCCAATAATGCCTGTTTTCAGGGGAGCAATCTAATAACTATGTGTGTTTGTGAAAACATCAAAATTTCTCTCTGCCAGGGCCAAATACATACAAAGTTTCAACCATAACTATTCCTAGGTTTCCACGTCTAATTGCTTAGATTTTTTATTTAATCCATTGGTTTTTAGGTGTATGATTTCACTTCTAGTTGTCTTCCCTAATAGAATCTCACATTAAATGTTATATGAATTTTATATAAAAATCCTACGATTTATATACGGCCGCATTCTAATCAGTAAACATTCATCGTTCAAAAAAATTATTTAGCAATGTAATATTTAAATGAAATATTAGCCTTAACTGAAATAAAAATAAACAACAGATTGTCGTGTAACCCAGCTTAAAGTACTTACCTGTGAGGCTGTGAGACAACGTAATTCAATAATGTTAATTGCAATTTTGAAAACTACAATTTTCGACTTAAGAAATGAGTAAATCTTGAAGGATGACACATACTGATCCCCAAGACTAATTACGGTCAGACGCACTAAAAGACGGCTCAGGGAAAGAAAGATGTTTGAAATGTGAGGCAATACCAGTTCAATGTCCAAAATCTCTCAATATTATGAACTGTTATTACATAAACTATAAAATTACTATTTTAATTGCTACACATTTATTTTAAAATGAGTAAAGTCGATTTAGCAAATATCTTGTTTATTGCAATTAATTGTACCAACGATTTTAAAATGTAATGTAATTTTGATGTTTTGAGGTAGATTGTATTGTTAAATTGTTACAATCTATTCAAACATACACTATTTCTTATTTTATTCAATCACATCTTTAAATTATAATGTTGAATCTGTAATTTGGTTTGGGTTGTAAGCAGAAAAAAATCATTTTCTCTGAGATAAACATCGTAGTTTTTTGACTCACGATTCTTTTTGGTAAAAAATAATACCTTGCAGACAGCAAAAATTAAAAGTATTGAGAAAATGAAAATTATTTGAGATACTTTCTGTTTGATTCACATGTCCTCTATTGCAGAGATTCTGGAACTCTTTTTTTACATCTATTCCTTTTAAAAGAATGCTTTGCTCCATCCACGTCCTTGCTTTTTTCAATAATCTATGGTATAGAATGGAATCTTAACGCAAATAATTGCACATAAATGACTGATAACAATTAGGCAAAGGCTACGAAGAAGGATTTTGAAAAAAAAATGGTATACTACATTTATGTTATTTTGTATAAATATAGTTCTAAATCTTTAATATATGAACAAATATTAGATTTTTTGAAGCTTTATAAAAGAAAACAATTAATCATCAATTTATTTTATATTTTTTGTAATGAATACGATCATGATTATATCCATCCTGTTTATAT
The DNA here is from genome assembly GCA_031308135.1 of Acheta domesticus. Classification (NCBI taxonomy): domain Eukaryota; kingdom Metazoa; phylum Arthropoda; class Insecta; order Orthoptera; family Gryllidae; genus Acheta; species Acheta domesticus. The sequence goes on along the minus strand of JAHLJT010008446.1, from coordinate 84,994,701 downwards.
TGTGTGTGTTCCTATGTATATTCAGCTTTTCACCCCCTATCGACCTCTTGATCGCCATTCACCCTCTTTAAAATTTCATCGACCCCCAGGGGGGTCTGTACCGACCACGTTGGGACCCACTGCTCTAAACTTAGGTTTGAAGATCACTTGAGGTAGGTTCGAAGGCAGCTTGAGCCGCCGCCTCTGCCCGCAGGGAGCGCGTCGGGCGGCGTGGGCGTGGTGGGCGGCGGCGGCGTGGTGAGCGGCGTGGGCGTGGGCGGCGGCGGCGTGGGCGTGTGGTCGGAGAGCGCGTGGACGGAGAGCGAGGGCCCCGACGAGCCGCCGGCCACGGTGCGCGTGGCGGGCCAAGAGGCCACCCTGGCCCCGCTGCGCAAGTTCTGCAACTACTCCGTGCAGGTGTCTGCTCAGACGGCGGCGGGCGGCGGCCCCGCCAGCGCAGCGCTCATCTGCCGCACCGCCGAGGACGGTGAGTGACGCGCCGCCGCGCCGCCGCGCCGGCAGCTACCCTGACTCCCTCGCCAGGGATTTCACCTTCCTCCTCCTCCTCTTCTTCTTCTTTTCTCCTTTTCCTCTTCCTTTTTCCTCTTTTCCTCCTCTCCTCCTCCTTTTTCCTTCTTTTCCTCTTCCTTTTTCCTCTCTTCCTCCTCCTTCTCCTTTCCTACTCTCTTCCTCCTTTTTCCTTCTTTTCCGCCTCCATGTTCTTCTTGTCCTCCTCCTTCTCTTCATCATCTTTTCCTCCTCCTTAAGCACCGTTTTCTTCCTAACATAACTTTTAGCATGAAATATTTTGACTTCATAGTTTTGGTTTCTCAATCTTCGAATAGACGTTCCAAAGCCACATTTTCCTTGAGGTCAATGAGAGAAAGCATTCAAAGGGAACCGTCAGTGTTCCATTCTATTGTATTTATCCATAATTTAATTTTGGTTTTGTTACGGGAAAAACATTCTTAAAACTGGTAAGGAATGCACGTGTTGTCTAGGGTGATACATCTACGAGGGTAAGTCAATAAATATCTGCACTTTCATTCTAATCGTCTGTACATTGACTGAATAGATTTTTACACTAACCAGACTTAAGATGACATCGTTCACTTTGCTTATAGTGAGTTTCAGAGTTATGATCTTAAATTCGCTTGAGTTGTGACGAAAACATATTTGCATTTTTCTCCGTTTGTAACAAAAAAGAACAGACTTTCGTAATCCGTTTTTGTGATCTGAATGTAAACCAAAAGGTGAAATCCTTAGAAGACTTTCAGGGCAATGTGGCTACAACGTTTTTCTTTGGCAAAGATTTTACCACTTGATTGAACCATTCAAAAGCAGTTGAATTAGCATGCAAATTGCACACTTCAATCAAATATTTTGAAAAATAAGAATTGAAGCCCTCCTACTGACTTCAAACCTACGAAACATAGAGTTTGTACCTTATAGTGTTGAGGGTTAGGACGAAGACAATTCATCTTCCTTTTTATTTATTTTATACTTAAAAAATATTTGAATGGTGTCAGTCTTGTTCAGGGGGGTAGAATATCGATAGGCCATTACTAAGTCGATTATCTGACTACTATCAAAATTTTGTGATTTTTAAGGGGCCCATACTGGAACAAAATTGAGGTTTCGAATAAATCAATACGAAACATCACAAATTAAATATTGGCAATTTTCAGGGACGGGATGTATTCAGAAAGAGATATGATAATCACCCATTGAGTGACACGTAACGTTGGTTGGCACTGTGCAAACCAACCCTAATTGAAAATGCCAACCCGCCCCGAACGGATTTTTGATTAAATATAACCCTAGATGTGACAAGATATCTCAGAAATAAAGAAAACTGCTACCCGCAAATCAAAAAATTTGTTAAAGTTTTCAACTGAAAAATACAGAATGAAAACCTTTCTTCAATATTACAGAATACACACAATCAACTACGAAAATATTTCTGTTCAAACACTAAACAGGTTTGAGATCACGCTTCCACAACCTGTTGCACTAACACTTCTGCTTCATTAGGCCCTGAATGACATGTGACATAAAACTAAGACTTATAGAAGCTACGTGGCCGATTAAGAACCTGAGTGCCAAACATCCCCTGCCTTCCCTGTATTACATTCTATTTGTCTTATTATCTATAAAAATGTACCAAATCTGAAGTGATTGCGAAGTGACTCGAAATAACAAGTTACGTAATAAATGCGCGTATCACCTTGCGCACGTGTTACGAATACTATTTTATAGAACTCCACGTGCGAAAGATGTGTTGCACACACTGTGTGATGTTTTGTGAACGCTTTGTAATGTTTCGCAATCTATTAGAATAAAAAATAGCTGTTTTGCACACGAAAAGTAAGTACGAGACACCGCGTTTTGCATGGCGCGAAAGAAAGTAACAGAAAGAGAATTATGAAATATTTGATTATGAATGTGCTCTTCGTTAAATGAGAGTAGATAAACGATATTTCGTATTGAAATTTTTCAGCATAAACACGCATTTCATAAAACGTGTGATATACATCTCATAACCTGACAACTCTTTTGCGAGAAAATGCCGTACAAATAAAAAATAGGAAAGATCAGATTTTCTAAATTGAAAATCATTCATTTTATTTATCGTAAAATCCTTCGTTGTTTATTTGTGTTGATAATAAATTTTGCCGTGACCTTGATCGCTCTGATTTCGCCGAATCTTTATTAATTTTCTCTCTCTCCCTCTCTCTCTCCCTCTCTCTCTCCCTCTCTCTCTCTCTCTCCCCCTCTCTCTCCCTCTCTCTCTCCTCTCTTTCTGTTCATACTTTCCTCATTTCTAGATTGTTTATTTTCGTATTTAAAATACAAATTTACGTTTAATCATCAATCTGTCCTCAAGTCGCTTGCCAATCTATTTTATTTATAGCACATCTATCTATCCATCTATCTACTGTCTTTCTTCATGCGTTTTTCTATTTTTTATTTATGCTTCAAATTTATATTTCTTTCTCCTTTCCATGTACTTTTACTTCCTTTTTCTCTTCTGCGTTTATAGTTTGATCCCATGCCAACCTTGTTCAACATGTTCCACAATAATCGCTGGAGAAATTCTTGTCACATCAACGTTTTTCTTGACGCAGGGCATCTGTTCTTCCGTTTCGTTTTTCCCCTCTTTGTACACCATGCGGAAGTTCAAAGACTCTCCTGCGCCGCCGCTCCTTTAGGGAACTACTCGTAATATCTCCGGGGTTGCTGGTGTTGTCTCAGTGCCTGTGGAAGATTACAGGGAGAGCATTGTGTTTGATCCGGAGCTTGTAACTCTGCTGACGTATGAAGTCGTTTAGCGTTTGACGGTGACAAAATGTTGGCAACGTAATTTCCCAAAGTTCAAGATTTGAGAGAGCTGTTATTTACATTTGTAGAAATGCAGGTAATTCATCTCTCGCTAAGGAGGAAGCGTTAGTTTCGTTTTGGGAAGCTTCATTTTAATTTAAGTAAACATGAAGTGCAACCTCGGTAATCTAAGAAGCAGAAAACATATCAAGAGATGATACCCCCGTTTCTAGAGACAAAACACTGGTTTTTAAAACCAAAGACCAATTACTCCGTATATCTTAAAATCTGTTCCCTGTTATATCGTAAAATCTGTTGGGTCGTTGGTAGGGTTTAACTATCTTGTACTAGATGTCTCTCTCCTACACATAATTATTGTAATAACTGCTTGCGACATGATCTAATATGCAGTCTACCTAGTTTTGCAGGCTCGAATCATATTTGCAATTGTCTCACTTTCTGCTGTTATAGTAATTCATGATTTTGTAATATTTCTCGTGCTAATTAAAATTTATTCAAATTGTGCTGAAAGTCGTAGAGCTATCTTCTCTTATTGAAATTTTTATTCAAACTTTTTTCGAATACAATTTATGGGTTAAAAGTTAAATAGTTAATAGTTAAATAGTTAAAGAAAAATTAGAAAAAAAGTTAAAGGTTCAAGAAAAGAGAAAAAGTTAAAAGCTAAAGAAAAAGTTTAAAAGTTAAGGGGGGAAAGGAGGCATTTAATTCGGATCTGCAGTGTTCTGCTCCGCGAGGGACAAGTATGGCGCCTGTGATGCGAGTGCTGCTCCGGTACTGCTGCTGCTGCCGTTGGTGCAGTGAGAGCGGGGGGCACAGATCTTGTCCACGATCTCTCTGTACTCCCACGGGACGAGGCAGGGCCTGGCCGTGTGGGCGAAGTAGCACGCCGCGCTCCCGGTGATGGCTTCAGCGCTGTCTTAGTTTTTTCAGCCGATAGACATTCTAACGGTATCTTAATAGTATAATATTAAAATTGTATCCTGCGAATAATTCATCTATCTCCATCTCTAGATGACTTATCTTCGTCAAACCAAGAAGAGATTCGAAATAAATACAAATCTTCAATTTTTGAAAATTTGTAAGTTTGTATTAAAGTGGCCGTTGAATTTAGTGTAAACTGGCCTAAGCTAACAAAACGCTCAAAATAGTATTTGCCGGCCCGGATATCGAACTGCTCACCTTCCTAATATACATTACAACTAGACGACCAATACTTTACACACTGCAAGTGCATGAAACGGCACTTATTATTATGCATTGAGAAAATGCTGTGATGGACCCTTGTTTTGCTTTTGGGAATAAATCTAGCTTCACTATGCGCACATTTGTTGAGCTCTCCTTTTGCTTGTAGTGGTAGGAGTAGCTTAGGATATGAGTTATGAGTTTGGTAGTATTACTAAAACAAATCAAGTCTGTATTTCGTTTACCGATGCCAATATTTCTCTTGGAAACGAAAATGTCTATTTTTGAATGTTACTAACCTCGCTTTGTTGGTACTTTTTATTCATCATTCAACTGTGTATGGTTCAAGGGGAAGGGATTCTGGAGCCCAAGAAAGCGTGGGCATATTGTACTTCTTCTCTTTAAGTCATATATAGTCTTTACCATTATTAAATATTACCATTTCGAGAAAAAATATTTTTTTAGTCGAGAATGTTCTACTGAGTTTCATACAAAGAAACACACAAATTAAAATATCAGTTTGAAATCCGCAGGGTCTCGAACCCAGCCACATCTCCATTTCTCCTTATCCATTTTAGGAAAAATCCTGTGTTCTGTGTAGGGGCTAGTGATGTTCACAGATACACAGACAGCCGCTCCGACAGTCTCAGCAACTCCTCCATCTCTTTTCTTCAGCTCGTCTTGAACGCCATTTTTACATACATTTTTGAATTAATGAGATTTCAGCTACATGCGTTCATCATGAAGCAATGAATTAGGAATATCGCGATTTCAATGACGTAACGTTTCTTCGGATTTGATATTCAATTTTCATTCATTTCAACAAAAACCGCCGGACTGAAGGGAACCCAATAAAAAAATTGCGAATAGTAAAGGAAACAATATAAAAACAGAAAACAAAGTGTTTACATTAAGTGGGAGACAAAACTATAAGAAAAGACAGTCTAGATGGAAATTATTGTGAAGAAAGAACGAAAAAGAAGAACTCTCTGAGAAATACCTTGATAATGGACAAAAAGGATTCCAGTTTACCTCGAAATGAGAGAACCAGAAGATAGAACAACATGGTTCCAACGAAAACTACAACATAAATAATATATTATTAATTTATTTATTTATTTAATTAGTATTTCTTTTTTGATTGATTTACGTACTTCCCTTCTTCCTCCGAGCTGAAAATTGAGTCCAAACTCGCGCCCGGAGCCTTCAATCGGACACATTCCGCGCGCAGAGAGAAGCGAGCAAAAAAAGAGTTGATCTGGCGTTCGGAAGCGCCCCGCGGCGCCGCCCGCGCGCGTCGCGGTCACGGGCGCTGGCTGCGCCGCGCCCAGCCACACCGCGCTGCGTCGCTCTCCGCTGGCGGCGCGGCGCGCGGCTTTGTTGGCGCTCACTCTTTGTCACATGCGCGCCTGTGGACGGGCGGCACAGTGGGCCGAAACCGCCCCGAAACCTGTGTCAAAATTCTCGCAGAAATGTCGATGAACGTGAATTTTAGAAAGCGTATAAAAATAAATGGATCTAAAATATCAGACGTAGTCTCATCGTAAGAAAAGTTTGTGTATAATTAATTCTATTCATTATTCATAAAACATTCTTTTTTATGAAAGACTATTTCCGATATTTCAATTAAAAACATCATAATCGTACACAACGTTGTATTGAATAAACTACGTAAAACTGAGTGTATTTCGCATGTCGCTAACTGAATTAAGGCCTATGTTGATAGTGAAAGATCATCGCGTAAAGCTGTATATCCGTTTTTACCTACAGAATTTGAACGCTTGTTCCATCCTTTGAAAGGAAGTTCCATTCTTTCCATATCGGTGCATTACCATTGATCTGTGCCGTGTGACACGACACCCTCCAGCGTCCTCTTTTGTTTACCGTACACGAAGAGCTTTTTTTACGAAATAATATTTTTACTAGTTGCATGAATTGCAAATGATTGTAGTTACCGACAATAGTTTTCCACGTCTAGCAGCTCAACACGTGAAGCTATCATTACATAATTGCTTATCTGCCGAAACATACACACTTGGAGGTGACAGAAAATGATTAGGAAGAATTTTGATACATTTGAGAGACATTTTAAATACCAAAAATTTATTACTTCAATCTAATTTCTAGATACTATAGTTTTAATATACACTAAAAATAATATTTATGAATATATAATGTGTATATTTTAACAATCACGAATAACCAACAACACTGCGCAGTTCACTTCTTACAATAGCTTAAAGATTTTCATTATAAATGGATTAATGTTTTCAGATAAATTGATTTAATTCAAATTTCCAGCCAATGCTAACTTTAAATGAAAAAATTTAAAACTGCGCTTTTACTTTTTCGCTCTTACGAATGTACTTCTTAAGAAGAGAAAGTTATGTAACCGTGCGCCGAAAAACGGTGAATCTTCGGCAGAAAAACTCTAATTTCGGAGCCCTGGATAATATACTTCAATAAACTTTATTTAAAAATGTATAATAATTAAATGTAATAAGTATAATAAATATATCTGTCATATAATTAACATATTTGCATTGCTTACAAAAACAACTTTCTGAAAATTTTCCTCCATGCTTTTCTCTTTTCAGAGTCCTCTTCCTTTAAGCTCTTCATAGCCATAATTTGTGAAATTTATTTTAACCACGTATGTTTAGGGCCTCCTCCTTTTTTCTTACGCTTCTAAAATATTTTTGGGCGTTCTTTCTTCCCCCATTCTTACCACATGTCCAAAGAAGCTGAACTCTTTTTTAATATAATTCAAAATTGGAACTTCCTTTTTCATTTTTGGCGAAATACTGTCGATTTTTTCTCTTGATATTCTTGCTGCTCTACTTAATGAATCCATTTCTATAGCCAAAAGTTTTAATTGTGAATTTCTAGATTATTTCCATGTTGTGCAACATACATCACAATACTTTCCGCTATTGCTTTAAAAATATGTACTCGTAGTTATGTTTTTATCAGAATGTTCTTATCCATAATCTTTTATTTTTAGCTCGGAAACAGCTGCTCTATCTTTATTTATCCTTTGTTTAATATTTTCATCTTGACTCGCATTTTTATGAATGTTGTCACCTAAATACGTAAAATCAATACATCTTTTATTTAAACGATGACATATTTTGTGGTTTTTGTCTACATCCCTTATAAAATGTTTATGACATTTATACTTTTAAGCCCCATTTTTACAATTAATTCTCTGTTAGTTTACGAAACATATATTTTAAGCTATCAAATCTTGATTATCTGCAAACAACAAGGAGCTTAACATGGTCTTTCCAAAGGGAACTGCCATTTCAATACATTTTATTTTCCTCATTTTCAAACAGTTTTGTGGATACATTTTTTAAAATTTTAGGTGAAATACTACATTCTTGACATAAAGCTTCCGTAACGAAAGTAGGGCCAGGTACATTAGAATATATCCGTACTCTGGATTCTCCACCATTTATGCATTTTCAATGGCTCTCACAACCATTTTTTTTAACTTTAAAATCTTTCAAAACGTCCCAAATCTTGGAAAGTGGAATGCTATCTTAAGAAAAGCAAATCTATAAATGTAAAATGTATTTCTTTACGTACAGAAACAAATTTTCCAATTAACTGCTTAAGTACAGAAACATGATCCATCGTCGATCTTCCTACGTGAAAACCTGCTTGTATTGCATATTGTTTTAATTTAAAATTCATCTTGCAAATAAGATTTCAAAACTCTTCCATACAAACAAGTAAATATGTATACGACTGTTATTCGTCTATGATGTTGCCATTCCTGTAGTATTAATATTTATACTATATCAATAAAATGATTTTCCTTTTCAGTATATAATCTGCACTTTTAAACATTTTCAAATAAAGATTCAATCTTTTTCTGTATTTTCTTTCTATAACTACTGATAAGCTCGGATGAAATCCTTCCTTCCACTAGAGATTTACAGTTTTTAAAGAGAGAATTTATTATAATAATTTTTAACAAATGTATATTTATATTTTTAAGTGTGTCATCCTTTTCTTTCACAATATCTTGAACCAAGCAAAATGTTTTTTGATCATAAATTAACATTCCATCAACGTTTTCTTTCAATTTAATAAAGCAATTCGAACTCTACCTACTGTATTTTAACAGTTGTGCGTAAACTCATTAAAGTATTCCAGGCTGTAGAGTCTTGTGCTCCAAAAAACTGTTCTTTGTTCTTCATTTTTTGTGAAAATCACAATATCCTCATTTACGAGTTTAATTCTGCGCTAATTCTGCGCCTAGATTTGTTCCCACATCTTGCACTTTCCGCTAATCAACCGCAAACCCCAAGTACGAGTACGTGATCTTATGTGGCTCCCATGAACCGCAGAAGTTGATAAGAGATTCTTAAACATCTGAGCTTAAAAATATTATTTAATTCGAAAAACATGTAGCTTGCCTGATGCATCTACCTCGTCAAATGGGGATTTTGTCTTCGAGATATTGAACAGTTATGAAAATAATTTCACCGTGTATAAAATTCAGCAGTTCTTAAGTAGGGCCATTTGAAATCATATATGTGATTTGATTCTTTAATATAATCGGAAGAATACGTGTAAAACTCATTTTCTTAAATCCCAGTACATTTTGAAAAAGGTCACGGACTCCTTATTCTCCTTGGAGCTCTCCCTTGGTAATAGCTCAGTTTTCCCATCGTCAGTCCATCTAAAGTCCTTTTCGTCTTTTGGTGCGTTTGGGCCCAGTGTGCGTCGTGAGTGGCGTAGGCAACGCTCCGGCTGTTTCAGTTGCTCTCATCGGCGGCCGGAGCGGCGGGGACGGCGGGGGCGGCGGGGGCGGCGGAGGCGGCGGGGACGGCGGGGGGCGGTGGGCGCGGGCGGGGGCGGCGGGGGCGGCGGGGGCGGCGCGCCACGTCCCTTCGCTCCCCACCCCGCGCATCGAAGCCGAAGCAAGCAGCTCCCCTTCGACAAAGCTTTTTTCCATATTCCTTCCTGCTCACCCACACACCTGTAATATCTGCGCTTGGGAAAGCGTTTGGGAATGCGGCGGCGCGACGCACGCCCGCGCGCCCCTCGCCCTTCTTTGTGGCGTCAAGGTTCGCAATTTCGGAATTGGATTTTTGTCTGACGAGACTTTAAATCACGGATTACTACTGAGTGAGGGCTGTCTGATGTTAAGGCGATTGGGGAGAGGTAATGGATACTTCTTCATGGCAACCGGCTGAATATAGCTCAGACTCTGACCGGGAGGTTCTAGAGTTCGAATCCTCACGGTGGCGGATTTTCGACACTAACTAGATCGAATTCTGGTGGCCGGCTGCTCTAATAGATAGTTTATCATGGTTTCTCCTATCACTAGCAGGCGATGTCGGAGCAGAACCCTAACAAACTGGCCACAGACCGTGCTGGATCGTTCCTCCGCTTTCCTTGTCGTATCCCTTACACTTACATGCACGACACTACAACCTATCCCGGAAGACCAGTTGGAAGCTAAGAGCTCGTTTCGACTGAGGCGGCGCCCCGCTGACGATAAATACCTGGAGAGGAAAATTCCTCGCAAACCGACGTGTAGGTCAGTGTCACATCTCACTATCTAGCGGTGGAGAAATCACCGCCACCTTCCGAAATGTACATTTGCTATATTAACGAAAGCAAAGCACAGAGCAGTTAACGTGCCATCAAACATGAATTAATCAGTCAATCTTTAAGTGTAATGCGAAAAGATCTAATATACGTTTTCTAAATTCTAATTAAATATTGAAGACCAGTTACGAATACTTTTCTTAACTTTAAAATGTAATATTCCGCCCATATTTTTTGCTGACACTTCAATGTCTCTGACTTTTGCATGTCCTCAAATTACCCTGATCATATGAACGATTTTGAAGTTAGTATAATTTAAAACGCCTAAATAAGCACTTTCTATGTCTCAAACCATTAACAATCTAACTAATTTGTATCGGTTACGTAATATTTAAGTACTATTTTAACCAACAGAAATGTTTCTAAACTACAAAACAATATTTGATTGAGCCGAGATTCGAACCTGTGCGCAAAAACACCAAGAGAAAGAGACCTATCACGTAGAAAATATACCACCGTACAGTTTACCTACAACCAATACTTCCAATGAGTCAAAAATAAACTACATTACGACTATAATAATACTAATATACTAAACTAAATATAATACAATATTCTAATATCAAACTTTCAGGTGGTTTAATCAAAACGGGATTTGTGCCATAATATGTTACAAGTTGATTTAGAAATTAGAAAGAACTTATACAAAACATATTTGATTACTTGAAATGTAAACACACAATTTACTCTTTTTTCCTGTGAAGACGTATGATAAATTATTTTTCAAAATCACTAATGAATATAAAGAAGTTAAAATTCTGGTGTTACCCTTCACATATATTATGCATGATTCCATTACCAGCTTCGGACCAGTCCTTTTGATCTGAGATTACCTTTACTAATTTCTGCTCATCCCATTTCAGCCATGGGGATTTTCATTTCTGACCAGGTGATTGAGTGTTAAAATAAAAGCGTAACTCCTGTTTTCATATTGCTACTAGAACGAAGTTTTGTTCACCATTTTGGAACTTGTTGTGGCCCTCAAAGCGTACTTTTTGAGTTGTATTGCCATTGCTGCACACAAGCGAGATGAATTTGCGAATACATTTGCATTCATGTAATTTACATTGGATCTGTTCAAATGCGGCGGCATTCCGAGTTCTTCTGCACCGGCCGCGTACTCGGTGCATCTGAAATGCGAACCAGCATCGGAATCCAAGTTATTTTGATGCAATATAGTAGAGAAACCACTGGCTTTTACTTTTGTTGTATATTTTCTTCACGTTTGCTTTCGGGTATTTGTTTATAGCTTCTACATCCACGTTTGATTTACCTTTTTTCCACAAAACATGTTTGTTACTTATTTTTGCTGTAATTTATTATTATTTTATCAAAATCGTTTACTAATTTTGTTATTTTTATTTCGGAATTTTGATGATGTTTGTAACTTATTGAGAAAGAAAATTACTTTTCTTATTTAACCAAGCTGACAGATTGGGCATTATTCCTGATATAGATGGTAAGATTCTGAAATCATTCAACTACTTTACGGGGCTATAAGGAACGTACCTATAGTTCAGACGAAACATCTGAACACCGTAGGCTGTGATGCGAGTGTTGCGTACTGACAGCAAAAGAACTACTTCGGGACATTGGTCACGTCGCGAGATGTGCCTCAAAAAGTCCAGTATTCGCTATTAGGTTCTGAATGTGGAGAAATGGTTACCTCAAAAGATGTTGGTAATAATAATAATAATAATAATAATAATAATAATAATAATAATAATAATAATAATAATAATTATTATTATTATTATTATTATAATAAGGAGAAGAAGAAAGTGGCATTTGATGAAGCAGTTAAATTTATTGTACATGGAAGATATGATGCTGATACTGGTGAATTATTGTGATGACGATGAAGACGAAAGTGATATAAAGAAAGATAGATAAGGAGACGTTGGTCGCGGTAGTGATGTGGGAAATGAGGGCATAAATTGATATATCAGCATTATCACTTTGGACGCAACTAATAATTGCAGGAGAATAGCGACATATATGATAATGGTAGACGTTTGTGACGGAGCAGTAGTTTCACAAAAAAATAGGAAAAACATAGCACTCTTCTATTGCCCTCTAACTTCCACTGAGTTATTAAATCTATGAATTATTATTAATTATGGAATTCTTTCTCACGTTGCAGCAGCTAAATTATACTATGTATTAAATATATTATATAAACAATATGTATTTTCGGAACGATTTCAGAGTACTGTCGTAAAATTTGTTAAGGAATATGTGGTCATATCAGAAACATTTCATTTTCTACATTCTATTGTAATACTTCAGAATATATTATAAATCATTATTTTCGAGTGTGTGTGATAACACTTGCAAGTACCTGCTTCCAACTCACACTCATAGAATACATCAAACCGTAACCATCGTTGTATTTATTAACCTCACTACTTCCGAGTAAAAATTTGTAGATTCAAATAGTGGTCATGGGCAAAACAGATTATAGGCAGGTTTCACAGAGTACTTCCTTTTACCAGATCTTTCATTTTCTACCTTCAATGTTATAATTTACCATTAGTCCGTTTAATTTACCAGATACGTTTGCCGTTATTAATAATCGTTATTGTACCCTGGATCGTTATTGTACCCTATTAACCCTGGATGGCTGAGGTGGCTATGACCGTGTGCCGACTCAGCGCCTCGGTTCGAAGGGTCGCGGGTTCCAGTTCCGCTTTGGGCATGGTTGTTTGCCCCCTTGTCTCTCGTGCATGTGTTGTCGCGGAGGGCCTCGCGTTCTACTAACCCCAGTTCAGAGGATCCCGCAAAGTGTGTTAGTGTCTAGTATATGGTCGAATATGCAACCCATCGGGACGTAATGGGTAATCGGCTGTAGGCTGGAAAAAACCCTGGGAAAAATAGTTATTAATTTTCAGATTGTAAACTAGTAAGTACCACTGATCGCAAGTTACACATAAAATTCCAGCAGACGCATTGAGAAAAATTGGTCAAAATCCTCAGGTTTCGTAAAATTTCAAATTGTTCTTTGAAATCATTGCTTATCCGCCACAAAATGTCCACCATGTTTCGGGGAATAAAAATGTTGACCGATTGACGAAATTGTGTTGAGGAACTTCTTTGTGTAAGAACTACGATTTCAAAGCATGTTTTAGTTTAAAACATCTACCATTCTCCTGGAACCTCAAATTGCGGGATTGGTAGTAGAATTATCTCCTTCCTATTACTTTGCATTTCCTCTTACTTTCATTCGATGTACAGAATAACAATAATTGCAGCATTTGAAAATTACTTTCAATCCACATTTGCTACGTGCGTACGCGTCTCTTTCACTGCTTGCAATTTACGTACGACACCGCCGCGCAGTTCCGGTGTCTCGTCCCTTCTTTTTTCCGCCGCGGCACGTCGCCCTCCCCTCATTCATCGCCAACCGTCTCTGGCCTTCACTCGCCCCCTCCCCCGCCCGCCATCCATCCCAGCATTCGGCCATCCGTCTTCGCCGCCCCCGCCCCGCCCCTGCACGCCTGCGCCGCTCGCCGCACGCCTCTCGCTCTTCCCCACCTTAAAGCCAAAACGCACCCCCACGATATCTTTCGCCTCGTGTTCTCCGTTCACTGCGAAGCACACATCACATTTTATCTTCCGTAAACTGTATATAAATCTTATCAAGTTAGTTTCCGCTCTCAGTATTTTAAAATTGCAATCTCGTTGTGAATGGCATTGCGAGTTGCAGTGCTCTGAAAGTGAAATTTTTTTTCGCGTTCGTCTCTGTTACGGAAAGTGATATGCATATTAAATTTAAATTTAAATAATGTCGGTGTTTATGTACTGGTGTTAAACGCAGTGACTGTTTCATTTCCGACCAGTTAAAACAATCCTAAGGTGGGCAGTAATGTTCTAACTACAGTATGTTCCTTAGGACATGGGATAGAAATTTAAATACATTTAATTACAATAAATACATTAAATAAATGTATAAAAACATTTCCTTTATTTATTTATTTACTTTACGTCAAAAAGAGTTAAAAAGTGTGTGACGCGTGGGAAAGAAGTAGTCTGTGCATTTTTCGTGATCCCCGGAATTCTTACTAGTCTCTTTTCCTATATTAAGTTGAATTATAAATAAAAGTACTAACAAGGGTTTTGATATTTTTTAAAAAAAATCATATGCGCTCCCGTGCTATAGAAAATATTTACATGGCAAATGAGTCACAGGCTTTGACCACTGTTTTTATCGTGCTCAACGTGAATAAATAGACTCACTCAAAATAATATCACTGTAACCTTAAATACATATGTGCATCCGTAAATAAATATTGTACAGTAAATACATCTACCAGAAAATATTTATGAAAATAAAATTCATTTATTATAATATGTAGTGAATGGCATTGAGTATTATTTCCATTTGTCTATATTCTGGAATATATTATATAAAAGAGCTAGTGCTCCGTCGAGGCTCGTTGTTGACTATGGAACCGTTTAACTGTAATAATCCAATTTTATTTCTTAACGCGCCGTTACTCGCGCAAAGTTTTGTAAGTCCATTACTCGCGCGTTAGATTTTATCTAACAACTGTTTATGCTGTATTTAATGTTTTATTATGAATCAAATATTTACATTAACATTCCCAGACATTTGTTATTGATTTCTATAACTTGTAATGATGAAATGATGCATAGAGATGACATGCAGGTTCATACTTTTTGCTTATAATAAGCACTCGAATCAATATTACAGTCATGAAGTGAAGTGTTATATAAAGTTAATTTATTTAAGAAAGGTAAATCATAGAATACAATTAATTCAATAAACAATATATTTTTACCACATTGAAACATTCAGACACATTTGTGAACTAAAATAAACTTCCTCAGAACTACACTCATTACAAACAAATGTCTTTAATTCGGGTTCTTTTCAAAGTGGTTGGAGCAAATATTACAACAACGCTACGTGAACCTGGTTTGCATTTTTGGACAAAAAGCACATCTTCTTTTCTCTCTCCGTTGCTCCCCGTTACAACATTACTCTAAAATGAAAACAAATGTAAGTAGCAGAAACTACAGCGAAGGGATGGCGAAAAATATTCGTGGTAAATCTATGAATCTTACTTCTGATTTAAGGTATAAGAAACACGATCAAGGTGAGACACTAAGCTTTTCTGATCTTCACGCAAGCATTCAAGACACAAAAAACAGTGTATAACTGACAGAAGAGTGGATGTGATAATCGTATCGAAATATAAAGCGGTTGCTCGCGCGTGAGAAAATATCTAACAAGACGCGCCGCTCTAATCAGCACCTTCTCATATTGCTTTCCTTCGCAAAACTGATAAGAACGATGAACGGATGCAGAGTTGAATCGTGCGGGAAGACATTGCTCAAGCGTTATCTCCGTGCATTCAAAGATGTCAATGTTATCGAAACAAATCCATAATTGTTAGATTTTTTCCAACAGCGCGAGTAACGGCGGGTTAAAATTGTGTAGATTTTTCCTTCGGAGTCATAAATATTTAAATGTTGAAGACGGATTTAATACGCGAGAGGGAATCAGCCTCCCTGATCGATAAAAGGAACGAAAACTTCGATTCTTTAATTATGTATATTGACCAAACAAGTTGTTTTCTTTCCACGACTGTTTCAAGATTTAATCTTTGAATTGTGGGTGGTATCCACTCTTTTCAATTTCACTAACAATCGGTACATTACTGATGGAATTTCATGAACGTTGTTAACTTAACTTGCATTAATTTCCTTAACTTTAGAACGTGTGGCGCCTAACAGTTCGGCAACTTTCAATCAATTCACACGAGTGTGCAGCGGGTTGCATTCCTCCAGGTCGCACGGCAATGCATAGCGGGTTGCATTACGCGTGACAGCGTACCACTCGTTCAAATATTGAATAATCAACCATTTTATGCGTAGTGAAATATTTATAATTACTTTTACCATTTAAGTAAAACGTAAATAAGCTACATTGTACAACTAGCAACTGTGGGCATAAAATAACAAAAAGCTTTCAACCAATTAAATTTTATAATGCTGAAAATCAGAAATGTTTTATCTCCATTGTAGCATTCTCCAAACATATCGCCCGTTGCAACGGATCGCCCGTTTTCAATCCACAGCGCACTCCGCTACATCGTATGCCCAGCTTGTAGAACAGGCCATATATCGCCTGTCGTGTACCCATGTGCCAAATAAGCGCGCATGAAGGGGCTCTACTCGGAAACTCCATTTCCCGCTATTCGCCGCTCCCTCCCCTCCGCGCCAGTTCACCACGCGGCCGCTCCGCGCCTCGGAGCGCCGCGCGCGCCACCTGTTACCCAACACCGCCGTTTTATAACTGTTCGCGGCCACGTGTGCGTAGTGCCGGGTCCTCCCGCCGCCGTGCGCGCGGCGCTGTCGTCGCCTCGCTCGGCGCTGGTGGTGTGGCTGCCGCCCGCGCAGCCCAACGGCGTTCTCCTGCGCTACCACGTGTACCAGCGCGAGGTGCGGCGCGGGGACGGCGGCGGAGGCGGCGGGGGCGGCGGGTCGGAGCGCGAGCGCGAGCCCGCGCGCCACGCCGTCGCCGCCTCTGACACCGAATTCGAAGCGCGGCCCCTCAGCGAGCAGGCCACTTACATGTGGTGGGTGAGTGCGGAGACGCAGGTCGGCGAGGGACCCAGCTCCACCGTCGTGGACCTCACGCCCAGCGCCAGAGGTAAGAGGCTCAGCAGTAATATGGAGTTTTAGCGCTACGCGTAATGTAGCGTCGTTATGCACTAGCAGTCACGTGACGGACTTTGAAGCCATTAGGCCTAAGGTACGACCTTATCCCTTTATAAATAATGCACGCCTGTAGGAGTCTCTACGGTCACCTTACAAACAGCAAAATGGCCGATTCTCATATGCGATGCAGTTACAATATTCCTTATCATCTCTACAACACTGGCAAGAATTAACAGGAAATGTTAGACATGTGACAGGAAAGGAAATCGCGAAAAAGAAGTTGAAATCATATCTTCAGGTTAGGTTAGGTCTTATGCTCATAACGAACGCTGTTTTAAGAAATTCCGTATATTCTCAAGAAAAGCCGATTCAAAATATTCCAGACTGCATACTCATCGTCGAGCACCACAAAATCTAAAACACCGTGCACAATGTAGTCATACTCTTACTCTTGTCTCTTGACTCGTACTCTTGACTCGTATCGTGGTTTAACCCTCCAAGGACGAAAATTATTTTTTATCAAAAAAATTAAACTTCGTTACATTTTTTAATTTAACTACTTTAGTTTAATCTCCAAAAAATATTGAAAAAAATATTCTATGATTCAGCGAGGCGTGGGAGGGTGTGACGTATACGTCACACTCGTCCTTTGGGGGTGATAACTGTGCTGGGTTGAAAGAGAGAAAATATTTAACGAGGAAAGCATTTATTTTCGAAGCATACGGTTAAATGACTAGTCAATGACTACAATATCATTAGTAAACATATTACACTTCTTACACAGCAGAAAAATGGTGTTCATTTTTTTGTATGAAATGGTACATTGCATTTCAAGCATAAACCTACGTCACATTTTGTGCACATTGAAGCAACGACACTTTTGCATCCATCATTAGCACACCTTCTTCTCTTTTTATTTTCAACTTCCCCAAGTAGATGGTCAGCTCTGTCATAGCGAATGTCGTCTAAAACTCGCGTTGACCTGTTCGACGACAGAGCTGTTGGACCCACAGATTTGACAAGTGTTTTGTATCTCGTGAGGTATGTGATAGCAATCTCTCTTCTGAATTCCAGCTTAGTGATATTTTTTCCAGTCTTCTTGAAAATCAGCCAAGCATTATTTATAGCTGCATCTATAAGCCATGTCAGTATTGCCCAGTACCATTTCTTCCCTCTGATTGATATACGGTACTGATTGATGTCTTGATACATTCGATCTGTACCACCCATGTTTCTGTTGTATGTGGTAATAATAGCTGGTTGAGGGACATTTATATGTTTTTTTTCTTTCGAAGAATATCTCTTAACATGCTTGATTGGAGATTCTCCGAGCGAATTTGATGCAACAGCAACCACATTATTGTCCATCCATTTCCCAACAAGAATTCCATCATTTTTCTCTATTGTGCTTCGAAATATCCCACGATCCATCTTCATCATTTGTTCATGCGATGGTAACAGGCAATCTTTAGGAATCCTGTTTTTCCTAATGGTTCCAGTCCCTGAGTATCCGCGTTCTTTCAAATGCTTGAGAAGGTTGAAGCTGGTGAATAAGTTGTCTGTAATTATATGATAAGGATAACTTCTTTTATGATCTGGCAGTTCATCTAAGAATGAAATCAAGGGAGCAGTGGCTTTACCAAAAATCTTTTCATATTCAGAGTTTGTCACTGGTGTATTTTTCCCTTGATAGACTTCAAAATTTATCAAATACCCGTAGAATGTATTCAGACACCATATTTTGTACCCAAACCTTATGGGTTTACCACGAATGAACTGCTTGCAAGGATGTGGGCCAAAGTACTTCACCATGGATTCGTCATAATCAAGAAATTCACATTCAAGAAAGTTATCAATAAAACGTTTCTTGAGAAGATTCATGAGTGGGCGGAGCTTGAATAATCTGTCATTATTGTCAATATCAGAATTATCAGCAACATGAAAGTATTTGGCTATGAATAAAAATCTGTCCCTCCGCATACATTCAGATACTAATATATTCTTCATGTCTGGCTTGGTATCCCAGTAACTTTTTTTCCCTGGCAAAACATTATAACCAGAAAGGATCAGTACACCCAGAAAAGCCTTTATCTCTTCTGCCGTAACATTCATATTACTTTCATTTTTTGACAAAGCATATTTCTTGGTCTCCGTAAGGAAAAGGGAAATCACCTCTTCATCTATAAAGATTTCAAAAATTTGAACGGGTGTCATATTTTTATATTTGTCGGCATAGTCTTCTGGAAATATCCCATCTTTTTTTATTGAATCAACTAGATCTCCATCTATCCACTCACGTTCCCTTTTTGCGGAATACCCCGATAAATCGTGTACCGGGCCTCCAATGCGAATTCCATTAGACAAAACTGCCTCGGCTTCACTCACCAATTGATTGCCACACAGATTGTCCAGTAGACCTCCTGTGTCCTCATCACCACTGTCTTCATCAGTCAGCTCGTTTGCGGGCGGTGGTGCAATAAAAATATCCTCTACTTCTATATTATCATCACCATTATCATTACCAACGATGCCTTGAATGTCTTCTTCAAGCAACTGAATTATCTCTGCGACAGTCAGTCCGTCTCTAAAACGGTCGTTATTCCTGATAAATGAAAATGTATATAAACATTTCAATTTTCGACTTTGAAATGGAACAAAATGAAAAAAATGTGGAAAATGTGGAGACGCGTGAAAAGCTACGGGGAAGGACGAGTGTGACGTATACGTCACACTGACATTTTCACGCCTCCACACCTTCCCGTAACAATAATAAAATTAATTAAATCATTTTAATTACTTTTAATACTATCTGTGATAAATAAACCATTGACATAAATTGAATTGCTAACAATATAAGCTATAAATTCAACTTACCTAACATCTGGGTCCATCGAAAATATATCACAATTTTTAAACACCGTCAAAAACTCTTATAACGCCTTCCTCGGACAAGATCGCACTATGAACTGACGAACCAGACCCTTCTGCGACTACAATGCCCTGACACGCACAGAAATATCGACTTGCAGAGACAGGAAATTAGACGTGCCACAACTTGTTCGCTGTGACGTATACGTCACACTCGTCCTTGGAGGGTTAAATATCTCATCGCTAGCCCATACTCTTTGATATATTATGCAACTTCTTTGTTCAACACTTGAAATGCTTGTCTTGTTATAATGCGTAACGTGATATCGCAATTTCTAAAAATCTTCGGAATGATGTTCATTACGACCGTTTAAAAGTCGTTAGTCACGTGATCAATAGAGTGTAAGTATGTCTCCTTACGCCTGGCGATAAAACTCCCTAATAGTTCTGCCGCAAATGTAGCACCCTTCACAAAATTTTCAAAGGTTTATCGTATTACAGTAAACTCTCATTAACACGAATTCCAAGGGACCGAAATAATCGGAGTTCGTTTTATAAAAATTCGTATTAGCCGACTTCATAAATATCCGTATTACCGTATCCTTTGCCGGGACCGAAGTTTTGTTCGTGTTACGACGAAATTCGTGTTAAGCGAGTTTGTGCTAGCAAGGGTTTACTCTATTATATTTTGTTTATTGTATTGTATTATAAGTCCAAATATATTTTAGAATAATGCCTCAGATTAATAGTAAACAGGTATTTTAATACTCGTAATTATGTAATTGGAACGAGTATTAAAATTAATTGGAGGAATGAAAATGTGTCCATCTTGGTTTGCAGCTCATTGAATAAATTATTATATTTGAGTAAATGCCATTGAATAAAGTTTATCACCAGCATATTATTATGAAAAGGATAAACAATAATTTTGTAATTATTTATCAGAGATAACAAATTTGTACTGTTAATTCAAATATATTCGATGGATAGAGACTTTTGTATTGAAAATTAGCATATTTGACTCAACTGTGTGTAATGTAAAATTTAAGCAATGTTTGAACTTTTAATGATAAGGACCTGTTTTTTGTTTCTCCTGTGCCGATGACTATGCTATTTCGTGTACCTAGAAGAATTTGCAACACTCTTTGTCACTTGTCTTTCCCTAATCTTTTTGAGTCCATAATTCCCCTTAGTAAATAATCCTTACTGTGATATCCTATTTTAAATGTTGTTTTATAGCACGCGAACATCACTTTGTGTCCCAATCTTGTGTATACCCATCTCATATTTATTACAATTATTGATTATTTAGTACGATATCATGAACGTAAACCTTATGACATTGTTTTGTATTGATAATTATATAATAAGTATTTTCATGACCAACATTGCCTCAGAGAAAAGTGAAATACAGTAAATTTAATGATGTTTTGTGGCAAATATTCATTTCATAGTTTTAAAAGTATTGAAAATTAACGTTTTTAAGTACACCTTAAAAAGTAGTACCTAAACAGCACAATTAAAGTAGTAGAGTTAAACAATTATAAAATACGTTAAATTTCAAGATTTTTTAAGACGATTGCTTTTTTAAGTACACGAGAAAAACTGTTTACAACTCATGTTATTTCTCAGGATTTTCATGGAGAATTCGTACTTTTTACAGGCGATGACTCTTAATAATTCACGAGTATTTTCCTTTCGCGTCAGTTGTTGCACGTTTGCAAAAAGTACATGATAGAATTGGGTTTCAGTGAGTTTATTATAATTATTACATTGATGGCAAATAGCTAATTGGAATATGGGTGTTGGAGATAACAACTTTCTTAACTTTATAAACCTTCGAATATTACGTGAGCTCAAGTTCTTTTTCTTTACTATTTTATGACTCAATACTTCATTGAATGTAGAAATCATTTCTCAGTTTTGAGACCTAGACCCAATTTTGTTTCACTGTTCATTTTGCTATTGTACTCTTTGTTTTCTTTCATCACTAAATTTACATTTTATTGACCTACTGGATTGTACAAGATTTTCAAGTTATCTGATCACTCTTGGATCTAATAATATGAGATAATTGGATTGTTCTTATAGTATTCTACTCGGTGCTCAAATATCGGTCTGAAACGAAAGTAATTGACTTTGTATAAAAAATAATAATTTTATCTTCATTCTTACGAGCTAATATTGTCAAATGGACTGCGTTCTTTCTCTGCCCCAACGCACTCCCCCGGGTCCGCCACCCGCAGTGCCGGCCGCCATCGTGTCCTTCCCGAAGACTGTGGTGGCGGCGTGGAAGACGGACGTGGTGCTGCCGTGCCGCGTGGTGGGCTACCCGCAGCCGACGCGCCGCTGGACGTTCAAGTCGGCGCCGCTGGCGGCGGGGGGCGGCGGCAGCGGCAGCGGGGGCGGCGGCGCGGGCGGCGGGGGCTCGCGCGTGCACCCGCTGCCCAACGGCGCGCTGCGCATCGCCTCCGTCGCCCCCGCCGACGAGGGCGCTTACGCCTGCCGCTGCGAGAACGTCCACAGGAACGTCAGCGTCGAGCACCGCCTCGTCGTGCTTGGTTAGTCGCGCCTAGTAATGGTAAATTTTAATACAACATCGATACAGCCAAATTTCGATACATTACCAAGTTTTTTGATGTCGACGAAAACGGCAACAAAAACTTCGTTGATTTTAATATGATGAAACAGATGGTATTTTCCCATAGAGTTTCCATTTTTCATTAGATTACTTATATGAAATACCGGGAAATTTTATTGTTTGGTCACATATTAAGTAATATACTAATAATTTTTATCGAATGTAAAAAATAAAGAACATAGTGTTTTGTTATTATTCCATTTATTCACTTTCATTCATAAATCATCGAAGTAAAGCGTGCATCTAATATACATAATAAGTAAATATTATTTTAAAGAATAAATTCGGTGGTGGTAGCCGATACCTTGTGATAATCCATTATGGTAATGGGAGGTAAGGAATAATCAACCACAATAAGTATACAATATTTATTATATCACATCATGCCCAAAGTCAACTTTCGGTATCAAAATTTCCCATATTCAGTGGGTCTCTAGCAAAACAAACGGAAAAATGAGAGATCAACAAACGCAAAAAATAAGATTCGGAAACATACAAATGAAATGAGAATAATACATAAATAAAGTAAATATATAATTTTAAAATAAAGCTTTTGAAATAGAATAAAACCCATTGCATGTTTAATAATTGTGAATATTATTGTATGCATATTGTTTCTTTTCAGTTCCTCCTCCACCGCCTTCCCTCTCTGTCGTGGATGCAGGGTCTACAAATCTTACAATCAGATGGACTGTCACACGTCAAACGTCCGCGAGTGTGCTGAAGGGATTTATTCTAGCGTGGAGAGAAATAACAGACGACGATTCTGTTGACTGGCACGAAGAACGCCTACCAAAACGATCAACACAACACGTATTGGGTCCTCTTCTATGTGGCTCAGAGTATGAGCTTGCTGCTGCGGCAATTAACCAGGTACATGCTTACGAGACGTGCTTTCAAATTTACGATAAAACGATGTGTAATAGTAAGTTGAAATAGTTTCTGTTTGCAGGTGATATTTTTATAACGTTCAAGTATTATTTCATTTTCTAATGAATTAATTATTTAATTGTATTCAGATTGCATGCCATTCATTATTAATATTTTTATCTTATAGGCTTTATATGCTGTTTTCTTCCGCGTTCGGAGTGAGTAAAATGGGACATTAATATATCCAATGTTGATTAGTAACAGTTTGGAAAACAACACGATGGATTCAAAGTGTTGTTTTATTCATAAACGAAGAAACATAAATGTCAATATTCAATTACTTTATGCTTCTTTTTATCCTCCACTTTCCCCTTTTCCTCTTCCTTCATTGTCTCTTTCTTTTCTTTCTTCCTTCTCACTTCTTTTTTTTTCTTTTGTCTTCTTCTCTTCTTCCTCCACAGCTTTAGCGTCTTCAATTCTAATACTTTTCGATAATTTCTTCATTCATCCCCATTACGCTTCATCCGCTTCCTTCTTTCAATGACTCCGCAACGTAAATGCAGCATATCATGCTATTGCTACCGCGGAAGTCAATATCCATATCATATTCCGCCGTAGTCAATGCTATTAATCATACAGACATACTGTGAAAAAAGTCAAAATCTTAAAAAGGTGATTGGATAAGGTAAAACGTATATTACGCGTCAGTAATAGACCATTAAGTGCTCATTAGTTATTTAGCAGTAAAGCGGTCGTGGCAAAGCGCTCATAAATAAACAACTAATTTGCCCATAATGGCCAATTTTACTCACTTGTAAAATAAATATATTTGAGGTAAAAATATGATTGAACACTTGACTCTTTCATCGCTGAAGAAATTGTATTCTTCAATGAAATCGCATTTGTCGTTAAGACAGTTCATACTTGGAGGGCTAATGAGCATTAATATGTATAAGAGACATTACACTTTATTATTAAGATATAGAATTGCTCAATTCATATTAATAGCACAGTAGCCAAGATTTCATGCTTGTCATAAATGTTGAGATCTCTTACCATTTGAAGAGCATCGTCCCAAAGTGACATATCTCCATTTCCATTTGTTTCCCAGTATTACGTTTCAATATTTTCTAAAGACACCTTCTTCACCACACTACCAAATATTGTGAACAAACATCGCATTTCTCCTGTGATAAACGGTATGCGAAAAACATTGAATCCTATCCTAAACAATAAGGCCCAATGTGAATACTTTTATTTGTTGATAGACTATTTCATAGCGATACGTCACCTTGGATTTCCAAGGTGACGTATGGCTAGCACCTTTAAGTCACGTTTATCGCTAGCACCTTTAACTCACCTTTATCGCTAGCACGCTTTATGTCACCAAGAATGTATAAGCTCTTCAATTGTGTCTAATGAAATGATGAAATTCCGTTCCGTTTCAGGTCGGGCGAGGAGAGCTGGGCCCCACCATCCGCGCGCGCACTCGAGGCGGTCTGCCAGAGGCCCCGTCGCCTCGCCTGGCCATCAGCGCCGCTCCTCGCTCCCTCACCGTCCACCTCGAGCGGTGGAGGGACGCACATTGCCCCATCTCCCACTTCGTTTTGGAGCGCACCACGGAATCCGGAGCAGATCGGCATTGGACAACTGGTATTACTAGCGTTCACGAGATCCAATTGCCGTTCCTATCGATATCGGTGTGTCTTGGGGGGGGGGGCAGGGTGGAAGTTAATCCTGGTTGAGGTTGATGAAGGTTTGGAGTGTCATAATTTTGATCGTTTCTCTCGCTACAACTTCCGATCTACGACCGAATATTTAGACGAACGAATATTTAGATGACTGTAGATTGAGCTCTCTGTAAAATATATTTGCATATGCGCCTCCACACAGTTTTGAGTTGACTAGCCGAAAGAGATTCTCATAATCCACAGGCAGATAGTTGCTAAGTAAGTAATTACACGCCCACAAGAACTCAATCACCATTAATAACGTAAACATGAAATGCTACCCATATACACAATGCATAATGCATCCCTCTTACACTATAATGTACAGTTCTTCTTACTTTAAACACTTTATAATAGATAACAACTCATCCAAAGTCTTGTTACGACTTTAGGTGCTATTCATCCGCACAATTACAATATAATAATCCAGCAATCTGTCACACGTCTGCGTTGTTCGTCATTGAACAACCTGTTTCATTTATGTGCGCGATTATTGAGATATATCCTCAAGCAATTGCTTGCGCGGGTCTTTCCGCATACACAATTATCGGGCACCGATGGCGATCGGAGGTTTGGTCTGGTTCCGTTGGCTGTCAGAGAGCAACTTCCTCCGGTGACTGTCGGAGGGCACCTGCGATGGCAGTCGCTGCCCTGAGACTAGTTCCCGTGGTCTGGTCATCAAAGAACTTGCGGAGACAAATTATTTACTATATTCGTTTTCTATCATTTACTGCTTTAGCAAAAGCCTACGGTTAACTGCCATCATTTTTAGTTAATAAATCTATTATGACAGAAGTGAATGACGATACAATCCCAGTAGGTCCGTAACTTCTGCACTCCACAACACAATATGGGTTTCCATTATTCCATATTTCATAAGTCATATGTCCATATCATTTGATGGGACTCTAATATGATTTTAAATATCACGCAATATTTCATCACTGTCTTCTAAAAAACAATATTTCTCAACCAAACATTGTTAAAAGACGGAATTCCGATATTCAAAAATGAAATATTTTCATTAATTTGACGTTTCAATCTTGCTTACTTCAAACAATGCTGGAATTATTATTATTATTATTATATTATTATTATTATTATTATTATTATTATTATATTTTATTATTATTATACTTAATTACATTTTTACGCAAGAAAGACCTTCAAGTGTCGATAGTCGATTCAGATACTCTGGTATTAGTATGAAGCCAAAATTCTGGCCATGACGGATATACGGACTACTTCAGGTAGCCGAGGTGGGGAAGGATCCCAGCCCAGGAGAATAAATGAAGAAGGGCTACAGGACGGAGAGGTGCCCGCGAGGAGATATTTAAGAAAAAGGGAAGAACACTGGATACCCTTTTTGAGTCCGTACAGAAAGGTGAGGGGGTATTGCCCAAACTGGAAAGTAGTAGCGACATATCATAAGAGAAAAATGTAGCCAAATAACCAGAACAGTACTCTCGGTATTTAATCTATTATGAGTCACAGGTTTAAACCTAATTACATTATAAATATGTTATACTAGTAAGCTCGTATGATTAAATCGCACGGGAAGTTTAAAGCCGAATCCTTTTACTTGTCTGGATATTTATTTGCCTTATTCATCTATTCAGGCTTGAAAAGGAATGCATTGCGACCTCTCCCTAGTCCAGTCTGGCGGGCCTGCTGTGGCCCGCTCTGTCCTAGCCTACCCTGGCCTGCTCAAACCCACCCTGCTCCTTGCCAGCGTCCTCGCCCTGTTCTGCCTTGCCTGATCCCGATACTACCGCATCATCACAAGGTTGTGCATGATGTCATTTCATTTTTTTTCATATTATTGCTTATATAACATATACAAATATATAAACTATACGCGCAGACATCGGGGACTTCCAGCTTTCAAATGACATCTTATTTGCTTCGACTAAGTAGTTCATCCGGGATAGGGATGTTTACAAAAAAACATTTACAAATAATATATTATAAACTAATTATTTGATGGCATTCTAAGTTTTGTAAATAGTCAAAATAAATACCTAATACCCAATGTATTATAAGGAATGATAATTTCAGTCACGTGGAATTCACATACTGATATCCCTTACATAAACCCAACATAATAGCCTTTACCTTCTAATACGACCCCTCAACCCTAGCACTTTGCAGTTTCCGCAGTGGTGGCGCCATTTTGGCTACTGTACGTTTTTTGTTTCTCCTCCGCTATAACTCTAATAGAGTTTGCCCTGGCATTCGTTGCCTGGCAGTACTGTCAGAGAACGTTCTAGAATATCACAGACAATAGACTGTATGGGTATGGCCAAGGCCCTCTGGAAGTACCTCCAGAGGGCCTTGGTGTGGCTCTATCGCAAGACTCTAAGGATGGAGTGGGACCAGAATGGCAACTGAAATGTGATACAGAAAGAAGGATCGCCCGCACTCCGGGGGCGTTGTTCAAGGATCTGCTCCGGCATCCTCCTGACATTAGAAAGTTTTTGACCCTCGAACGTTGAAGCAATCGGCAGCACTATCAATCTTCTGCGCACGCACAGTTCAAGTTTTGCATCAGTTTTGTGCATCTGCGCATGCGCAGAAGATTGACATTGCAGTCGATTCCTGCCCGTTAAGACGTGCAAAAACTCCCTATTGACTGAAGGAAACTACGGAAACGGCTGATTACAGCGACTGAGCTCTAGAGATCTCATACAGGTAGGGGTGGGCTTCGACCCAACCGATAAGTTGATCTCAAAAATCCTACTTCCGTCAGGACAAAACCTAGGTCCTCCCGGTCTACGAAAAAAATCGCAACTATATACGCAATCGTATCTTTTCCTTCATCTGTATCATCAATCTTAAAGGAATTACTGTTAATGCTTGTGTATTATTTACAGTGACCGATCATGCGCCTCCAGGAAGCAGCTACATGCTGTCAGAGCTTAGTCCAGCCACTTTTTATTGGATACGAGTTACAGCATTCAACAACCGTGGATCTGTTGTCACCGAATTTAAAGTGTCCACACTCACTGTAAAAGGAGGTAAGTAATTATGCTTTGACACAGACGGTACATATAATGTAGTGAGGTAACGTGGCTCCACGTTGAAGTATTATTTTGGTTGCTATTGTATTTGCTCCTATTGTTTCTCCGTATATTATACACTGATTTTCTACTAATATCTACATTACTAGTTTCCAGTGCATGCAGAAATTGAAAGAAAATTATCCAATCTCCGACCATATGATAAATGTCTGTAGTTTCATTATATACCGAGGAATGTAGGTAAAATTAAAAAACAATGGCACAGTATCGATTTTGACCGAAAAATGCAATTTTTGATTGTGTTATTCCGTTTATATTCATATTGTGCGTACCAACTGAATTCTCATACTCATTGCGTCATTGCTGTCATGCGATAGCGAAGCTCCGAGAAGGCTGACTGCCATTAAATATTACTTTTCATGTGATATATTATCGAACAACAACTTTCTCGCTACGGAGTAGAGAGAAAGTTATGTAATGCTGCGCGGACAAAAGGCGCATTTTCGGCAGAAAAACTCGTATTGTCGGTCCCTGGTAACGAAAAATTTCATAAATCCAGTTGCTAAATCTAAAAAAAAAACCTGCAACACATGATGTAGCCAGAATCCATGTTTTGTGTGTTCTTGATAGCGAAAAATCGATTGACGGTAAAATGCCCGCCCGTCTGACCGTGGTGTAAACCACGCTAGCAGCTAAACCGTTCAGTCGATTTTCTCCAAAATTGACATTCTTCTACAACTTTCTACAACTCTGACAGTCTTTCTACAACAAAAATATTAAAGATTTTACGTTAATGATGTCTGTTCCTTTAAAGATATATTTTAAAATAAGGTTGTATATAACTTTTCGAAATTTTGAGTGTTTTTCGCGTATTTTTGCGTGAAATACGGACGAGAAAATACGGGCTGTTTTAGCACTAGTTTTTCATTGTACTGTGGGTACACTATACCATGTTATGGCAGTATCATGATGACAGATTTTGGAAAATATTCAATTCATTGCTGTAAAATACGAGAGTATTTTATTTGTGATTCTTGAGCAGTGTGCGTGCTACTTTTTGGGAAACCATTAATGTTTTTTTTCTGCAGCATTTTTGCAGCAGTAGGCCATTAGTGTATATACGAAATGTTCGAGGAGAAATCGTCGAAACTCTGAAAATAAGCTCTTAAGACAATTTGAAGCATATTTTGTCTAATAAACTCCTTGGATATTCCGAATGGCTAAGCCGCAATAAGCACTCAAAAGTTGGTTTGGAAAAATATTTTCTCTGCAAAAATTTGCATTCCAGAAACCTATGAACACTTCAGAAACATGTAAATAGTTCGTTACTTACGAAAGAAATTAATACTTTTGTTCACAAAGAATATTAACACAAATAAAATTGCAATCGAATTGTGTAAATTGTTTTTTTTTTTCTTATTTCTGTGTTAATTTATCTTTTCGAACAATATATTCATTTCTTTGGAAATAAACAATGTACATTTTCTGGAGTGTGTGAATGTTTCTGCAATGCTAATTTTTGCATAGAAATTATTTTTTAAACCAAATTTTGAGTGCTTATTGCGGCTTAGACAATCGGAATATCCAAGGAGTTTATTAGACAAAATATGCTTAAAATTGTCTTAGCTTGTTTTTTAAGTTTTCATGTTTCCTTCCCGGACTCTCTGTATATGCGTGTATGTGTGTGTGTGGGGGGGGTATTTAGTATGAATTGCATACTAACCAATGAATATTCCAAAACTCTTGACGTTGCACCGAAATTATTACTTCTAATCATGAAAAATTTTATTTTCCTGATAATTAAAATAAAAATGTTTTAGCTGATGCATTTTTAATGTCAGGTATTGACTTAAACTAAACACTCTAATTTTAAACGTGGTTAGATATCTACGTAAATAGTTGAATATTTCGAGTTTTGTTGATAACACTTTAAAAATGTTTTTTAATTAGATTTGATTTTATTTGAAAATCTTAGAGATTATTATTATTATTATTATTATTATTATTATTATTATTATTATTATTATCATCATTTGTTTTCGTAATATTATATGTTATCAAATCTCGAATTTGAACATTTCTCTTTTTGGTAATGGAAGTTTTTTTTCAAGCATAGTTTACGTAATTTCCCAGCGATACCGACTGTGAGATGTTTGTATTTGTGCGTTTAGAGTAAATGTTGATTTGCTTTTTCGCAAGTCCCACGCAGCGTGAATTACGAGGGGTGTAATTTATTGATTTGCACTTTTGTGTGCATACAGAAACAACTTATTCGTAACAAAAGAATGGCTGGACGGAATTGTGGGGTTTTGAGTTGCGTCAGCGCTCGCAGTATGTAGAGAAACATAAACGTTCCAGAAATTGGGTCGCATTTGATAGAAAGCTGAAGATAAACAAGAACAGAATTCTTTAAGCACTCAAGATAAAAACATCTAAAGATTCTCTGGTCCATGGGCAATGGATTGAATGTAAGATCTGTTGAAAGTTTTCATAAGTAGTGGAGGATCTAATATTTTCAAGTGTGTGTGTGTGTGTGTGTGTGTGTGTGTGTGTGTGTGTATACATATATGAAATGTAAGACATAGTGTCTTGAAATAAATGAGTTATTTTGTTGAGAAAACGTTATTATTTCTCAAGACTGGTAGGAGCAGTTGGCGGGCAGTCAACTTACAAAAACAAATAAGGTTTCGAAAATAGAGATGTTACACGGATCATCCCTACCGGATATACCCTAATTAAATAGTGGTTCAGTAACTACTAGCCCCCTCCTTTCAAATATTTTTTGTATCGTTTAAGATATCGAAATACGACTTTTTTCATTTGATGGGTTAACTAGAGGCGCACACGATAAAGTACCAAATAGATTTCCAAAACTTTCCCTTCCTGCGTATTTTAGAGAACATTGCCTTTTCAAATAGTTCCCATTGCGTTCATGAATCTAGTAAATACCTGATGATCAGGCATCTCACCATGGTACTTTCATTCTTGTAACAACTCGACCATGATTGGCAGTGTCATCAACTGATGGTCAACGGTGGCAGGATTTTCGACCCTAGGTCGAGTAGTTTTCCGTGGTTTCTCCGATCAACACCAGGCGAATACCGGAGCAATACCGTAACAAACGGGTCACTAACCAGTCGCGGTCTTTCCTTCTTCTTCCTTGTCCTATCATCACCCCTTACACACACACACACACACACATTCACACGCGCTACATTACCTCAGTTTTTGAGAGACCAGTCGGGAGCTTAGAGCTTGTCCCGGCTGGTGAGAGATACAAGGTTGCGGAAAAATTCCCGCTAGCCGATGTAGGTCGATGTCGGATCTCGTCACCCAACAGGAGATCACCGCCATCTCCCGCGATTAAAAACATACACTATACTACGTGACGAATGTCCTTAGCCGTTGACGCGCCCGGAATCACTAATCAATCAATCCACAACTCAACCATGAGCAGTTTGGAAATGATGTGATGCGAGATATGTGACATCTAAATGTGGAAACAGACTACGTTTCTTGTAAAAATTAGGCTCAACTCTTGTGTTTAAAAGCGGCTCCACACATTCGTTATTCGGCTAGTAGCAAGCAACCGCTCGCCGAATCATAAGTGGCGTAGATGAGTTTCTTGCTATATTTCCAAAGTGACGAACATTCGCCGAACACATTAGTTGTTCAGAATTGGGCGAGCAGTAGCTCGGCGAATGCCGAAAGTGTGGAGCCGCCTTTACACTCTGCAACTGCAAGTTGTTTGTTCTGACATTACGTGTTTAATGAATCGTAGACATGCACGTCCCGACCCTTGGAGTGGACTCTGACCCTGGCCCTGTGGAGCAGCCTGTGCTGTCGGACTTGCGCGTGAGCTTGCCGATCGCCGTGAGCGCTTTGGCTCTTGTGCTGACCCTGGTCACGGCCGCAGCGTGCCTCCGGCGAAGTGAGTTACGAGAATTCTGTGCAGGCAGTGGCGGATCCACAAAGTATTTCAGCGGTGTTCCAGTTGCAGTTCAGACGCTCATAAATATTTCTGAATGTTTTTTTAATAGTTAGCATGAAATTAAAAATGTACGAGTATAAACATAATGCGAATACTGCTTTGGATGTAATGAGATCTATCTGGTAATTATTTTGAATCGAGTGAAATCACAAAAAGTTTGACTTAGGGGAGAGGATCAAGACCCGGTGCTCCTTGGATTCGCCACTGTGCAGGATTCTTTTATATTTTCAAAATTAATTTTTTTGTTAACTGTGTGCTCCTTAATCAAAGTGTTCGTTGATGTATTGTTGTAAGCAAGAGAAAATTGTAACATTACTATAAAGTTTGGAACTGTGTGTTTATTTATATTCATTGTGTGCGTTTCTGTGCAGAGCCAGTTTCTTGCCCAAGTACAGAATTACCAGTTGCTTCGGACGGCGGTAATTTTCTTAACAAACCTGATTATTTTAGCGCCCTTCGTAAGAAACCCGAAATTCCTCCTCCGCCCACCTGTGAGAATTCTGGGAGGATACCTGGTAAGTATAATAAAAATACAACCTTTAATTTCTGTTTTCTATAAACACTATTAGCCGGCCCCGTCGCCGAGATCGCTAAAGCAGTAGTGTCGTGGCGATATCGGATCGCAGGGTCGCGGGTTCGAGTCCAGCCTCAGGCAAGGGTGTTTTTTTTAATTTTATTTTATTTTATTGTACGTCAAAAACAGTTAAAAACTGTGTGTGACGAGAGGGTGTATTTATGTATGTCTATAAATGTGTGTGCCGTCCTTTCACCCCTCACTATCATCATCATTCATCTTCCATACTCCCAGGGCTAACAACCATGGGGAGTAAAAATCAGATCCAGCGTAATGCTGATCCCCCCCTAATGAATTGCATGCCTGCATGGTCCAAAGTGTCCTGTTTGAAGGAAGGGAGGAAGGAAAAAAACCTATAGTGGGCTACCCTATAGAGGTAGAAGCAACTAAACCTACATTATTTCCAATATTATTTCACAATAGTAATAATTAATCACTAAATAATTTTTTCCTTGAATAGACCTTTGTTTGCCAAGATAAGGGTTAATTGTGTATGCTTCCTCAATGGGTCTACAGAATGTTTCAGAAAAAATGTACAAACACAGAAAGTGTGTAGAAAGGGTCAAGGGTTTCATCAAGCAGGTTTTGTCAATGAACCCTGAAGCCAATGCTTGATGGTGTCTCAAATTGTGTCTTTTCCCCTGTGAAGTCTGTACCTTTACCCTCGAATTGTGTAGGTGGCCTCTAAGGGGGTGTGACAAATCTAAAGGCCCTAAACCCTGCAACAGAAGTTGCCAAAGAATGTCACATTATGGGAAAAGCACATGGTGGAAGTGCTGGAAGATAAAACATAAGTCAGTGTTGCATTTATTATGCATTATAATTCATTACTCAGTTATTCAGTTCTTCCTGTGGAGAATAATAAAGTGTAACACTGAAATAATTCAGTCTCCAGAACCTCTGTACCCTCAGCCACCCAATCTATTTATATAAAACACATGAGGTTCGAAAAACTCTATAGGCTGAGCAGTGATCACATCATTTTTCCAATTTTCATTTCTTCTGTACAATTAAATGCATTCTTTAATTTCAGAATATGTGGAAGACATTTATCCATATGCAACATTTCAAGCCCAAAAACCAGTTCCTCAAGTCTCAAGTCAACGAGGATTTCAAACATTTGTCTATCAAGGCTCCGGGCTATTAGATGTTGATAGCTACGCATCCAGAGAGGTATAGTCGCAATAAGTTTTAGTTAATTGCACTTTATTTTTTCAAAGTATTTTAATCTATAATTCCTGTTTTTAAGGAGCAGCCAGCAGAATATGCGCATGCTACTGCAATGCGATCAGACACAGAAGAGTATGACTCCTTGGGGTCAGATTCTGATAGTCGAGTTGATGATAGATCTACTCAATTTCATCCCACCTATCATCACAGCAACATTCGACACAGTATGATTTACTTTCCATCTTAAGTAATTATATAGATATAATGTGTCTCATTCAATCAAATGTTACATGGATTGGATTAAAATGGAGTGCGAATGAAAATGAAATATTTCCATGATTGGCAAAAGATGTGTATGTAGCTTAAAAAGAAACTAATGCTTTGGTTGTAATGGACTGTAATTGCAGCCAACATTCCTGTAATATCATTTAAAACTGCTGAAATATTTACTACAATTAATTTTGCTCTGAAGCTAATAGATTTTATAATGATGAAATAAATTTCATCACACTCCATTCCTATTCTATTTACCGAATTTACTCAATTGATCGTAACGAATTATAAGACATCGAGATAATGTGTATTGAAAGACTGATTTATTACTTTATTATAGGAAGTGGATGTTTATCAAGTTATTTATAAGATATCTTTAAAGTAAGTATTTGGTTAATCAGTGTGTAATGTTAACAAACTACAACTAAATATTCTTTAATAAACCAAGTCTAGTTATATTTGTGACAAGTTATTTAAAAATAATCCTTAAGATGTGCTGTAATTTATACTGCTCTGAGTACAAAAAAAAATTAATAATACAATGGCACTAATATAATTTTTTCCTTAATAAATGCTAAACGAGAATTTTTATATACTCAATTTCTAAATGTGGAGTGGCCTGAAATAATTATCTAAAAATAGTTAGCTTTAATTAGTTTTCATAGTACTAACAGAAATATTGATTGAAAATTGTCAATACTATACAAGTTTCTCTCATACTATAATAAACTTTTGCTTTTCCAACTTGCTCATTGAAAAAATTGGCTTTGGTGCAATACACACTTTTTTCTTTTACACATTCTTCTTCTTTTCTTTTTTTTAAAATTTTTTTTTTTTTTGACTTGTGTTTCATACTCTCAAATTGCATGCATGATAATGGCAATATTGGAAGATGAAGTTCTTGGAATTGACATTGAATTCTGAAAACACTTGTATCTCGTGAACGTTTCACCTATGATACAGCGCACACTTTGAATTGCTTTGAATGCATTTGAAAATAACTAAGAAGTCTATCATCCTGAAATAATTCTTATACACCGTTTTTAAAATTGGATTTTGTGGTAGATTAATGTCCTAAAGTAGTACTTTTTCAAACAAGTCCATTTAAATAATATCTGCATAGGACTGTTAAAAATATAAGCATCAACTGGATCAACACAAACATTTTGAACAAGGAAGGAGAAAAAAATAGTTTCAATACCTGATATTCGTGTATAGTTTATATTGAAATATTGAAAATAAATACACATTTCTGTACAATATTAAATGTGGCTGTTTCCTTTACTATCTTTGTTTTTTGATATTACACAACTATTCTTTGATGTTTTTAAGCTGATACAATAATATTAAATCAAATGTAATTAGATACAAAGTGCTATTTTGAATAATTGAACAATCAGTCACATACAAATTATGATAATTACTTTCATATAATTTCTGAAAACATTAAAATTTGAAATATATCATCATTATTATAAAAATACAATAGATGCGAGTATACAAAAAATTGATATAAACACTTCAAGTAAAAAACTTTTTGAACTCTCATTTCCGCTGCTTTTGACTCCACTATGCTATGCATCAATTGGTACCACCTTCCCAAAAAAAACTATACTTTTCAGCTTTGATACATAAATAACTATTTCCATAGCAAAGAAATCACCACCCTTTTATTAATAATGCCAGAATTGCCTCATTTATTATGTCCCCAAGGTTCTTGCAACTTGCTGGACACAGTTTTCATACAGTGTTTATATTATCAGTTATGTGTAAATGATGATCAACTTGGATAGATTTAAGTCAATTTCATTCAGTTATGTTTATTTTAAACAAAATAAGTTAAAGATTCATTGAAAATGTATGGTGGAACAGATAATACTTCTCACGCTACAAAAATTATAGATACTTTTCTTTCCAAACATTTATCTTTCTGAATAATTGAATAAAAATATTAATTTAAAAATGGAATTAAAGTAGAATGTGCCAAAGAAAATAAAATTTATTATGGAAAATATTAATAAGTTAAGTTAAAAGAAAAATAAAACCATGAAATCCAAATGAAATAAAGATGTGTCTAGTAAGCAGAATAAATATAATTTTTTTATTCGTAAGTACAATGAATTGTGTCTTCATGAAAACAATTTTGTTTTTACCTTGCCAAGCAGTAATCAGCAATGAAAATACAATGTCAATAGTTTTTGTTTAATTCATTTACATTGTTTTTGTTTTCTCATTTAATTTTCTTTCTTTTCTATTTTTTTTGTCATTTTGAAAGCAAAATTAAAACCTACCAGGCAATAAAGGAATGTTGCAGGCTGAAGGGAATGGTGTTGCACCTTACAACTTGTTCAAACTGCACAGCACTGAATATGTTTTGGAACGTCAATTTCTAGTTGAACATTGGAATGTCAATCGCATTAATTTAACACAATTATACCTCTCTTGAAAAGACCAGCAAAATGTGAATACACTTATAGTAGTTAAAACCAACCATTTTCATAGCTGATTACGGTCTGTGGTCTAATGACCATGCACATCAATTCACATCCATCTTTCCAGCACAGTGAAGAAAGTTTGTTACAACATGAATGTATTGGAAAACAGAACGGTGAGAAACTGTTTGTCGTTTGGTTACAAGATAATTAAAATAAATTTTTATGAAGTATTTGAGAATATAATTTCACAAAACTTTTGTTTCAGGATGAATTGTTATATGAAAAGATCCAGGTAATGTTTTTTCACTATTGTTTTTCTGGCTTGTGGCTATTGTGCATGGTCATATCCAATAAGTTAATATAATATTTTGTTTTGAATCAAATTATTTACAAATTTAAAATTAACGAAGTTTTCATTAAATTATTTCCTTGTAACAAAATAAAGATTTCAAATTTTAGTCTTGCAGGATTTGCCTTCAATCCAAGTGCAGTATCAAGATCTCCATTAAACATAATTGTTCACTTGACAATTAATGAGTATAATACATGGGTAATTATGACTCAAATTTTATTCAGAACAAGTATTTTATAAATATCATTGTTTGTAAACATTACCTCTTATTTCATAAAGCCATAAAGGATACAGGTGGTAAATGCAATCATGCTGTGCGACAATTTGGAAGTATACAACTAAGTATATTATTTATAAATTGCCAGTTCAATGCCAGGGATTAATAATTGTCTCTATTGTTGCTAATTGTATCATGATGAAAACAAAGACTTACAGCCATGAGTGATTGAGAACATAGAAATTGTAATTATTGCTGGAGATTCAAATTTTCTTGATACAATGTGTTGAATTTCATAACCAGCAGTTGAGAATATTTTTTTTTATAATCACTTCAAAAATTTAAATTAAAATAATTATTTCACTGGAGCTTTGATTTATGAAAAATTTATTAACTTTAGTCCATCTCTGTCTATGAGTATTCTCATTTTCTCTTCTTTGCTTAGAATCTTTATTCTGTATCCTAAAATTTACAGACTCAATTAAAATTCTAAAAGGAGACAAATTAGAGGCAAACAACTTACAAAATAAACTGAAACATGTTAAAATTAGATGATGTAAAATTGTGAAAATGCAAGTACTATGATTGATGTGGTCATAGGCTTTTGTAGACCAAATTAATCCAGACATTGTATTTTCTTTACTCAACACTTCTCAATCAATGTGTTGAAAAAACGTGAAGTTTTCTATTGCTGGTTCATGAACAAAAAGTTTGCTGTCTTTGAAATTAAGTTAAAATATATCATATTTTATTTATATATACAGTAGAACCTACTTAAAAGAGAATATTAGTCCCAAATGAATTTTTTCCCAGACAAATTTTGGTGAGTCAGAAATTGAAATGAAAATAATCCCACTCCGTGAGCCTGGGGACTCATTGTTTTTTCTCTCAAGTACCTTTGACAAAGCTGCATAAAAAGATTTCCATCTATGGAAATACCCTTTCATAATAACCCAGCCCATCTGTGAAAGGTGAAAACCTGTTACCACTTTCCCTGT
The DNA here is from genome assembly GCA_031308135.1 of Acheta domesticus. NCBI lineage: Eukaryota > Metazoa > Arthropoda > Insecta > Orthoptera > Gryllidae > Acheta > Acheta domesticus. The sequence goes on along the minus strand of JAHLJT010008446.1, from coordinate 84,956,744 downwards.
GTATTGTTTTCTGTAATGCTCTAAAATGAGCAGTGATCATCAAGAGTGGGATATTCATGCTTATTTTCTCATCATGTTTAGGCAAGCAGGAACAGTGAGAGCTGTGAAGAATTTGACAAGGAGCAAGCTTCATCATATTAATGTATAATGTACTTTGTATCAAGATTTTCAATTCTAATGTCACTGGAGAAAAACTTGACATCATATATGTGAACTGTAGAAACATGATAACCTGAGATGAAAATATATGAACTTAAATTAGACTTTCCACTTATAAGACTTTCTCATTTTAAAAGTCAAGCCTCTTGATGTCTCTAACAGCAAGGTTCTACTGTATAATGAAATTTTAACATGTACTAAACTCATCCAGACAAAAAAGAAATTATTTTTTTTATTACCAGTCACAGAAACAAAAGTTTTGTGAGGACTGAAATTTTCTTGATTGAGGGAGCTTTTCAGCAAGATGTGGCAAACATTGTAAAACTATTTGGCCTAGTTAATTTGCATTCATAACAGTTTTACCATATCTGCTTTAAGAATCAAGTGGATTCAAGGGCTTCTAAATGTCTTTTTCTTATGCACGTTTCAAAAAAACTAACAATTCTAAATTTAAACTAATAAGTGAACCACATAATTAATACTTTGTATGTTTTAGAAAAGTAAATTTACAGAAGACCATCATTAAGTATTATGAATTCACATTTCATGGTATATAGAATTTTCCCAAGTAATTAAAAATAAAGCTAGAATGTGGTCTCATTGGAAACTACTATCATCCAAAATGTTTTTGAGACTTATAAGTGCTGGATAAATTGAATTAGTTCAAACATAAACAGTACATGTGATTTTGTGTTAGAAATGAATCCTTATGCTTCATCAATAGAGATTCATCTTTCGATACAGAAAGGTTACTTGTACAAACCTTCTAAAAAGATAATTTTAATCATAATTTAGGGGGAGTGCAGAAAGGATACTTGCTTATCACATCTCCCTTTATTGCACTGAATGAAATGAACAAAGGTTCACTGATAATGGCAGTATTTAAGTGGATTAGATTTTAGTTGCATGAAAGTATGTATGTTCAGAGAGAAGATTAGATGTGTATTTTCCAAGAGAATCAATTTATTTTAAGAGCTAGTGTTACCAGGAGATTTACAGTAAATCATGCAGAAGATATTTTATCTGTAACAACATGGTGGCCAATGAAATATAAGAAAGCATGCTTTAGTAATGAACCAACTAGCGAAGGGGTGCCATGTGGCCGAAACAAAGATTCAAAGTTTCCAGGTATAAGTAGTTTGCTTGTAGCCAAGATGAAAAAGGGAAAGTTTTTGTCAGTTGATCAATTGGTAAGGTTTCACCATTCAAATTGACACTTGCAGCACAATTTACCATTTTTCCTCTGCCCCAAGATTTAGTGTACCCAAGAGGATGGGTACCAATTAACTCCAAAAAGTAAGCAGAACAACCTAAAGATAATAAGCTACTAGCTAAGGATGACAAGTTAAAGATAAGCTTACAGATAGTTATAGCTTCCATTACCATTCAGATTATTTTTGTTGTTACTCCTTTCAATGTATAACTTTGAACATTAAATTTGTACATTAAGTCTTAAACAATTGCCTAAAATCCTGTTTATGACTCTTCAGTTTTCTTGTACTTTAAATTTGTTTAACATTTTTTTTTAAAAATATATGTTTAAAACATTTTCCACCCCTAATTAAAATAAAAATTTTAAAAAATATACTGTTAAGGGAAAGCACACATCAAGGAGTCCCCTCTTCGTGGCTTACTGATACAAAAAGTAGAGAGAAGTTCCTACAGGCTCTAATATAGTTTGTTTTTTGTCAATTTATTTATTTATTTATATTTTTTTCTCCTCAAAATCATTATTTTGTCACATGTAATGTTTCTGTATTAACTGATTCAATTGTTGGATTGATCGTATTTTACATTCTGTCAATGCTATCTTGAAATTATATTACCAATGCTTTCTGCAGAAACAGAAGTGTTGAAATTTAATCCAACAAGTAATCGAGATCATATTAGATATTAACGTTCTTGGTTTTTAAAGCAAAATGTTTTCCTAAATTAACATTTTATTTTAATGTCTTAAAAATGCATACCCCTTCCAATGAATGTGAACCTAGACCCAGGCCTAGCAAGGTTTTTAATTTAAGACAGCTCTGATTGTCATCAAACTTCACCAATGTTTCATTTAAAAGAAGAGAGGACATTAAAGTACTTAAAGGTTATCACTGGATATTTATTATATAAGAAGATATAAATTGCAATAAATTTTTGTAACAAAAGTTGTTTGATGTTATTTTCTTTCCTTACTCTGTTAATTTCAATATCCTTCCATCTTCAAAATCCTCTTCTCATGTCCATCTAATGTTGAAGTCTTACTTGCATTTTACTCTTCTTAATATCTTATTCACATTTGTGTTAAAACTTATTATTCTAGTGTGTAATAAAAATTAGTTTTCTTTTATATTATTATGATTACAAGCTTAATATAATGAAGAGAGGAATATTATGTGTAACTTATGTTTGTGTACCTTATGATGTTTGGATATCACGTTCAACTACATGAATAACTAGTATTGAATTTGCTATGAAAACATCCCCTGAAGCTTTCAAATTAGATTTGGGAACAAAACAGTTGCTGGAAATTCAGAGTTGGAACAGGAAAAGTGATTACTATTACTGCATTATCTGTTCTTCATTTTCATTTATGATTATCTGTAGGCTCTCTATTGATATTTCATTTTCAATTTAATGCCTAGTGTGTATTGGGAGAGCACAAAATTACTTCTGACAATATTGAATAATGTGTTATATTTTGCTAATTAAATAAATCAACACTAACACAAATGTGTATCAAACACTAAATTTTTGATATATATTATCTAATACGTGTGTAAATGGATCTTTTGACTTTCTTGATTTCAGATATAAATTTAACTTATGCAAAACTAAAAAAATTCTTCAATTCTCACAGGTCGCTTGGTGAGCATGTTAGAATCCTCTACATCAACGGAACCATCCCCAATGCCTGACAGACGACTGCAGCCCAAAAAAGGCAGACTAAAGTAAGTAACGAACATTACAATTCTATGTTATTAGGTTTAAATATTTTCTCATTTCATAAATAAATTTAATGTTTAACCAAAAACAATGGATCAGAATTGAAAATTTAGGTAATGTAAACTGCAACCATGAACTCTGAGGTACACTACTACATAAACATGGGCTTCTTAAGAGCATATCACGAACTTACTCAATTTATATTCAACAATGACAATAAATTCTGTCTTGGTGCAAGAACCATCAATGTCATTCTGTGGCTTGGTCAGAGATTGGCATTAATGCCTTTGTTTTTGCTTCTGTTTGTTTCTTTTTTGTATAATTTGATGGTTCATGCAACAAGTCATAGAATGACAATGATGGTTCTTGTACCCAAACAGATAATGTATTTGATTAAGATTGCAATCAGAAAATACCATTTGCATTGTTCTATTGCTCATTTTCTTTTATTGTACAACTGTTTACATCTCACACATACATCTGACGGTAAATACTTCTGAGGACATTTCTTTAATCTTTCCACAAACTCCATAAAATGAAGGGCTTGGGGCAGTACGCCACTCAATGGCATCAGTGGCTAGGATGCGGCGTCTTCGGGACAACCAAGTAGATAGGCTACTGACTACAGCCTTTGTCAAGTTATGCCATGCCAGCCGTCCATCCAGTCAATGCCAGAGCCTAAACCGTTCAGGCAATTTTCACCAAAACTTATATTCTTTGGTCAATCTGGACGAACACCAGACCCTGCAGGTTTGAAACGGATATTTTGATTTTTGGGGATACTTTACATGAAACCTAAACACCATTTTCAATATTTTTTTCAATAATGGCTCCAACTTGTCCTCTAATAGCATAGAGAACTCTTAAAAAATGGCTCAGGTTTCTTTTTTGCAGAGATCTCTAAATTTTCAAATTTGAAAGTCAAACTTTTTTTGTCTCTGTTCATGCACGATATTGAAGATAGAGATTTTTTTTAATGCAAACAGATCTTCAAAAACATCTTCGAAATATGTGTATGTACAATTTTTTCGAAAATGTGAGTAATTTTCTCGTAATTCAGCATGAAATATAGACAATTTTTAAACAATTATTTTCTTAAAACGACTCAAAATTTTTTCTTCAGTTTTTCCCCTTATGTGACAATGGATGGTAAAACATTTGTGCTGGTTGCATTTTTAACAAACCCTCTGTATTTTTGTAAATTTCAAAAAATTAACATTCCAAAAGTATGACTTTACTGATGATGAAAGTTTTTTAAAATAAAATCTGTTTTAAAAATTAGTAGATTTTTAAATAAGGTCATGGACAATTTTTTGAAGGAAAAGCGAGTAGTTTTTACATAATTTCTGCTTGAAATTCATGCGATTTGCTGTAAAAAAAATGTTTCTCAAAGACAGCTACACGTATGTTATTAGCATATATTTTTTTATACATTGCATAACTTCCCGTATTACATTTCATTATTGAAAATCCCTACCATGAAATAAATAAATTAATGAAAATTCTACCTTCTTAATTTGTTTTAGGAGCCACTCTCCAAAGAAGAAACTAGGTGTTCGCAGTTCTCTGGTGGATGAAGCTATGTGCTCAGGCTCAGGTGGCTCAGGCAGTGTAACTAAGGAGACAGCCTTCAGTTTTCCAACCCGTCACAAGAAGCGTGATGAGCTTAGTGAAGCAGAGTGTGATCGGTCTTCTCCTCTCCATGCCCCAGTTTATTACAGAGTCTAACAGTTGTGGTTACCTGTACAGTCCAAGCTGTGGTGAAGCATCTAATTTTTCACTAGCAGTTTCCATCAACTAGCACAGTAGTTTGGGTGAAGTGCCTGCAAGAGTAACAGTAGTTCTAAATTTTAATTTTAATCCTTAGCTTTCATAATACTAGTAATATTTATGGGGTATCTCTGTAGTAGTATTGTGCATTAACTATTTTTGCAAGTGAAGATGCATGATTTGTACTAATGGTGTGTGAGCTGTAGAGATTGTTGAAATATTATTTTCTTTTGAAATTTCATAAACATGGATATTCACTTCAGTTTCTGTAACAGAAGGCCTCATTTCTACTCATGATTTTCATTTTTCTGATAACATTTTCTTTATTTGAGAGAATTACTCATTAAGAGTATTTCTCAACTATTATGAAAAATCATAACTCCTATGCTACATGAGGTGACAGATGGGCTTTGAAAGTTATTCTTCTTGAATGTCTTCTTGTAAGAATTACTTTAGACTGAGGGACAGATAATGAACAGTCATGTGAAAATATATTTTTTCAGAATTTGAAAATAAATATGAGGAACATGTCTCTTCAGGCTGGACATTCAAATATTAAAATGCACTATTCCATCAGTACTTTTTTCCAACCCTGATAACTGAAATTTGAATTACTCTTGCACATTGAAAGAGATTCTAATCATTGATTCAACATTTTAACATACTAAATATGTATGCATTATTTTAAAAAATGTAAATAATAATTACTTCATATTATGTGAATTTATGAAAGTTTCCTAAGAAAAAAAGTTGTTGGCTGAGTGAGATAATTTCATTGTCTTTCCCTAAATGTTAATTTTCATTTACAGTAATTGTTAATTTACATTATACAGAAGTTCTTAAATTTACTTTCATGATGTTTTTCATAAATTTTGAGGTACCAAAGTACTTCAGTAAATAAAAAATTGATTTATGTGCTTTCTGACACACATATGAAGTTGTTTTTTGTTATCATGAGAGAAACTATCATCTATCAGTGCTGTTGACATTATAGTCCCTTGATGTTTATTAATAATAGCAATAAATCACATGAGCGACATAACATTACCTGACAACTACCTTAACATTACCAAATAACATTTTCTGATAAACATCATGTTGAAGAAAAAAAAACTGAAGATATTTTGTTCCAACTTTTTATTAAAATATATCTTTTAATTTTCAGTCAATAGCATTTTTGAGTTACATCATGTTAAGCATTTATGTTATTTCTCCAATCATGTATTGTAAAATGCAAGTACTATAATAGATTTCAGAAGATCCTGATCCAGAAATAATATAATAAGCAGTTTTTCCATTTCCAAGTCAGTTTTTAAATCTCAGAATAATGATTATAAAATGGATGCAATTTTTTCCCAAATGCTAAATTTCCACTCATTATTAGACTTTCACTCCTAAGAACTCTGACCATATGTTGCTGAATGATTGAATGGTACATATATTTTTTATGAAATTTTATAAATGTTTTTAACTATATTTGAAAGCCTAAGAGTTAAATGCAAAACACAACCTGACAACTTTTAAAAGAAATGCTCGTTCTTGAACCCAAGGTCAGTGGAGGGGCAGTGAACTATAATTCTGTTTTATACAGAGCTGGAGTAATGCAGATAAAACAAATCTGTGTCCAAGATGACAAAGGTTCAGTGTAGTGCTGTATGCTGGGTTCTCCTTTAATTTGAAATTTTCATTCTCTTTTGTTGTAAGTGAATAGTTATTATTCAATGTTTTACAATCTTGATTTCCTCACATATAAGTCAATAGGAGGAAATATCAAAACATGCTCTGCCCACAACCATACCAATCCAAATCCATGTCTGATTTCATATCATGAAGACACTGCCATGTCACATCCATATTACCTTGTAAAACAGGACAAATTGATTTTGAAGTCACAAAAAATAGTTTAATTTCATTATGATTACTTTAATAATATAATAATGAATTAAAGTGAAAGGAGTTAATGAAGATAAAATAATACTATTAATAAGATAAATAATAAAATATAGGGGCCTTTTGTCATGAGGGTCTGGAATGCACATTACCTGGAAAACATCTCTACTTGGACTCTTTGGAATCTTTATAAATTAATTAATTTCATTACCAAATGCTTCTATTAAGTTCATATTTTGTTCTTTCAAATGCTGTTTAATTTCAAACATTTATCTTTGTGGTTAATAACTTATTTTTTATTTTATTAGGTATCCAAATAAAGTCATCTATCTCAAAATATAACTGGTCATCTTAAGAATTTTATTTCCAGGTATTTTAGTTCTTAAAATAATTGTTTTCTTATATGGCTGACATTATATATTTTATTAATTTAATGAAAATAAAAAATAAATTAATTAAATAGCTCAAACATATACTACAATAATGAAACAAAATACTACAAACAATATACTACAATAATTAATTAAGAACCATAAGTGGTTAAATGACTTTTTAAAAAGTTATCATTTTACTCAGATTTTTCTTTAATTATTGTGTCTTGTTTTTCATTAATGTGCATATTTTTTAATGTATAGAAAATGCTCTCTTGCCAACAACAAACTCACTCTAAAATGTTTTTTTTATATTATCAAATATAATGATTACTTTAATACAAATTATGTATTTTTATAATATTTCAGTACTCTCAGTATAAAACACTAAAGGCTGGAATCTTTAAAATGTTCTTGTGTTGTATTGAAAAAATTACACACAATATTATATGAGTTGAGATAGATTCAAATAAAGAATATGCTAATGCAGGGTCTGGTCTTGAAAACTTTGCATATTAACTACAAATAATTTGTAGTTTTAAACCTGTCAGCAATTCATGAGTGACTTATTTAATGATGCCTCATCAGAAGGTGCCTCCACCAATATTTCCATTGCATCAAAAAATAAGGCTCTCTAAGTATATATAATGTTGCAGTTGATGGTACTGTTGGAGTATCTTTCATATGTTAAAAACAAGGTTTTGTACAGATGCTTTACTACAGCCACTAACTATATATGAACTGCTTTAAGAGTCCATTCAATTTGCAGACAGTCTGATTTGAGATTGAACAATACTGAGGTGTTATAAATGTCACAATACTTTGGGGCTTCACAACTTTATTGGAGTTTGTCTCCATCCAAAGCACCCATGATCTTCCTAAGCACAGTCCTCCACTATGAGAACAATCAGTATTCTATGATATTTGTAAATGTTTCTTTCGCCATGTATAAAAGATGCGACTGAACAGAAATTAGTGGTATAATATATACCAACATACAAATATAATTTTCCATATTATACTTATTCAGTGTTTTCATGTCTGCTGAAGAGTACTGGCTGTCTTTTGATAAAACTGTGTATTAGAGGGACATTTTAGATAGTGAAAAAGAATTTTAAAAAATATTGGGGGTCACTGTGTAGATGTAGCATCCTAAGCCTTGCACCTACTTGTGAAGCTGCTCATTTGCGATGTACATGTGGACTAAATTACTGATTACTTTATTATGCAATCTTGTCTGTTGGTCCAGACTACAAATTCAAGAAACAAAGAGAAAGAGCTTCCATCAAGGCCAACAGAGTTTATATAATGAATAAAACTATAATTTTTCACTAATCCTTTATATGGTCTTTTTAAAGTAATGTTCTTTCTGTAAACATTTTATTTTTTAACCATTCATTAGAAAAGTTACAACAAACATTTGGAGAAGATTACTTGAAATAAAGTCAGTAAATTTACTATTTGAATGCAGAAACTGGAAAAAACAAAGATAATTATGTATTCTATAATTATTCTATAATTATGTATCTACAATTCTTCTTGAGAAAGGTCAGTATCTTCTTGTAATAAAAGACACAATCCTGAGAAAGCTGAGGTGGATCTAATTACACTATCAGTATTTTAAGATGTCCTTTTAATATGATGAGGTTTTTGCAAAAGTTTTTGAAAATTTGAACACAATTTCAAATGAATGAAAGAACAAAAATGATCCTAGATTCAACTTCACAAGAAATACTTTGTGATTCAGGATTTTATATGACTCATTACGTTTTTTTTTCTCTTGCCCTCTCACTCCATTGTGTTTTTCTTCTAAAATATGAAAATATAATGAAACTTCTGTAGTTATGATAGTAATACCTTTTCTTCAATTATAAAAATTTTTAACAATGAATTTCCTAATTGCCATTGGAAAGATGTCAAATGTCTTTTTCTCCAAATACCAATCATAAAACTTATGTATAATAAAGATAATTCATAGTACTTCCCTTCACATCTGCATGTACTTGGGTTTCTTCATAGTGAAAATGTAATAGATGTTATTTTTCATTTTTGACCTTTCAGAGGGAGGGTGAGTGATCATCTCGAATTCTTAGAATGTCGATGATAGTAAATGCTCTCATTGTGTCTCTGTTAACATCTTGTGATGTCCACAACAATTCTATGGACCATTTCTGTGTTCTGTCTTGTTACATTACAGATGTGACATAATATAATCACAATTCTATAATTTAGGTGATAAGATTTGTGCCTTTGAAGTTAATCAGGCTAGATATTTAAATTTTTGGGTTTATTAATACAAGGATATTTCAAGTGGACTTGGATTATGGCAATTATCATTATATTCAATGAGAATATATTATATAGAATAAATTTTAAATATAGTTGAATTGACTGTTGTTTCATTGAATGGTTGCATAACATTGGTAACAGTTCTCTTAAGCAAATGCTGTGTAAAGAAAGTAATCCAAAAATTCTGTGGCTACTATGGTGAAATGAAATCAAAAACCAAATGAAACTAGATTTCACCAAGCTATATTATTTATTGATTGATGAGTGTCGCTTGCCTAAATGAAAATACTAAGCCTTGAAGTACAGGGATGCCAGGACAATATGTAATGTGATACAAGGATTTCTAACCATAGTATTCTACCTGCAGGCAGGCAAATCTATTCTCTAAAAGCATATTACTATTCTTGAATTCAAAATAACATTTAAATTTATTTATTATTTACTCCCAACTTGATTCACTTCCTTGAACATTTTCATTTTTTGCTCTGCTCCTAATATTGTCTGTGCTCCTTCCTCCTAATTATTTACTTGTCCACACTTTTCTACTGTGCCTAGAGATAATATTCATTATTGGTGGGCTTCATTTTTTTTGTTCACACTTTTCAATTTTCTTCCATCATTCCTATATTTGCATTCACTCCCTAATGGACATTTACCCATCAACTCCTGAACTTTACATACTACATATTTTTCTTATTCTTCTCTCTATTCTTGTGAATCTCATTTGGTCAAACATGGCAGTTCAAATGGGTCTTGAAACTACAGAAAAAGATACAAAAAGTTATGTATCTATAATGTATGAAATGTTTGTAATGTAAGGGTTAATATGCATATTTTATTTACAGTGACCATGTGGAAACTTTGTTTGAATAAAAATATGGAGATTCATTATGTGTATTACTTTTAACATCTCTATTAAACTGTGGATATGGATGGTGTTAAGAATGCATGTGACTTTGAAAACTTCAATATTAATTAACGTTAATTTTTCCATTAAAATAAGTTTACTTATGATAAGTGTAACATATTTTTGGAATGGGTAACAATTGTATTTCATTAAAACATATAGCAAAGAAAAACCCATAAGGAATATATCAATTAGTAGAGGAAATGTCATTATACATCAGACTTTTTGCCTTTATATGAAGTAATTACAATTATTTTTACTTTTCTAAATAATGCTACAGTGTTTGTTTTAGTGAACAACATACAAAACTACTTGCTCCTATTTCACAGGTCTACACATTAGAACATTATTTTGTCCAAAGAACTTTATTGAGTGATCTTTAAAAAAATTCTATGCTGAATTCAAAAATGAAAACTATATTCTTTTTTCACATAAGGTTTTTCTGTGACAATGAGATTACTAATATTTTTCAGTCATTTACATTACAGAATTAAAACAACATACTCAAAATCTCCAATGTCTCCTCTGTATCAATACCTATCAGCCACTGATTTCCATGAGTACTTTACCTCACTGACTTTACCTTTTAGCATCTAGCGATTATCTGCCTATACTTAAGCTCTACCATATCAGGTGTCTTTTTTCCATGCTTCAAATATTCTAATGGAAGAGTTCAATATTGTTGCTTGTGGAACTTAGGTTTTCAATTTTGGTGCTTAGGTTGGTGATTTTTTTAAAGCAATATTGATTTTTAAAAATACTTACTTGTTTTATCAAATAATTTCCATTAAAATTAATAAACATAATCTGACATTTTCAAAATATGCTGGGACCAAAGTTTTCTTTGTGTTATGGTGAAATTCATTGCAAAATTAAGTGAGTTCGTGCTAATCAGGGTTTACTGTATATCATGAATTTAATTACGATAAACCAAAATAATGTATTTGTACAACTTCTACATAGATGATCTAATACAATGAACTTTACTATTAACTTATATTTTCATAATTTCCTGTGGAAATTTCAATGAGAAATATCAATCAATCTTTTGATCAGTCCACTAGCTTGTCAACTAGGTCAAATTCAGTTGCTGTCTGGAGGAGAATTCTAGTGGCCGGCTGCTCTGATTGGTAGTTTTCCGTGGTTCCTCCGATCAACACCAGGGTGAATGCCGGAGCAGTACCCTAACAAATGTGCCACGGACCTTGCGCGATATTTCCTTCCTCTTCCTTGTCTTATCCTCTCCTCTTACACACACACACTCACACACACACACACACACACACGCACGCACGCACGCACGCACGCACGCACGCGCGCACACACACACACACACACACACACACACACACACTTACACTAACATGCACTACATTACCACACATGCCGGGAGACCGTTCGGGAGCTGAGAACTTGTCCCGGCTGGGGCGGTGCCTGCGCTGCACTATGGTACTGATTGGCAAAAAAGCGGACAAAAATAGTTTTACTCAATAAAATGAAATGATTTTAATCTAGAACTTTACTTTCAGTGTTTACTTGAAGTTTATTTGCTGTTAAAGTGGATTAAACTACACACTGCGAAATTATTATGCATCTTCAGTGTCGGTAGTGTCGGCTTCTTCAGGGTCGTCTTCCTCTTCCTCTCCACTTTCGTCTCCGCGTATCAATAATAAATTATGGACTTCTTGAGGAAGTTTTTTTCGTTTTTCTTTAGAAGGCCACCATTAGTAGAAATCAAGGGGTCAGAGCTCAATAACAATCGCTGGAATAATTCACAATAGTGGAATCTCTTGAAATTTTTCTTGTGTGATGCTCTCTGAATTTTCTAATTTTTTTGTTCCTGGATCCTATTACTTCTTCTGAAAGTTCTCCAATTGGTAAAATTGCTGCATTTATTATGGAAGCACCATGTATTAAAATTTTACAAACTGTAGGAGGCATAAACGGATATAAATTTACAAATAAATATGCTGTTTCTTTGGAGTAGGAATTGAACTCTGGTTGATTTCACGCACAAATGAAATTGTTTCCAAAATTATTCCAAATCGAGAAATTAGTTCACAGTCTATTCCTGTTATTTCTGAAGCTATCCGAGGATTTTTCGTTGAAGATCTGTGACCAGGCTTTGGGATATCTACTAGGAGGCCTAATCTACATTTAAACATTTCTTGTACTTGTCTCTTCTTTCTTTCCAATAAATCTCTACTGCCATCTCTCACACTTACTTTCCATTTTTTACAATCTAAGCAATACAAGATATGCAGGAGACATTAAAAAAATCGTATATGGGCATGCAGTACGGCAGAGGCGAGATTTCGGATCTTTCGTTGGGGGGGCAAATTTGGGCACTATTATAAACACTGAAATATTCATTCATATTAATGCTTTAAGTTAATTGTGCTGTAATTATATACACCGTTTTCAATTTTGTTAATTATTTTATTAATTATTATTGAATGTTATTAATTAGATTAGTTTAATACAGAGGTGACCGATCCTCATTGTTATTTCAACAGTCCGAACTGTAAATTCAACGATGCATCTTTCTCAGTGAAGCGTATATCGAAAATGTTTATTCTTTAATATGATGACAAATGTTTATACATAACTGTAGGATATATACATATTTAAAAATCTACATTAATTAACTCTTATTCTTAATTCAAATGCAATCTCCTGTGCAATGTAATAATATGAGCCCCCACTTTTATTTCAACTTTAAAAAAATGAATTAAATTATTTTTTTAAAACAAATATATCTTCATCTTCAAAAAAAAAGGCTCCAAATCGTTTTTTTAAAATTTGTTGTGAAAAGAGAGAAATAGATGTATAAAGACGGCATAGGTCCGATTTTCACTGATAAATCTGAATGTTTGATAGTTGCAAAAGACTGATATATTTTCGGCGTATTCCTACAACTACAAAATTAAGACAGAGATTTTTCTTTCAAGTAAAGTTTTTTCTTCATAATTAGTTCTTTCGTTTAGGTCATGAACATTTTTTTGAAAATTTTATTAGTTTTCGCGCAATATTGCGTCCAATGTGTGTAATATTAAAAAAAATATCAAACAGACTTTCTCTAAAACGGCTCTAGATTTTTCTTTTAACTTTTGGGACGTATAGTGTTTAATGTACTCTATAAGATGACATAGACGCTATTTTGCTATATTCTTTTGTTGTTTTTGTTTCAAAAATTACACTAATGTATTTTTTACTTGTCTCTTACGTCGTTAATATTTACATTAGAAGCGATTTGTTCATTTTATTGCATTTATGAGTGCATGTGCATTACATTATGTTATATAAAGTTTCTCGAAGACTCAACATTTGTTTGGTGAAAATGAGCTCAAATTTCCGCATTTTCAGAAACACTCAAACACCATTTTCGCAGAAACGGCTCCAAATTTTTTCTTCAAACTTTTTGTATGCAAAATGCAATTGTACTGTTTAAGATGACCTAAAATTCATTTTGCTGTATTATTTTGTTTCTTCAAAAATTACACAAATGCAATTTTTTTGAAATATCTCTCACGCTGTTTATATGCACATTTTCGGCGATTTGTATACATTATTGCATTAGTGAGTGGCAGTGATTCAAACGACTTCCAATAAAGTTTTTCGAAATCGCAATAGTTGTCTGTGAGCAAGAGCTTCAAATTTCGCATTTACAGTATCACTTAAACGCCATTTTCGTAAAAACGGCACCAAATTTTTCAACGAAAATTTCCATATAGGACGAAGGTTTAGTTTTCAATGACATTCTTAAAGTAGTTTTTCGATTCTTCCATTAGGAAACCGAAAAATTGAGGAAATGTGAAAAAATATCCGATAGAGAATATGCGATAGATAATAGCTGGCAAAAGGATGGGGCACGACCGAAAAGAAATTAGACTGTCAAAAGGATGGAGCACGACCAAAGAAATTAGGAAACTAACTAGAAAGACTGTGCCATTACGTAGCTCCACTAGTTGCTTTTTGTTTTGGCCCTAGATCCTTGGTGGCATATAAAACAAAAATAGTACGGACACAAGTTGTAATGCCAGTTAAAGTTTCGGGCTCATATACGCATCATAATTCGGGGCTCATTTTACAACCATCGCCGTATTAAAATTCTGCAAGCTAAAACCGGTCTTTGATAGCTCGAAATTAGAGATTGCATGCATAAAAACAATGTTTAAGACTGCCATAAGTATCAAATTGATTCAGATTTGTCCCACACGGAGAGGCCACATGTGTATAATTATGATGCACAACTTATGAAATTTAGAGTAGCGAAAAAACTGGCGGGGCCTGGCAGCGTAAGTTTGAGATTAACACACGTGGCAGTCAAAGGGTTAAAACATGTATTTCATTCGTTAAGAATCAGTCTAAGCAAACCCGAACTGAAATTAAAAGCTAAAACTTGCCTTCCAAAGCTTTTAGCTGCGGCAATAAGCCTAAACCTATGAACAGCGCAGCCGCACCAGAAATGGGTGCAATTGCCCGAGAAGTACGTGCTGATCGGAGACGAGCGTAAAAAATCTTAATTATGTTGATTTGCAGGGATCCTTTTGTTCGGTATTTTGGGTGAAAGATTTCGATTCGATGTCGATTGCGTATTCGATCACACGATATTTGCATTTCTCAAAAGTTTTTACGTTTCTGTAAAATGAATTTCAAAATTTAGCATTTAAAATATGATCCTTCTCGAAAATCCCATGTTTTAAGCAGTTTTAGGCAAAAACATTAAAATAGGCATCAACCGCCCTTTTAGAACATTTTAGGCGCTATTAGATGCTTTCATTAGATGTATTCTCTCATGATTCGAAAACATCTGCAATTATTTTTCACATCCTAAAGGAACTAAATAGACACTTGTCCTAAAATCCAAGGTCTAGTTATGACTCATGATTTTAGGCATAAAACTGTTTAATTTACAAGTAAATAACGTTTCAAAGCAAAATATAATTGAAAGCGTTCACCAATTTATTAATGTATTTTATTAGCTTAGATTTGGAACATTATTGTTCGCTCAATTATTATTATTATTATTATTATTATTATTATTATTATTATTATTATTATTATTATTATTATTATTATTATTATTGCTCTATATCACGACTAAAGATGTTATGTGTCGGCTGAATATTAAATCTACTCCAGGTTGCAACCAGCTATCTAAGGAGCAGATCTAGGGACTGTCGGTGCCTCTACAATACTTGGCGCAAAATGTGGGCTGTTCCAAATACAGCGATTTCTTGCACTTCCCAGTCTTTTGAATTACCTGGGAGTTTAGACAAGTTCTTACACAAATTTTGCGGAACAAATCCCAGAGCTCCGATAACTATCGGGACGACACACACATATTCGGCTGATCTCGATTTCCAAACTCTTGTATTTAAGACGTTTCTCTGCCTCCTTGGTAACGACGTTTTGATTGCAAGGTACAGCAACATCGACAAGTAAACACGATTTTTTCTCCAAATCCCGGATAACTATATCCGGTTTGTTTGCCGCTATCGTGCGATCCGTTTGAATTTGTTGGTTGTACAATCTTGTGTAGCGTCCAACCGAAGTCACCGGTTTTGGTGAGTGTTCGTACCTCTTGGGGCATGTGTTCGGAACTTCGAGGGCGGTACAGATCTGCCAGTGGAGGGAGCTACACACCATGTCGTGTCTTTTCAAGTATTATTATTATTATTATTATTATTATTATTATTATTATTATTATTATTATTATTCCATTACATCACGACGAAAGATCTTATGAGTCGGCTGAATATAAAATCTACTCCAGGTTGCAACCAGCTACCTAAGGAGCAGATCTAGGGACTGTCGGTGCCTCTACAATACTTGGCGCAAAATGTGGGCTGTTCCAAATAAAGCTATTTCTTGCACTTCCCAGTCTTTTGGATTACCTGGGAGTTTAGACAAGTTCTTACTCAAATTTTGCGGAACAAATCCCAGAGCTCCGATAACTATCGGGACAACCTGTGCTTTCACGCCCCACATTCGGCTGATCTCGATTTCCAAACTCTTGTATTTAAGACGTTTCTCTGCCTCCTTGGTAACGACGTTTTGATCGCAAGGTACAGCAACATCGATAAGTAAACACGATTTTTTCGCCAAATCCCGGATAACTATATCCGGTTTGTTTGCCGCTATCGTGCGATCAGTTTGAATTTGTTGGTCGTACAATATCGTACACAATCCAACAGACGTCACCGGTTTCGGTGAGTGTTCGTACCACTTGGGGCATGTGTTTGGAACTTCGAGGGCGGTACAGATCTGCCAGTGGAGGTAGCTACACACCCTGTCATGTCTTTTAAGGTATTCGGTCTTTGCTAGGATTGGACAAGCTGAGACAAAATGATCAATGGTTTCTACTTGCTCCAGGCAAATGCGGCATTTGTCATCTTGGGAAATTTTGAGAACCGCTTTATCATAATGTCGTGTTCTCAAGGCCTGATCTTGGGCAGCTATTACAAGTGCTTCCGATTCTGGCTTCATCCTTCCCCTTTTAAGCCACATAAATGATTGATCTTTATTGATCTGCACCTTGTCCATTCTTTTTAGGTATTGTCCGTGGAGTGGTTTGTCTCTCCACGATTTCTTAACATTTTTTGTCTCTCAAATTTCATGTTAAGTAGCATCAAAAGTTCAGTGTCTCTGTCATTCTGGGTGTCTTGCAGTCTTGTTCGCAATGCTTTTTGCTACACTTACAATGCCTCTGTTTCCCATTCTTCGGTCAGATTTCATGACCTGCCTCATTAGTGGGTCATCTTGATGGCTGACTACATACTTTCCCATCCCGGTTATTGCATTGTGCCAGGAGGCTTCAATTTGTCTCAGGCCTCTTTCTCCTTCCTTACGTGACACATAAAGTCTATGTACATCAGCTCGGGGGTGGGCAACATGAGGAATTTTCTGGTTTTTCGATCCATGATGCGAATTTCCTGATCAGTCCAGTCTACTAGTCCGAAACTGTATTCGGCTACAGGCACCTCCAAACTACCTATTGCTGATATTTTATTCCTTGAGTTCAGAGCGGACTGCAGGACAAGTCTCACTCGTCTATAATACTCCCTGCGAATTCTCTCTTTATTGTTTCGTTCGAGATGGTCTCACATTCTTCAATGCCCAGATATTTGTAAGTTTTACCTGGTTCAAGATCTTGAATCACAGTGTGTCTATCAACTTCAATGTTCTCGGACGTGGTCATTTTGCCTCTTTTTAAGTTGGCTTTTGCACACTTGTCAAGACCAAATTTCATGCAGATGTCATTGCTAAAATCATTGATGACAGACAGCATTTGGGAGAGAATCGCTTCATACTTAGCAAACACTTTAAGATCATCCATGTAAAATAAATGTGATACAGGCATTTCATCACCATGGAGCTTGTAACCAAAGTCAGTGTGCGACAGCTGTCTTGATAGAGGAATCAAACTAATGCAAAACAGCAGAGGGGATAGTGAATCTCCTTGAAAAATTCCCCTGTTAATCTGAATACTTCTTGTTTCTACTACTCCCTTTCCGCTGTGGATTAGTAACCTGGTGCTCCACGACTTCATACTAGCCTTGCAAAACTCAACAAGTCTAGGATGAAATCGATAAATCTCCAGGGTCTTCAAAATCCAATCGTGTGGTACACTGTCAAAGGCCTTCTGGTAGTCAATCCAAGCCATGCTTAAATTACGTTTTCGTTTCTTTACATCATTCAAAATTATTTTATTCAGAAGCAAGATTTCCTTACAGGCATAGGAACCTTTACGACATCCTTTCTGTTCAACTGGCAACAGATGGTTCTTCTCTAGGTGCCTATACATTTTGTCAGCAATGGCTGCAGTTATAAGTTTGTACATTACTGGCAAGCAAGTAATTGGCCTGTAGTTCTTCGTCAAAGAGCTGTCTCCTCCTTTGGTTAGCAAATACGTAATGCCGCGAGTGAGCCATTCGGGGAGTTCGTTAGGGTTTTCTAAAATTTTAATAACAGCCTTTGCAAGATGAGAATGTAGTGCTGTTAATTTCTTAATCCAATAAATCTGGATCTTATCAACCCCAGGGGATTTCCAGTTTCCCATATTCTTAATTGTTTGGCATAGGTCCTCTTTCGAGAATCCTTGAACATGTTCCACTGTTTTCACGAGTCCACTGGCAGCATCAACTTCAGATTGGAGCCACGATGCGTCTTTGTTGTAGAATCTAGTTTCCTCCCAGATTCCTGACCAAAATGTTTCGACGTCATCTTTTGAAGGAGGGGCAGCATTGCCATTCGGTTTTTCAGTCAGACTGCGATAGAATCTCTTCGCGTCTGTTTCAAACAACCGGTTCTGTACACGGAAATCGATTCTACGTTTTTACCGTCTTATTCGTTGGAGCCCATGCTTGGATTTTCTCTTTTAGCTTTTCAGCTACCATTAGCCTTGTTGTGTCATTGTCAATTAGGTATTTTTGTTCAACATGGAGTATTTTTTGTTGAACTTTATACGTGTGGTTTGACTTAGAAGATGCCTCGGCTAGGAGTGATATTTCACGCCGTGTGTCGGCTATCCGTTTCATAATTCTTTTCATCCACGGAGGTACGGAGCTTTTTACTCTGTCTGGCTGTCGGCCATCGGTGTTCTTGGCTGGCCCCAAGATTATCTGAGATACTAGATATCCAAATCAATATTAGATGTAGGCTCCCCATCGTAACAGTTTATTGTGGCGTACAGCTTTTTCGGCCGCATTGCGGCCATCTTCAGTGCTATTAGAGGCGGCTGTGGGCCTCAGTCCAGACAAGACTGAGTCTGTCTGTCTTTCTGAGTGACTGTCTTGTCTGGACTGAGGCCCACAGCCGCCTCTAATAGCACTGAAGATGGCCGCAATGCGGCTGAAAAAGCTTTATGCCACAATAAACTGTTACGATGGGGAGCCTACATCTAATATTGATTTCGATGATAGTATCGTAAATGCCACACCATTTCCTACTACTAGATATCCAGTTGCATACACGATGTGATTGATTTCAGTAATATCTAGATCTCTTCTTGAGGTCTGTACAACCTCATTTAAGACAGAAATTCGCTGTTTCTATCACCCTCTTAGCTTTAGCATTTTCGTAAATTCTCCACAACGGTGCACGAGATTCGAATGGAAGTAGACGAACTCGTTCTATCTCGCGTTGGAGGAGGTCCCGCATCATGTCCTTATCGTGTGACTCATGTCCAGATGAATTTTCACCACTGACGGATGTTTCATTTGGAAGAGATGAACCTTGAAGTGGATCATCGTTTTCAGGGATATTAGATGGTTCTAAATGTTCGTCATGTGGATGGTTTGATCGATGAAAAATACTCTGCGATTCTCTGGATGTCTGCAAGTTGTTCTGCTGTGAATTTTTCACTGCTGAGTATGTATCGTCGTTGACTGGCAAGCTTCTTTGAGTCTAGGGTAGGTCTCATATCTGGGTTCCGTTCTCTCCATATCTTAAAAACTTCTATTTCTGAGCCCCCATTTTTTGCTTTTGCATAGTAAAAGCACCAGATCACCTCCACTAATTCATCCCGGGTCCATCTCTGACGATGGCTTCGAGCTACTGCCGGCTCTGGGTCCCTGGGACTAACATCCGTGGGATGGCCAGATGTCGAGAAGGTGACATTAGCTCGGTTCCTGAGCAGGTATGGGACATTGGTAGAACAAGGCACGTTCAATACATTCATGTTCTATTCATTTTGCTCATTGGTTTCAAGTGAAGATTCGCAGGTAGCAAGTTCGAGTTCGCAGATCACACTTAACATTTGGGTTGTTTCCTGCGATCCGTTACTGCGACCCATAGTGGCCTCGGGGCATCCCCCCGCAGGGCCCAGCAAGGGGTCCCTCCGATCGCCAGTCGGCATTACTAAACCCTACGGGATTTTCACTGACTGCTGAAGGCAGCCTCCTTCGCTGGCTAATGCAAGGTTCGGGCCTCCACTCTAATCAGTGGCTTGGTGTGCCAACCCAGTTTCTCTCCTGTACCCTCCATGGGCCGATAACAGGAAGTCCAAAGGTTCATGACCCTTCCCTCTCTACTTACTTCCCACTCTCCTCAAAATGGAGTACTTCTTCGTCGGACCCCTCACCTTCAACCTATTCAGCAAGGGAGACCCTACCAGTAGCTAGGCTACCACTGACATAGCTCTCAGGCTCATGGGGGTACTCAAGCTCCACCACCAACTCCAAGGTCGTGTACTCCCTAGGTGGAGTTGTTATTATTATTATTATTATTATTATTATTATTATTATTATTACATAGTTAATAAATTTAAAACTTATTAACATAATTATATTTCTTCTCGAAATGCGGAACCAAGTAAATCTTTTATATATAAATTTGAAGATCCACGAAATAAAATTAAATATAGTTTTTTTTTAAATTTGTCCGAAGATTGGGGTCAGTTGTACCCCGTTGCCCCCCCCCCCCCTGAATCTCGCCTCTGCAGTACGGAAATGCCAAATTCTAAGTGTGAAACTTACACTATTTTATCTGTCACTTAAGGAATATTGTTCATTTCTGAAATTTTTGCGCCACAAATATAACATTTCATGCTTGAAGTTTCTGCTAGAGCATTACAAATGTTTTTGAGAATGTTTTATGTTATTGAGCCTTAAATCCTGCAAATTCTCAATCTGATAATTAATGTAAACTCTTTCTCCCCTAGATACTTCTGAAGTTTCGTAAATCCACTCCAAGCGAATTGATCTGCAATAACGGGTAGATGATCTGTTTTTTTTCCATTCAATAATTCTAGTTTCACTATTGACAAGGCGAAGAGGCACGACTGATGACATAAATAAGTGCTGATCACTGCATTCAGCTTCAGTCTAAGTTTGTTTATACTGGGAGTGTCCGGAACTGCCATCAAAACCCCACTTGTAATGTAATACGTAAGTAGTAGTTGCAGAATTATTTGTATCATTGTCAGGTAATAGCTTTAAAAGTCTGGCTGCAGTATGATCAAGCAAATCCTGTAATTTCACTTTACATTCAGTTTCTTTAATAGGGATATTTTGGGGCTAAGCTTCTTTTTTAGCATTTAGAATGGCATAATAGCTCGGGTACAGGTCAAGATTATGTTGCAAAGCTAATCGTCTCATTATCTTGTATTAATGTGTT
>JAHLJT010008446.1:84903396-84934306 GCA_031308135.1 Acheta domesticus | reverse complement strand
AGTACTATCCGTTCGAAAAGTTGAAGAAAAAAAATTGAGCCGTGTATGAGAAAATGCGTTTGAGCGTTTCTGAAAATTCGGAATTTTGAGCTAGTTTTCACAGAAAATGGTTGTTTTTGAAAAACTTTATGACATTATTTAAAGTAAATGTACTCATATATACAATAATGTGAACAAATTGCCGCTAATGTAAATATTAACGATGTGAGAAACAACTCAAGAAAATGATACTTTTGTAATTTTTGAGAAAACAAAAGAATAGAGCAATATGGCGTTTATATCATCTCATTTAGTACATTTAGCACTATCCCTACCAAAAGTTAAAAGAACAAAATTGGAGCCATTTTTGAAAAATTTTGTTTTTGTAATATTTAAATTTGCACGTATTGCACACAATATTTCGCGTACACTACTAAACTTTTCAAAAAAATGTACATGACATTAATAAAAGAACTCACTATGAAGAACAAATTTTGTCTGAAGGAAAAATCTCTATCTTGTAGTGTAGGAAGACGCCAAAAAAATTCAAAATTTTGCAATTTCGAAGTTTCAGAGTTAACCGTGGAAATCGGACCTATGCCACCTTTATAAGTGTATTTTAGTCTATTCTTACAAGAAATTTAAAGAAAAAATTTGGAGCCGTTTTTGAGAAAATTTTGAAAATGTCTGGGGTCTTCATCTAATGTACCCCCAAATTTTGAAGAAAGTTTTTCTAAATCGCCGCGCCTTAAGTCAAGCCAAATTGACTGGGAAATATCCATTTTGGAAAAAATCCTACATATGATTTAGGCGGTAGTGGTTTAGGCAATGGCGTAGCGTCAGGGGACGCTAAGGTGCTGAGCATCCCCACGTAAAATATTAATCAAAGAACCTTAAATATTGTTTTGATAATCTTCCAAGTGAGTGAAACACATTGAACCAAACACGTTTTATACTAATTTTAAAGTAATTTCCTATAATTGAATTCGGCGCGTTGTTACAAGTTGGCCTCTGATTTCTTGATGCTAAAATGATTCTTGCGACTGCCGCGAGATTGCGACGAGCCATGACGCATGCGCAGACCACGAGGTTCCCCCTGCCGCCTTCACCCCTGCCCCTGGATTCCCAAGTCCCGATAAGTTAGCATACTGCTGAGAAAAGGCTTTTGAGCAAGTTGCTCGTTTGTACACGATAGTGCAGCGCATTCCGTTTGTCAGAGAAATATTCTTCTTTCTCACACGTGATTCTGTGCTTGGTCATGGGCACAAACAGTAGATATAGTGCTTACCTACTAATTCTTAATTAATATCTAAGAAGATGAATTCTTACTTAAAAACATTACATTTTATTTTGGTTTGAAATATATAAATTCACAAGCAATCTCATTGCCAATCGCGCTTGAGAACTAAAGATGTATTTCATAATTTGCTTCCAGGAAGTCCCCTGGCATAAATCTGTTGAAGTATTGTAACATTTATTTCAATAACTTAGATTCTAGAGAACATTAAGAATCATTATCTCTTCAGTTCGCGTAATTGTTGAGCATCCCCAAACGCGCGAGTCACGCTACGCCACTTTTAGGCGGCAGTCATGTTCACAAACGGGCAGACGGACGGACGTTTTGCCGTCAATTGATTTTTCGGTATCAAAGATGCACAAAACATGGATTTTGTCTACACCACGTGTTAGAGGATCCCCCCCCTAAATTTTACAACTGGATTTATCCAATTTTCCGTTATCAGGGCCCGGCAATGAGGGTTTTTCTTCCGAAAATGGGCCGTTTTTCGCGCAACATTACATAACTAACCCTATACTACTTATATTGCTCTGTATATACGTATGTATACGGTAAAGCATAAAGAGCTATAGTTGTTTGGTTATACGAGTCACGACAAGCAAAAATGTGTGTAAACTTCTATTAGTAAAAAGTGAGTTGCGTGAATTAAATTTGTGACAATTGGTGAGCATAAACCACACAGAACTCCGGTTAAAATAGATCTCAGTAGTTGAAATAATCTTTGATTTGTTAGTAGTGTTAATGTTCATCAAACAAATGTAAATACCCTTTCACAATTGCCTTCTCTTGAAAGTAAGAATATGTTTTTCTAATTTAGGAATTTGGGGGGGGGGGAGGGAGTTCACCTTTGTACCTCCCATCTTTCTGAAAGTTCACCTTTGTACCTTCCATCTTTCTGAATTACCTTGATATTTTCAGTAAGGTAACGACGGCTAACATTGCCATGAGTAAAACATTGCCACAACTTCAAAAAATTTTAGTAGCACAGCCTGTATCGTAAATTTATTTGCTTGCTGAGTTTCCATAGTTAGCTAACTCTCTTAGAAACATCACATACAATCGTTTGTTGCATTGGGTTACAGTTGCAACCTAAAATGTCCGTAAATATGTGTGGTGTATTGTGATGCAGCCAAATTTCGTAATCGAAACTTCGTTAATTTTGGATTACTTGAGCTGAAATAAACGACATAGATAAGTAAATATGTCATGTCCTATGCATGCTATGTTGTGATTTGATAATTATTCGTTATAAACAAGACAAAATGTATTAATAGCATATGCTTCTTTCAGGGTAACATTGCCATACTGGACATCTTTCCCCTACATTTATATCCTTTGAGAAAATATTCTTACATTGAAACAATTGACATTTGTGAGTTTATATATCATTTCTAAAGCATATGACTTATAAATTGTAAACATTGATTCATTACATTTGATACAAAATTACTGTTTTGTTGTCGCCATACTTGCACTGGAATTTTGCCACATAGACAAATAAAAAATCCAATATCTAAGGTTTACAAACCTATGATGAAGTTAAAATGCAATAAGCAATGGAAAAAGTAAATAGTGGAAAATTAAGTAGGAAAAAGCTACTGAACTGTATGAAATTAGCAGGTCCACTTTAAATGACGTATCCACGTTAGTCATGTGTGCTATGCCAAAATATGATATTGTTGCTGAGCTTCCCAGACTACGGTAAATATAAAAAGGAGAAAGCACTTTTTCCCTATCGCATTTTATCACAATGTAAAACAGTTGATAACACTAATTGTAGACTAAGTTCTCAAAGCAGTATTTGTCTCTGTTTAGAGTATTTAAACTGTCAAAATCAAAGGCTAATAATGCTCTGATGCATATTTATGTGTTTCTGTTTCCTATCCAACTCTCACACATTTAAACTTTCATAAAATGACTTGGATATAAATAGAGGTGGCAATGTTTGACCCCCTGTGGGGTAACATTGCCACTTGGCTTGCTTTTAAAAAAGTAATAAAATCTTTGAAATAATGGAAGCTGTGACATCAATATTTTGAAGAAACATTGTACTTTTGTGAAGGATTAAAGTGTCAAAATAATGATTCTGAGCATTGATGCAACAAAGTAGAACTTTCAAAGAAACAAAGATGTGGCAATGTTACCCCCCCCCATTACTTTAGTAGAATACTTAAATGTGTGTAAAAAGAACAACTTTAAGCTCCTAATTAGCAAAAGATATCATGGAGATAAATTTAACAGAATCAACCTGGACTTAATTTATCTCAAAACACAGGTTTTTAAACTTAGTTTCTCTTATACCAACAATGTATTTGTGGTGTCATCAATTCATTTTCATAGTTCTGACATTAAACTCACAAATGATGTAGAAAATGTCATAAAAAGTAAACTTGAGGTAAACATTAAATTATGTGTTTGAACGTTTTACATGATTATTGCTTGAACCAATGTAAATTATTCAATCTTATTCTGACATTAATGATTCCTTACCAATCACAAACTATCTCAATTTCACTAATGATATCTGATAGAATGTGCCTTAAATTAATTTTATTTTGTGCATGATTACTAAACTTCAGATTTAAAGCAAATGGCAATTTATTTCCTTTTGAAGAAAACAAAGAATACATATATATCTCATCATCTCAAAATTTTATTGAAATTGGAAATCATTTAAAGAATATAATAGTGCCCTGAAATGATTGTTCAAGCTAATTTTTTATACTTATTTAAAATGATTTTATAAATATAAAGTTTTATTGTTTTAGTTGTTTATTTACTTGCTCAAATATGTTGACAGTTGCTGAAAATACTTTTGTAGCTGAGCACTGCTTATGGATTGCAACAGTGAGCAAAGTGTATTAGATTGAAATAACATCACTAACTGTGTTGCCATCACTGAAATTCATTACAAACTTCATTAATTTTATGAATTCTTACAAAGTGATTAAAGCACAGTCACTCCTTCCATGAATCATCATGCTCATTTGTATCACAAACTTTCAATTTGTAGAATAGTAACCATTGATTTGGTAAAACAATCCCAAAAAGGAAAAGTGGAAAATATACTAATTACAAATACCAGAATTTCTGCACTTCAACTAAGAAAGGAAAGTAATATTTGCTAGAAGAATTCATTATTTTCTCTATCTTTTTTTTTTCTGTGTGTTATAAATAATTTCAAATTTCAGTGACTTTGTGCAAAATTATCTTATTCAAGTTTCACATTTTTGCATTTGTATTTTCCTGTAATTAAGATCCAATTTATCAAGTCTTGAGTCCATTTTAGATTCTAAATCTTTTTTTCATCACTAGGCCTTTTAAGGCCCACAAATCGGATGCCTAATGATTACACAGTTTGTTTATAATCTGAATCTTCACAAGATGAACATTTTCTTTACATGGACCAAAATTGTAAACACTCATGATGCATTTTTATAATAACTATGAAAATTGTTTAAATCCAAGAGAGTATAATTTTTTTCTAATATCAGATATTCTCTCTTTGTTTTAGAGGTTTGTTTTACTTGCTTGTGTAGTCTTCAATTTGATACTCGACAAAACACTACATGCAGGAGAGATATAGTGGTTTATTATTATAAGATTCCAGATTTCCTCAACTATGCCTTTATATTTACATTTCAATTTATAATTATTTTCAATTTACAAGTTATTTATATATGATTTAAATTTTGATATTTTAGTTGTTTTTTTCTTCTTTCTTTCTTTGATTCTGCGATTTATCTTTCTTGATTGAAAGTTCTGATTGATCTCTGTTGATTTAAATATCTATAATGGTCATATGGTATGTGTAAAAAAAATTTATGTTTCTGTCTTCATTTTATTTTTAAGAATCTATGAATTGTATGTCAAATTATTTAGTTTTTCATCCAGTTTAAATATTTCCCATATGTAATGTGACAAATTACATATTGGAAACTCTGAACTTGTTCTATGGTCTTTATAGGTATTACTACTTTTGGTTCCTACAGTCTTTTTTCCTCTGGAAAACATGGTTTACATTCTGTTGGTTGAAAATTTAAAACCATACTCCATTGCCAATTGATTTAATAAATATCTATACTGCTTTCTTTAATTTGTCCTCATTATTTTGTGTTATTACTTTTTCATCAGCCCATAGAGGAAATGAAAAGTTATTTTTAAAATTAATTTCTGGATCTATGAGGTATTTCCATGTTTTAAAAATGTCATTAATGTATATAATATTCAAATGTGTCAACCATGTACAACAGGCTTCTCCTACATCTTGGTTGGTGCAAATATCTTCATTTCTTTTTCCTCTAATCATAAATCTAATGCTGGTTCCATTGTAAATAATTAGGGTGTTTTGGATGTATTGTTATAAATGCAATTGATTGAATGAAATTAAATTGTAATTAAAACACTTATAAAGAAAAAATGAATTGCCAATGAATATTTTCCCTCATTTATTGTAAATTGGAAGCTGAAGAAATGGGTCTTGCAGTAAATGAAAAGAAAACCTAGTAGTATGTGCATATGACAAGAAAACAATCATCAAGCATTAAAGAATTACAAATAAACAACTATCATTTCCAAAAGGTGGTGAACTTTAACTATTTGGGATCTATTGTGAATGAGAAGAATACAATATGAGCTGAAATAAATGAATGATTAAAGAAAGGCCAGGAAGCATACTATGCAAATCAAAACTCCTGCCAAGAGATATAAAAATTAGGATATATAAAACTCTAATAAGAGCAGTTGTTACACAAGCAGCACTCAGCAAACATGGACACTCAGAGACAAAGATATAAATCAAATGAGAATATTTGAAAGACAAATATTGTGTAAAATATAAGAGCCAATTCAAGTAAATGCTGACATCTGGAGAATAAGAACAAATCAAGAATTAGAAAATCTGATAAAAGGGGAAGATATAATATGATTTATTAAGGCTCAAAGAATCAAAAGTTTGGGACACATTCAGAGGATGCAGATGACTAGACTCCCAAAGAAGATCATGTCATGGATTGCACTAGGTGGGCACAAGAAAGGAAAACCAAGAACCTGGTGGATGGACAACATGTGTCAAGATCTTCAGGTACTGCACAAGACACAGTGGAGAGTGATGGTGAATGGTGGGAAAAAGTGTAACGATTTAGTTGAGAAAGCCAAGACCCACAAAGGGTTGTAGTGCTAATGGAAGAAGAAGAATTGTAAATTGGAGAGCAATTGTTCTAAAATTCTTAACTATTTAATATTATTCTTTACTTCTAGAGAAAACTTCGGGACATGATAGCCTATATGTGCATTAAGTAAATTAAATGATTGTTGAGAGATGAAACAACTGTCTATGTCAGGCCTTTTCAACAAGCGGCCCGCGGGCCACATGCGGCCCGCTGGATCTTTTTGTGCATCCTACGACTGCTTTGAACAATTTTATTATACCAACCAAATACAATACAATTGCACAATTCATCTTATTTTTATTTAATGATATATTAATTTTCTTGTATGTACATTAATCATTAAGCCTGTTGAATAAAGTCTTATCTAATATATATTAGTTTCAATATAATCCCAGCAATTAGGGTTGAAACCATCTTAAATTACAGTGTGGCCCATGACTTAACTAGAATTTAATATGTGGCCCATAAGCCCTTCTAAGTTGTTCAGCCCTGGTCTATGTCTATAAAACACTTTATGTAAAAACAAAACAAAACTGAGTAACACAATATTTATATGTCAAGTAAATAGATTTTGCTGTGAAATAGTATATTCTTCAATATAAAAATATTGTTTTTGTATATCTTAATATTCTATTCTCAGTGTGGAACCTTTAGCCTCTAATATTGGTTAATTAAAAGATATGGAGAATATAAAGCAAGATTTTGATGTAGTGTTCATCAATCCTATTACATAATTCCCGTTGACCTATTAACCATTCTGATTCTTAAGATCATGGTACACATACTTCCATAAAAAACTGTAAATAAAAACAATAGTCAAAAAGCAATACAAAATATGTATAAAACACAATCTTTAAACATAAATCTTTCACTTCTATATTGGATATGAAACTAAACAACTTACTTTACATTTCATTTAATATTTGTGAGAGAATTCATTCAATTTATAAACCAATAGAAAAAAAAATCCTTGATCTAATTTACCTATCTTTGACACTGCCAGTAAATTACTATCTTTTGAAGAGAGAATTGCTTCCTTTCATTCAGTGAATTGAGAAAATAATTTCTTCTTTTTTGCTGGTTAACACCAAATTTTGATGTAATTGTAAAATGATCAGTGATTTTGTAGTAAAGTATGTAAATTAGAAAACATTTAGTAAATTCTTTTTTTTAAGAGTAAAAGAATTACCAGTAATGTTTTATATGAGGAGGAACTAATTGAAATGCATATTGTCACAGGAAATGAAATACTCGGGAGAAGAGAAAAACTGATAACTTAATAAATATTCTTTGCTGTTTTTCCATGTTCGTGTCAATTGAAAAGTCACAGATATTGAAGGAGAATTTGTTTTTCAAAAGTTAAAATGGTATGCACTAGCCAGATTATAAAGATTTTCATATGGACAAAATACATTTCATTATGTTCTAGTATACAAAATGCTATTTGATCTGTTTGTTTGGACATTATGCATTTTGTGTATGGGACATTAAAAATAGTAATATTAAAAAACAGATTTGTATAATTCCAAGAATAAGTTCCTCATTTAACATCACACACCACTTCTTGGTTAACAAGATGAATACATGAAAAGCTGAGGGATTTTTAAAAAACTCCAGCTCTTCCTTTTCCTTCCAATTTTCTCCAAATTGCTATTTTAGTGGTTTCTCTACATCATACTTTTTGATCTTACTTAACTCTACTCACATGTGTTACCAAAGATCTCTGCAATATTTGGAAAACTATCCATGTTTGCGTAAGGTCAAGTGCAGTTGCGGCTCGTGGTTTTAAAATGGGAAAGGCTGCAAACGCATTATATTACATTATATTACAGTGCATTGCCTGTATTGTATTTGTATTAATAATAAGTCTTATACAGACTTAAGGGAGTAGCGCTCCTACTGCAAATTGGGAAAACTAATTGAAGCACAATGAGACTCGCTGGGCTGCCTGGTACTGCTATTTGGTGAGCACGCCCTTCTTCAGACCCTAGGCCCTACCCTTGAAGGCTGCCTGGCTGCAGCCTTCGTCCGCCGGTAAGTCTGTGCAGTGAATGCATGACATCACGCCTCCTTGTTTTACACAGGCCTGATGGGGGAATGAAGTGGGAGCCTAACATTTCTCTCTTCCCTGTCAACAGCTTCAAATGCATTATGGAGAGTCGTTAACGAACTGACAGAGAAAAAGTTTGATTTGATTGTTACATAATACAACTGAGAAATCCAAATAAATATATTTATAAATATATTTTTAAATTTCTGTTGGAGGGCGATTTCTGTAGGAGAGGCTCTGACTTATAGCCTTTAATGACGAGCTGCGCCTGGTCAAGTGGGTCTTAGAAGCATCATTGGAGTAATAGTCAAGATAGGTTTTGATTTTCACATAGGTTCCCTTACCGGCTACCATGAATTTCTTAAATTCAGTATTTTTCCTTTCACTGATGCCATTAATGGGCTTGTTACTTACTTATAATCATGAATGTTCTAATCATTCCCTAACACCATTGTTTCACCCCGTTTCTGTGGTAAGTTTCATGGTATTTTTCAGAATTCAAAATTTCAGGAATTTTCTGGAACTTCTTCTTCATACAGCTGAAGACTCGATCAGGGGGTAAACATGAATGTCCTTGAACAGGAAAACGAAAATTTACATCAGTCACTTGGAGTGGGGAATCTCTTAAGTAGCCAGAAAGTAATTGCATGAACCACTTGTTGATTTTTGTTATTATTGACATCAATAATAATAACTGATTAAAAGCAGTACTGTGTATCAGAATGTATGTGGTTCTTTATTTTAATGAGAGAAAATTGTTTCAGGGTAACTGTTTTATATCAATATATTACTTGTGATGCTGAAACCATTTTCTATCTTTAAAAAAAGGACCAAATACCTTCTGATAAAAATGAAAAATCTATTGACAGAAAAGTTAATAATTTTAAAAGTAGTACTGCCATTTTTGTGAATTCTTTCTATTTAATTTAAATTCCTGTCCAAGAATGTTGCTAGATTATTGAGATGAGCCATGACAGCTGGACAAATTGCGATTTTATTCATTCACACGATAGGACAAAATGCTTTTTGTTTTGTCCACTGAATTTCAAAGCTGTATTTGAATGTGTTAAAATACTTTTTGAAGATATCTGAAAGCAGGAGCATGTAGAGCACATTAAAAACCACACAATTTCATATCAAACTCAATTTTGTCCACCCGTGGACAATATGTGTTTTGATTAGTTGCTCATTTATTAAATAAGGTGATCATGGTTAAAAAGATGGTTCATTAATTGAATTATAAAGTATCTTTTAAATGTGATTTCTGGCAATAAGAACATTTTTTCAAATATCTCATTAAATGCTCTTTAATATATTGTGAAGGAATCAGAAGAGAGGTGTAAAATTTGTTTCTCCTCTATATTAGGTTTGATTGTCAAAATTAGGCACAATGAAGCCTGGTAATGATGTTATTATTGCAAGATACATTGGAAAATATAAGGAAGGACAATAACATAATTATTCAATTTTTTAATAATAAAGGGATAAAAATGATTACAACAGAGTAGAAAATATATTAATGTATGTATTTCAGTTAAGATTTACAAATATATTCATTTTGTTCTTGAAATACTGTCAAAAGGTGTTTTCTTAGGAGTAGTGAACATAAATCATGTAATTAGTGAGTGGTAACATTTTTTCTTTAGTTTAGCCCAGTTTCCATTGCAGAGAAAAGTAACTAGTATATTAGATTTCCAAATTACATTCTTTTAAGTGTTATTTTGAATCACTGTCTATTTAATACATATTAGTCCGCATTAGATCTATCATATTAGCAAAGATACATCACAGACTCAAGATGCATTTTTGGCAGTACAATATTGTTACCCTGAATAATAGAGGTTGTAGTTTTTCATTATGAAGCAAGACTCTGAATCAATTAGAGAACAAAGTAATATATTAATCAAATGATTTTGAGAAGTCTTATTTCATCAGTAGTGGGATTCCTTATATGTAATATTTGGCATGATCAGGTTACATATTATGAAGAAAAATGAATTTAACTCAGTGGAATCAAACTATTTACTTTTTTTACAAAATTAAGAAACCCTCAATGACTTTTCAGTGCCAACTATGACCCTGTTTTTACAATTGTATTTGACACATTTCTATTTATGTTAGTATGTTGTATTGTCTTCTCATTTTGGTCTACTTTTTAAGTGTCAGTATTGCCCCCTGGTGATCAGTATCTTTAACAGGTAACACTGTGTACTTCATTGAAGGTTGCATGGGGTGAATCTGAACTATGAAGTCAATACTGGTACCTACAATGAACATACATCCATTACTTCAATTTTAACTTGAAAAGATAAACCTAGAAGACATTTTACAACCTTTTAAGCAATGTATCACATATGTATGTACTACATTTATTTCAGAACTAGGGAGTGTGACAAAATTCCAGTATCAAAAAAACATGCATTTAAATGATATTGAAACTTGATGTTTGTAATGATAATAGTACTTCATGTTTTATGATTAAAAAATATTTTTTATGAAACTTCATGCATTAATTTTACAATTTCTTCTACAAAATTCTATTCTCAAAACCAGTTGATCAATACTTTTCCTTAAGATGATATGTTTCCAAAAGAACTTATATGTAAAAATATTAGTTAAGAGAAATATTTTTCTGACTATTTAAGTTACACCAATGTGGTTCATTTCAGATTTCATAGAATATTACCTTAAATGTTATAAAAACTCATTTCAAGACATCTGAAGAAGTAAATGTATAGGTGAGCTGAATTGTAAAACAAATAATGCCCAATAACAGAGCCTTTGCACATTATTTTTGTTGTAATGTTTTGTAACTTTTCAATGTAAAAGGTATATCAGATACAGTGCTTCCATCTGCATTTAGAAGATGTTAAGTTATAAAAAAGTGAGGAATAAATCATGTAGGCCTGTTACAAACACATGCTAATCAATGTTACATTGATTTTAACTATATTATTGAATTTTATAGTGAACTATTACAATGTATTAAGTATTAAAATATGTAAACATCACATTTTCTTCAAGTATTTTATTTCTGCATTTCTGGACCAGAGATTCATAATATTTAATAGACTTGGATGAACAATAGAAGTAATCATACATAAAAAGATACATTTTCTACTACAGTACATTAAATTAGAATCAAATATCCCTAACAATGAAATTCAAACCAGTTTTTGTTCCAAGCAAATCCTTTAAATAACTATAAAAATAATTAAAATATATGAATAATTTATACTGCTCCATGATTTGGATTTTGGAAACTGGGCCTTAACAAACTATGTTTCTCATATTATGGAGAATCCAAATATTCTTGAAGCCATACTTTTTAATCGCTCAATACAGAACAGACTCCTTGGTATGTAGTAGTATGTTCAGCCACTGACTGGGTGAAACATTATGGACATTGTTACATAAATAAAGCACGCCTTTTATATGAACAGCAGATCCAGAAATCTGTATAGATTACACTAGTAACATCCATAAACAAATAATAGATAGAGATTTATTTTCATAATTTTAATTTAATATATTAAGTTGCAACATCAGAGACATTGTAATAGTAAATGTTGAAGATGGGATAAACAACAATTTTAAGTCCCTCAGGCAAGGATCCAACGAACAATCTGTATTAGAATGTGTATCAGAACTGGTGTGTTCTCCCATCCAGCTTAGAGACTTCAATCAAAAATAGGAATTTCAGAGCGCGCACCCAGTACTTTTGGCAACAAATTGGATCCGCCACGTCGGTCCGGACGCCCGAAACGGTAGCTGCTTCTTGTCTGGGCGTCTCGACTTGGCCAGTGCGCCGGCGGTTGCGACGGTGGCGGCGTCGGCGGCGGTCGCGGGGCCGGGGCAGGAGGGGCAGTGCGGAAGGGCACCGCCCACTGGAAACGTCGCGCGCGCACACCGCAACAGGAAGAGGCGCCGCTCAGGTAGGCTTCCCGCGAGCGTCCGCTTCGGCTGGGGGCCCTCCGCTTTGCGGGGGCGTCCCGCCCCGCCGCGCCACGCCTCGGTCACGCCGCGCGCGCTCGAGCGTCGCACGCCCTTCATCGGCGGCTCGCCTTCATCGCCGACGCGCGTGCCGAGCGCCTGCTGCGTGTCGGGGCGTGCGCGGCGGCGTCGCTCGGCGTCGCCCGGCGTCGGTCGGTTTCCAAAAAAAATATAAAGTATAAAATGATATACGGTCGTACTAAATTATAAAAGTTGTACACGGAGGCAACGCCGTTTTCGCAGTCGAGTTCGGGTGTAGCACATTATCAAAACGCAGGCGCGTCGCCGCGAGGCGCGGCGAGGGCGAGGAGGTGGGCGGGGCAGGGGGCGGGGGTGGGGCGAGGGCGGCGGCGACGGAGGCAGCGGCGGCGGTGACGGCGGAGGCGGCGGCCGGGGGCCGGCGCGGCCGCGGTCACACGGCGATGGTGAAGCTGCGGCAGCCCGGCGCGTCGGGGTCGCTGCTCAGCTGGAAGGTGGCCTTCTGGCGGCGCCGCAGCGAGTCCATGTCGCACTCCGCTTCGCTCAGCTCCTGCCCGTCCGAGAAGCCCGACGGCGGCTCGAGGCGCGTCGCGAACGGCAGGTCCGCGGGCCCCGCGCCGCCCGCCGGGCCGTCCCTTCCGCCAGGGGCACGGCGGCGCGCTGAAGGGCGGCGGCGTGGCGCGCGACACCTCCACGCGCCCCTCGGACCGCGACCGCTGCGACCTGCGCACGCACGCGGCGATGCAAGGCTCGCCCGCGCTCCGCCGCTACTGCCACGTGCTGCTGCAAGCATTTCACTCGTTAAGTCTTGTTGAACTTAGGTCTAGACTGTCTACTGATTATTTAGTTGCATTAGAATTCTGAGGTCTTTATTATTCTGACAATCACCTAAAGGGAATTTTTAAAATTATTACATTACTAAAAAAACAATAGATCTAAAGGTATTTTAACATTGTTTTAGTGAACTACTTTTTTTGTGACGTTTCGAAGTTGTGCTTTGCTCCTTCTTCAGACATTAGGAACATGTGCAGCGTGTCCCACCAACTCTGGACCATCCACATAACTTCTAAACGGTTCAGGATATAGAAATGCTGTTTTCGCTTAACAATGCGGAATCATGGGGCAAGTAATATGCCGTAGAGAAATTGTTTGTAATAGTTAAATTTCTCGAAAACTAAAAATATCTTTCATTTTTAAATATAACTATCTATCTTTCTCACCAGCAATGGGTAGATCATGAAAAAAGAAAGAAAATGATGTATCATATGCTAGTATTTTGATAGTAATATGAATATAAAATTAGACTTTCTGATATTTGATTTTGAATATTTCGTGTAGCAGCCCTTGCAACTGTCACCTTCGGGGAAGGTGGCCCTCGCGGAGTCAAGACTTGCTGGGAGAAAGGAGACTGAGAGGGGTGGCAGTGAGGGATAAGAGGCCTAAATACAGCAATCCATGATCTAGGCACAAAGGTCACACTAAGAAACACTGATTTTAACGTTCAGAATTTCAGATCTTTTCCATTGATTTATCTGGATTCAATTTGTCTTCTTTAATAAATAAATATCATTTTCAAATGGACAAGAATCCAACCACCGTCTCTTCGTTGGTAAATTTCATTTTTAATTAAGATGATCATTCGTGCACTTTGCAACCACATCTAATAATGTTCATAAATGGAAAAGAAAACGGTACACTTCCGTCTTCTGGCGTGGAATTTAAAACCTGGCGTTATGAAATGAGAAACTCTCCAATCAGTATTACCAGTTGTGACTGCAGATATACATTTATGTTAAAGTTTAGCTAATTTACAGTGATAGACTGTCAAGAGTATTTAAAAATTGTTATTGCTTTGTTCTTCTGATACGTTTTTAAATAAGAAGTTTATTAGCAGTAAGTAATAGAAAATGTCTATCTATGTATTATTTGATGAATTAATCGGATATTTTACAATAAAAATCTTTAAGAATTAATTCCCTTCCCATGTTTTAAAACGGTAGCTTGTATCTGCCATAACACACTGAGCTCGATTCTTGTAAGTTTGAGAAGAACCTTTATTATTATCATCGTCGTTTCGCTACAAATTATTTGTGTTTTATTCTTTAGATTATCGTTGTTTTGGAATTTCAGTAGAAGTGAAGAAGTTCAATAATATGCAGAAATGGGGAAAAATCTCTCATTCTGATGGTTAATATTGATGTTTGTTCACATGTTCTTCGTGTCAAGACCATGAATTCCTGTAGATACGCTTCTATCCTTCACGGCCAACCCTTTCACACTCCTCTCTCCACGAAACAGTGTCGACGCCGCGAAGGTCACCTTCGCGAATGGCGACTGTTGCAAGGGCTGCTACAGGAAAGGTCTGTTTACTTAAAAATCACATATCAGAAAGTGTAATTTTATACTCAAATTACTATCAAAATACGAACATGATACATCATTTTATTCCTCTTTTCATGATCTATCCATTGCTGGTAAGAAAAATATAAAGTTCCATTTAAAATTCAAAGATGATTAAATTTCTCAAAAACAAAAAATATTGCATACAATTTCTTTACGGTATGTTACTTGCCCCATGATTCCGCATGGTTAAGCGAAAACTGCATTTCGATATTCTGAACCGTTTAGAAGTTATGGGGATGGTTCATAGTTGATGGGTCACTTGGTACAAACTTTCATATATTAATTTACAATTGTCATTCATATATCAATTCTCTATTTTATAACACTTAATTTCTATATATTCTATACATTTGCCATTTAAAAAAGTTTATACTAATAAAACTGGAAAATTTAACACCTACCATTGAAACAGGTCGTAACGTTACATGGATAGGTTTGTAGATCAAGATTCGTATTTTTGTAGCTTATTCTGTGGCCCCACAAGTGAAAGATTTCATGGCTCCAGCGGGGAGATCATCAAGCCTTGGCTCTATACGGGTGTGGACACCTTCCTATTTGTACTAATAAATAGAATGAAACTCTACGTAACTTATGAATACATTAAATTGCTTATCCTTGTTAAAGGATCTTATAATCATACTCGAACTTTAAAAAAAATGTTAACATAAACATAACATAAGATAAACTAAATTATTAGCTTTAGTACAATTTCATTATGTCTAATATGTATTATTATGTCTAACTTTTCACTCATTTCACAACATCGGGCGGATTAGACACAACGCTCACATTCCCAAAGAAAACATGCTTTTGTTTGGGGTCTCCCGGGCTGAGACGCCCGAGGAGCGTTATACGAAGGTTTGTAACGCCTGTGTCACACGAGCGTTGTGTTGACGCGCGTCACTAACGCTCATGACGTCAGCTGCGTCGATGCCCCCGCACACTAGTCGCTTAACGAGCATTGTAGATTAACACTTTATGCGAAACGGCACACGAGCGCTCTTGGCGACGTACGTTGTGCCCGCACGTCAAGCTACAACGTTAGTCAATATAACGCTCGTTTTCTTGCTTTCAATGCGCGACGCGCGTTGGAAACAACACACATCGCTCAGAGCGCTCGTGAACCGTTTCACATAAGATAACGTTAATCTACGACTCGCGTTAAGTGACTCGTGAGCTTTAGCATCGACGCAGTTGACGTCATTAGCGTTGGGTGTCGCGCGTCAATGCAACGGTCGTGTGACACAGGTCTAAAGATTGCTCCTCGTCAAATCGGGCAGTAAACTTAAGAAACCTTGGAGCGACAGTATGGGATAGCAGGGGCGGAGGAAAGCCGCCCCCCCTGACCATGCATATTTTTGAAATATAAAAGAATATTTGCTTGGAATTAATTAAATGTGTGTTCCTAACGAAAATAGTCCTTTGGAAAGTGATGCGATTAAAATATGGTAATTGGGTGAAGAAATCGGATCGCTCAATTCATTAGCTTGCGAGGACATGGAAACGACAACTCGAGCTTGCAAACGAAATGACTTTTTACCCTAATAATTTTAGGACACACTTGATGCTTCGCCGCGCGTACCTATGTTGATGAGGCTCCAGACCTTGACCTCTGCGATTAACATAAAATCTTGAGTCTGCTCAGCTCATAATTTGCCACGCATTTTATGTGTAAATAAATGCAATGCGTAATGCAGGCGTGTGGAAACGCACCCGCACAAGCGCACTGTAATGTATTTCATTATTATCAAAACTAACGCACAGAATTACAGAGATTTTGAGATAAGATACATCGCTATTTGTATAAAGACTTTGGTTCTTCATCAGTATTCTCCAATATTTAATAGCACACATGTAAAGATCATTTATAACCATTTTCTCTCATTACTGAGACTCACGTAATAATTCATAATAGCGCGAAGGATTCTGTAATGAAGATGCTGTAACTGAATTTTCTTTCTCTATAGAGTTTCGTAGTTACGTGGATCTGCGGGAGTAATTAATTAACAGCGTAGAAGGAAGCGGATGAAAAGTTGGTAGTTTTGATGAGAGTTTTCGCGGGTTCTTCGCCGGCAAAAGCTGAATATCGTGAATGAAACACGAAGCACTGCTTTCTTCACGCAACTATTGCATTTACATTTCTTATTCTCAAGGCATCTGTGGTGCTGTATAGTTCTGTGAACTATGTTTCTTATGCAATGGTAGATAGATTTCGAGTTTTGTGCCTGTTCATTTAAAAATATTTTATTTATAATGATAATAATTTAAAATGAAGTTACATTACGTGGCAAAACCCGTTAACAATATGTAAACACAAATCTTGTATGATTTGGTCGCTGGAAGAACTGTCGAAGTATTCGTTCAAGTATATTAATGTCTTTACAGTAAAAATTTAATTTCTAAAAATAATCCCAAGTCAATCCAATAGAATGTTATGGAGAGTTTGCTTATTCACATTTACAAATTATATTATTGTTCAGTGTTAAACCAGTTATTCCGACAATTTCATTCGGTAGTTTGTTTCTTTGTTGTTACGTAATGATTTGTCCTACTACATTTCCACAAGATGCGTCCAATCTCGTGGTACACGGTTACAGTTCGTGTGCTAGAGTGTAGGTGGATAATCCAACGCTCGATTGAGTGTGGTTTGTTTGAGTAATGCTGTTATCGAAATCGGATATAACGTTATCGAAATAGTGATGTTAATGACAAGGGATTATTATTAAAATTTCTATCGCGGTGTCGTTCATTCACTGAAAGAAAACTCTTCATCCAAGAGTAAACAAATACAAGGACACTCTGAATTTCACTTCAGTGAAGCCATGAAGTTGTATGAAACATTTACCTAGGCTAAATGTCTTATATCATAAAAAGCTAACCTAGTGGATAGGTTTATGGTTTTGTTATTTATATCAGCATCCTAACTTTCTATCATTAATCTTGATAAAATTTTGATACCTAACCTCACCAGTTTATGACTCTATTAGCCGCTACTGCTGCTTAGTTATTTAGAAAGATCGCTATTCTTCACGCCCCAGTTACGACCGACCACCGTATCGTGTAATACGAAGGGCCTCAATCCTTGAGCGTAGTTGTGGATCACGATTTAAGAATGCAATCTGTCATACTTTTACGATCTCCTTTTTCGGTTAGACGAAGATTGAATTTTATTCCAATTCTTATCGTTATCTACAGAGTGGCCTAAACGGCACGTTAACCCTCAGTGAGGTGGTTCCAAAGCATTGCTCCTTTACCTAGGACACATTGGTTTTCAATTCAAACTTTTACTTTTGAAAGTCGAGTAAATTAGTACAAGTTTATTTAAAAATAAATTGCCTCGTTACAAAAATTCACTTTTTAAAATAAAAAGAAATACAAATGAATCAATTTAACCATTCTTCTCAAAACATCGTCCCTTGTATTATTTCAGTAGTTACATCCCCTTTGCGGCTCTCACTCGCTACCAATCTTTATAAATAAGGTCTCTAAAGAAAGAGAATTTCACGGAGACATGACGAATTGCACTTTGACTTTAAAAATATGAAGGATTTGTTTAAAAAACGCATATAAATATTCATGTAAAATGCAACCCGTAACGCACGTCAGGATTTTTTAATATATATCGTTAAATAACTCCTAAATGAAGCGTTCTTAGGGCCTTAAAAACTGAAACGTTTGAGGCCAAAGGCTTCGAAGAGACGTTCTTCACACCGTAATCTATAGGATGAGATCTTCTTGACTTATTGTATTACATTTTTGCTGGTTCGACGCTTCTCGATTCTACCCCACCTGTTCAGAACCTGCAGAATCTGCAACTGTATGTGAAATTACTAATTACTTGAAATTCTATGCGACTCAGTTACACGTGTGTGCCTCTTTGCTGGATAATAAAGTTAAATAAGAATAGTTTGTATTTACAAGATGTATCATATTTTTATCATTTACAAGGTGACATAGACCAAGTGACGGAGGATAAAAGGGCCTTGAAGAAAAATATATACATTACAGGCCTAATATGGAAATGGATAAATAAGGAAGAGGGTGGGGTATAGTATGCGAGAGTTCTCGCACGGGTACGCAAGTATTCAATATTTCCAACATGCACGTTAAATCTTTAATCTTTCATGGAAAGAAGAAATTTTGAGTAAATAAATTGTTGCATTCAAGAGCAAAGTAAACCATTTGTAGAGTCAGTTGTTTATGGGACGACGATATTTTCAAGCCCTTTACTACTATTATTGTACGTCAAACTTTCTGAGAATTTTTCAGGAATCAACAAATGTAAACAAGGAACTGGTGAGCGTTTGTTTTGATTTCTCACGTAACTTTTTGTTTACAGCGAAAACAGATTTGGAAACTTCTTTCACGTTTGTGGCACGGACAACGGTTGTGTATCGTTCAGGCGGAGAGAATATCGTACATTTTCCTAACTTTCAGACGGTCAGGAATCACCGCATCTACACTTGAATTAGCAAAATAACTTTTGTGTTGTGGTAGGAACACGTTTTCTGTCAAACTTTTCGTTTGTCGAAATATTACCATCGTTGTCACTGTCATTGTTCGGTACAAAATTTAACTCCCTGTGATAAAGTTATTTATGCATATTTGTGCGTTGTAGTGTGTTCCAAAATATTGGGTTATTTTTATTAAATTAATTAATATAGAAAATCATTCCAGATTAACTTTTTAATTACCTTACTAATTTTGTTAGCGTCAAAGAGAGAAATATTGGCGCGACGTTTGGGTGGAGACGAATAAGCTCCTTATCTCTACATACTAAATAAAAACAAAAGTAACGATTTTTACGGCTAACTCCCCTTAAACAGCTCAACCGATTTTAATGATTTTTAAGACCTAAGACAATCTTGACCAAACTTAGGATATTATCATATCACTTTCATGGCCGAATATTAATGTGCAATGACACTCAGGAGAGAGTCTACTAAGGACTTATTTGTTTTTGTGTATTATCTTCCTAACGAGTGCTCATATTTTGATCAAATTAACAAAAAATGTTCATAAAAAGATGAAATGAAATCTTATTGAAACATTGATCGCAAGAAACAAAGTGGTTATGAACATTTTACTAGGAAAACTCTGGATTCAACGCCTACCTCCTTTGAACGGTTAGTTTATTCAATTCTTTTAGTCTAGCAAGCAGACGGATAGTGTTGTATACGATAAAACTACAGAAAAGTAGAATAGAGGAATCTTCAAATCGTAATGAGGTAGTGAATAATGTGTGAGAGTCCTTCTCCAACAATTATGGATGTGTGATCATCGTATAATTTGTATGATGAAATGGATATGAGTGAAAAGAATCTTTTTTATCTTGTAAGAATGTTACCAGTTTCATATATTATTCGACCACGGACACTTTCTTAAAATTCATAAACAGTATTTTTTTATCCTTACATATCTTCCTGCGATGCTATTAACATATCGATGCAAAAGTGTTAATTCATCGTAATGTTTCTATCTGTTTTGGTTAACATTATACCAAACCATTTTTGTTGCTTAGTTGATACCCAGAGCATCTGTGTTGTCTTGTGGCATAAGTCAGCAGGTTAACTTGGCCCGGCTCTGTGGCTCTACAGTGGAACTTAAAAATACTGTATGTTAACTGAAAACTATTTTAG
This sequence comes from Acheta domesticus, assembly GCA_031308135.1. Classification (NCBI taxonomy): domain Eukaryota; kingdom Metazoa; phylum Arthropoda; class Insecta; order Orthoptera; family Gryllidae; genus Acheta; species Acheta domesticus. The sequence continues at coordinate 84,913,795 of JAHLJT010008446.1, read as the reverse complement.
AACTTGTGAATGATGTTCCCACAGATAGACTATCGGTATATTTTGGTATATAATTGTAGGTCGAGATCTACCAACGCTGACACGGAGAATATCCAATAATTTCATAGCAGCAAACGTGTCAAGCAATAGGGATTTAGATTCATAAATTCATTTACTATTTCGCGTTCGTGTAGCATAATATAAACCAGCAAGCTATTAACGCTTCAATTGTGTGAACGAAATTGAAATGCATCAAACACGATAGATTCATTTAATAGCAGTGCCTCCCACAGACAAAAGTCGTTTATATTCATTTTCGTATTTAATTTATACTTGTTTGATAATGAAAAGCATGATAAAAACGCAACAGTTTGGTGAAAATAAATGGGAACACGAAATCATTTAGAATCATTTAATTTTTCTTTGTAATCATTTGAAAGTAAATCTTTTGATGAAAATTAATAGTTTGTTTGAGGATCGAAACGAGCCCTATGAAGTACATTGTACAGGACTCACAAACGTGTTTCAAATAAAAATTATACGTACAATAAATGTAACTCAAATCTATACTTAACTTTGCCTCCAGAAAATGTATTCCTCATTGTTTTAAGAATTTGTTTCTTACAAGTCTTTGAAAATATACCTTCTTCATTCTTGGGCTTTTGTTGTTTCTCAAACATAAAATCCTCAAAGATTTTTTTCTTTTTTAAGAACTGTAACGTCAATTACACATCATTGCGTACACGTTTCACATATTATAACATCTACATGGAACTAGATAATATTGACATTATATTTAGCAACTTCGAAAGAAAGAGGTTATACAATTCGTGGTTAAGTAATATTTTTTTTGTTTGTTTAGCCATAACTTTCGCAAGAGGATCCTGATATTTTTTCTTTGTCTTAAAAGGTATAATCTCCCAAGAGTGGCTACGGTAATTTAATAATATTCTGATAATGGGGTCTAATGATATTAATAAATAATAAAGTGGTGTTTAACCCTATAAAGAACACTAGCGTGTACAATCGAGGCGTCAGCGAGCCTTATCGTGAGCTCAGAGCCAATGGAGAGTTGCAGAGCGCTCAGCCGGAGCGAGCTGTACAACGTCCAACAGTTACAGTTCTGTTCGAAGAGAAAAGATGAACAAAGCAGTTAGTTCACAGAACAAACCGTTGACTCATAATAGTTTTAATCCTGTATAGGAAGAGCTGTCTTTTTGCGATCCTCAAAGATTGTGGTGGGTACGCCGTAGTTTTGAATAACATAAAGAGAGTTAATTTTCGGCAGCAATTTGAGGTGAATCAAGCCGCCAAGTACGGGAAATTGGCTGAAGAAGAAAAGGAAACATTTATTCCTGATTTAAACTTAACGTAAATTATTATTCTCCCGCAATATAAATCTTATCAACGAATTTAATACCTGTGCTAGGGAAATTTATTATTCCACCCGGTATTTTATCTGTTTGAGGTCCATTTATGAGGTCCACTGAAGAATTTGTGGTCCATTTAATTAATTATACGCTGTCACTTACATGTAAAGAAAAGTTACAGAAACAAAATCTGTAATGCCACTAAGATTCAAAATTGTGTACTCCTGGGACCACTGACACAAATGAAATTCGTCAAACGGTTAATTCTAAAAAAAACTGCAAAATTCCTTTTCAAATGTTTTAATATACTTGTCATTAAAAGGAGAGTAAAAGTACTGGACTACTTTTTAATTTCCTTCCTATTCTATCGAGTAGAGATGAAAAGTATTGGGATCACCTCAAAAATATGATTTCGAATTTTTATTTTCATTTCACTCGCTTTTTGCCTAACATCTTTCTCTATTAGAAAATACTACAGGCCCTAGGTTCGAACTGGTGTCGGCGGGCGATCGTTTTCCCGTCCTTATCTACGTCTCTTTTCCACCGATTTCCCCTTAAGAGCGAAAAGTTGGAACTGATCGAATTATTAAGACACGGCCTGTGAAGAGCGAAGCTGGACGTCCCAAATGATGACGCCATGTACCCAGGGAGCAAAGAGTGTCTGAACGCTCATTCCTAACATTGTTGAAGAAATCATTTAATTTAATTTTAATTCATTATATTTCATCTTTAACAATGTTTACTATTTTTTTACTATATATTAATATTTCTCATATGGTTGTGCTATCCAGTTTTTAAAAGCAGCTTTATTGTAAATTTTCAGAAACTCCTTTTGTCTCATGCCTCTGTGCCGATATTTAAATTTATACCGAAATCTCCATGTACTTTTATTACGATAGAAAATAATGTAATTTATGCTGTCTTTCACAAGTGTTTCATCATGAATTCACTTTGTTTTATCTCAACTCTTTGCAGAAACTTTCTTTTACTAATTTTAATTCGGTATAATTCAATTTTCTAAACAATTATATTGTAAATTTACAGAACCTCTACCGGAAGATATGGTTACATTTAACCACAAAACGTCGGGCTGTTTATTACTAATGTAAAATTAATTTCTCATTTACTGAAAAATTTCTTTCGTGTATAAATGGTTTGGAAACTTCTACTCTTTTAGTTGTATTACTATAGACAATCAACCTGGTCTCTCCAAAAAACTAAAATAAAATACAAAAAGTGCAACAAATAAAACCCTAATAATGACACGGGTGACATGAGATTATCAGAGCTTTATTAAGTGTAGAGAATTCTCTAACGCGCTCGCAATGGATTTTTATCCTCCCGAATAATGTTCTTTTTAAATCACTTATTATTTCAATAAATATTAATTTTTCATTTCCATAAACAATTACAAATTTGAAATTCCGAATTCATGAAATTTGAGAAAGAAAACGTCAGGAGATGTATGACGGGAATGGTTGTCTCAACGAAAGGGTTCTCTTCGCAGATTTTTACTCGAATTCACAAGTTTTGTTTCCAATTGAATAATATTACTTAAAATGACGAGTATTGTTACGTAACACTATAAGCGTACACTTTTAAATTGTAATCACATCAATAGTTTTACTCTCAGACCGTACGGTTATTTTATTGCACAAATCTTATTGAAATCATTTTATGAGTAAATATTTCAACATTTTGAAGGACTCTAATAGGACACCAATAGATCTAAAATACCCATGACTGAATCTCGCCTTTAGGGTATGAAGAATCAACGTTATTTTTTGAGATATTAAGTCCAAGTTACAAAGTTTACGAGCAAAGGACTTGTACATTAATATTTATGACAGTAAAACTCTTGTAATATAGTACAATTAATTTTTTTTAAATTATCCGTACTATATTTAACCATCATGCTACTCATGCACGACACAAACACACAATTGCAAATGACACACATTGTTAGACAAGTAAAAAATAATCATGAAGAAAACCAGAAAGTGCAAAGAATATTCACATTTAGATGTAAAGCTTAATAGAAAACATAATCTTCATCAATTAATAAAATTTATATAAATTCCATCGATTACTTTCAAACAGCTACATAGGGTACATGCGATAGTGACGACATTGCATTTGACAACCTCGTACTTACAGAATTGTATGCATGGCCTTCGGGTGACTCTTTTAAAGGTGTAGTTTGCAAGAGAGATTGCCTAAATTTTCGTACAATATTTCAATGTTATATCATCAACGATTGATTCTTAGCTAGTCCGTGGTGATGAAATATCAATTAATATTCATTTTGTGAACTTGTTACCTACTTTTCAAAGTAAAGAAAAGTTTTTAGGTTAAAAGAACTATGACGCTAGAAGTTTTACTAATGATCTCGCGGAACGTCTGTTCAAAGTTTCTGATTACCTCGGATGTTGACATGAATTACAGTGACTTTCATTAGAGACGCCAGAAAGAAAATAAATCACTGGCGTTACAAATGGGTTTCCTGAAAGAATAAATTCTGGTGTGAAAGGTATTAATTTCAATATACTCGTGTATGTATAATATACATAAGAGGGCTTGTGTTGAGATAGTCCTATCCCGCATGTTTGAGAAAAGTAAGATAATGCTACTAACATTCTTACCTTACATTTTTTGCTAGTATTGTGGTACTGATGCATAAAATGACGCTGTACTACGAATACATTTTTTTTTCACCGATTACATATTGAGGAATGTTGATTGAATGTTGATATATTGAAAAATGTTGATTGAAACGTTATAGTATTCTTGTTTCTCAGAATGAAAAACCATATGTCATAGGACTATCAAGAGATAAGCAGCCAAGTCGGACAATCAACCGAAAATGCACAATACATACATAGGTATATATTTAAATTTACTCTCTCTCTCCCTCCCTCTCTCCCTCCCTCCCTCTCTCCCTCCCTCCCTCTCTCCCTCCCTCCCTCCCTCTCTCCCTCCCTCTATCCCTCCCTCCCTCTAAAGGTATAAAGATGGGGATCTTCTGGTCACCCATAGCTAGCAAGCTAGATTTCGCATTAGCTTTCAAGGAAAAAACCATTACATGGAGTGAAGGTTTGAGACCTAACTAAAGGGCTCCCGAGCCCATGGTTGTCAGGCTGAGACGCCATCGTAAGGCAAAGTGGTTGTAGTGCCAGAGTTCATATATGTAACATACTCAAAAAATAATGTTAATACCTTAGATAAAAAAATGTTAGTTTTCAACGTAAAAACACCTCAACCAAAGACGAAATATTAAATGGGTTTTAGGGGTGCCACAAACTCCGTTTTTGAGTTACTTTTCTTTAGAAACTGAGGACTAAATATCATTTAATTTTTTTAAGAGATGTTAGGCTTAGATGGTGCTCATTATACCCCATAATAATGTCGTGGTCACGAATCTTTACTTATTCGACTGATGTGTTCCAGAAGTCGGAAAATGGCTAATTTTACGAGAAAAAATATATAAAAATATATAAATTACATAAAAAATTGTTAACAAATTGACATAAAAGGTGACAACATTTAAACGGCCATAGCTTCATGAATTTTCATTCCAAATCCTTTTAGTTGGCATACAATTAAAGCTTGAAATCTCTACTTTAAGAATCGTGCGATAAACAATTTAACAATTTCACTGCAATTGGCTAACATTCTCGAGACGCATGAGCTTGGTGTCACCACTGTCCAAATCACAGAGCGGCGCTATTGTGTCTGATTTCTGTATTCACTGTTAGGATGCGTTGAACTTATTTGTGACGATATCGGACAGGTTTGGAAGTTGTTAGATTTTAGAGAACATTATATGACTTTTGAAAGCTCGTGTGCTAGCGTTTTTACTTGCTCCATACACTATGTACTTACGTAGTAAATATAAAATATTGTAATCCTGCGACAAAAGTTGGTGATTTTTCAACAGAAAAACTGGTATTGTGGAGCACTGATATCTAAAAAGGGAATAATTGTGTTCCTATGTATAGTAAATTGCCTGTATTATGTGTACCAGATTTAACAATTGTCTCTCCTTCCAGTGTTTTCACCCGATTACCTAGTATGCTTTTGAGTAGAGAATATCTAGTATTATACTCTCATATACATATACAAAAGAAGAATACAAAAACACATTACGCAACGACGTTGTACTGCTCTAAAGTAACGAAAACACCGTAGAAATTATGATAATCGTACTAGTTGTAAATTCGATGAATAAATTTGCACTAAGAGAAGTTTCAACAATCCAAAATTATTTTCCTACACTGAACAGCACACAAAAATACGTAACATGCGTCGAATTAACCAAACTGCTGGGTGCACTTATCAAATATGGCGTTCGCTCAGTTAGTTGGTTTACAGGAACTGGCCGTGCCACGTGCTACCACCAGTGTTCTAATCTATTTTTGTCCCATAACACCCGCTGTCCGATATTACCCGACCTTCCACTAAGTCAGTGATTGCCAACTAGACAAGGAATGATGTCACAGCTGATTTGCCTCCAGAGATAAGGCGCTCGGAGAAGGATCCCGAGCAAAGGGGGAGGGAGGGAGGGGGCAGACGACGGTCACGGTTCCGAAAACCCTGGCAGTGGGCTTTTGACGGTGTTTCAGGCAGCATGAGTGGGAAAACGGCTACACCCTTATATGTTTTTATATAATATTCCGTATAATATTCTTTCTGTTAGGGAAGAAAGGTATCCTTTTGTAGATACTGGAACAATGGCTAAGTGATTAGTGTGTTCGAAAGAACAACAGTATGTTAAAAAGTCCAACCTACAGATGCATTACGTAGCTTTGCGACCCAGAGAAATCTGCGAAATTAAAATAAATTTTGAGAATTGACATTGTTTGCAATGGGATATGTGAAGGAATTTGCAGATTGAAGATTATGGAAAATATACTGAAAATCACGATAATTAACAACATTGTTAAACAAAACTGTACATAAAAAAATCAAGCCTGGGATCCAAATTTTCTCACGTGATCCCTACCGGGTACCTATTTGTTAACATTAATTATTGTTTCAGAACGAACTATTTCTTTAACATTTTATACAATAGTGTATTATATATTGTCCTAAAATGTGAAAAATGTCTTTTCGAAAAATATTATCTAATAGAAGAATGGAAGTGGAATTACAATATTGGTTATGATAAAGAGTCGGATATTGTTTTGTTATCCAATAATGTATGTACTACTATATAATCCTTCATATTGTTATTGAATCATAAAATTTTAAAATAATAATTACCAGTTAAAAATATAATATCGATTTTCCAAGCGAACCTTTTCCCCCCACTTTCATACCATCATTGGAACACTGTGCTCTTGCCGCCGCGTCGAGCTCTGCCTTTGCTCGGCTTGGAGCAAGAGAGCAGATTTTGTGACGTCATAGAGCACTGAGTTGGCAACCACTGCTCTAAGTCATATTTTGTGATCAGAACGTTGTTATGGGGTATAGAAGGTAGGACCTCAGCTTAACATCTCTTGAAGAATCCATTCAGTAACATTTACTCCTTAGTTTCAAAGGCAAAAGGCAAAAAATAGGGTGTTTATATATTTTGTGACACACCTAAACCCATTTTAAACACCTTTTCTTGATACATACATTGATTTCACATTGAAAAGTAACATTTGTTCGCTAAGTCATTAAAATCTATTTTTTTCGATACAGCCTCATGTAAATTTATGTATATGTATAGTATATAAATATATTAAGACGTTTAAAAAACTGATTGCAAGATAAGCCATTTTCGGAAAGCAAACATTGCTTAAGTCAACTACTGACATACTTCAATCTACGAAACATATAATTCATATTTTCAATGTACTTGTTTGTATGTAGGTAACGTTTCAACTGGAATTACTTTTTCTTTATAGTGAAGAGAGTTATTATTTCTATGAAAGTTCTAATGTAACTCAGGGAAATATGTGTGAAACATGAAAACCTCTGGATACTTTGGAATAATTTATAATAGATCTGGTAATAAAATAATTATAACAATACAACAGATTGATTTACGGTCTACCCCTTTTGAAGGTTTGGTCATATTGTATAATCACTTGACACTGTTCCGCATTACTATTTGACAGCGAATTTGGAAAACCCTACCCATTTTCACATCCATCTGCATTCATTCTGGTAATAAAACATTCCTGCAATGTGATTGTTGGTGTGTAAGTGCATGAAGTTTATTCTTAGTTTTATTATTCAAAGAATGTAACAAAATATCATTTACTTAGTTGATTTTCAATTCAAAGGAATCAAACTTTTCTTTTTATGGTTAGAGACGAATTTAATAACATTTACTTCGTTGCATAGCTCATACACAGTTTTGGAGGGCGGTAGACATTTCCATCTCTCCGAACCAGTCCGCACCTGCTTTGTCATTCGCAGAACTGAAATGTGACGTTGTGACATTTCGTTCCGAATCTCGTCACCAGGCCACGCGCACAGTTCTGCCGAAAGGGCATCACATACAGTTAGATTCATCGCCGAAGCGTGACGTGGTTGGGCACGGCTGCTTCCGGCAGACCTGTGTGCTCACGCACGTACGCAACGCACACATGCTCTCAACCACCCACGGTCTGGGCGAGTGTCGGACTAGTCCAGCTGCCACACGACGCGAATATTTCTCTGGCTATATCTTTGTCTCATTTTTGACAGTCGTATTGAGCACTCGTTTGAAAAAAAAAGTCCTTGTTGGAGCATATATAGGAAACATTAGCAATCCAAAGGTTTTATTATTGTGCTATTATCTTTCTGTTTGCCGTTATTGCTTTTTGTCTCTCTCTTGAACAATAATGCAAATTGACGTGCGGTAACGCATGGAAATTGGTAAGTTCAATATTAGGAACATTAATTACAGAATTGTATTTCTTAATTGAGCATTAATTGCACGATCGTTGTGAAACATTTTGTAAGTCACACTAATAACACAGTGAGCATTGGAAATAACTGAAAAAATAGAAGAGTCCCGAAATATCCCAGATATGATTCCACAATTCACGTATTTAATGCACGACACTGTTTTTTTTTAAATATCAGAAGACTATGATTTTTCTGATCAATAATATAATTTTCGCAAACATTTGAATCAACATTAAATGTATTATTTCTTCTGATGGGTTACAGTGCGTCTTTAGCTTTATTTAACAAACTGTCAAAATACAGCCAAACATATAGTTGTTGACGGTATTAAGAAAATAAAGGATGTTTTTGTTGCCATATAAGAAATTGAAGCTATGTACGTAAACCATCATAAAAGGAAAACGGATATTAACATTTAGTTACTAACATGGGTATTTTATTTCACCGTAAATTTTAGTTCTAGGTTTCGAGAGTAACATATTCTAGGTGTGATCAGCATGCTTTCAAAATATCACACATTGAGCAAAAAATACAATTCAAATGAAGGCAACACATTTTCTGTTCCTCTCTTTTCTCAACACGCTGATCCTACTCTCTCAAACATTTCTACTCGAGCCAGCAGACAAGCAGCTTCTCGATGCGAGCAATATTCGAGGGAGGATCGTAGTCTACTGCCACGTATCACACACAAGACAAGCAGAAGTCGCCTGGTGACTATGATGGAGGTGGGGCTTACTTTTTACCTGACGTTGTGTCTGTGTCGGCGGCCGGGCGTCCGCCGCGCCGCCTGCGGCGACGCCTCGGGCGACGTGCTGGACTCCGGCCCCGCCGCCGGGCACGCCGCCGCTGGAACACGCGAGTGCGCTTGTTGCCATGCCGTGCTTTCGCCGCCGCACGCCGCGCGCAGGGGCCGAGCATTTTCAGGGGGGCATCATAGATGTTTGTTAATAATAACAGTATTTTATGCAATTAGTTTATAATGTTAAGCTTTATTGCATGAGTTCATGTTTTGAAAACGTGCCACATTGAGAGCGAGTTTTCAAATTTGTACGAATGCAATAAAGCAACATTATAAACGAGTTGCATACGATATTTTTTTGTATTACAGCATTATAAATTTATAAGAGAATCAAACTTCATTTTGCGAAACTTTCCTGTGATGTCTGGGGTATTTGACATCCGTGCGAGAAAACTATGATCGGCTGTTCCGTTTACCTCTATCTCCCCCCCAATTCTCTCGCTGCGATTGGCTGAATGTGTGATGACACAATCATTCTTGCCGTGAAATCTAATACGTCGTCTGTTGTGGCGTAAAACTCCCAATTATGAACGATTTCTGAAAACACAAAAGGTCGTTTATAATGCTGGAATACAAAAACGTTTATTATATTGTATATTATTTTTTAGTGCATGTATGATAATGTACAATATTATAGTTTAAATAATTACATAACTTTAATATAAATAGAAATTTAAATCGATTGTTCCACATAAAGGACGGTAACAAAGGAAAACCCTACGTCTTTTGGGGGACATGGCCTCCCATTGGATCCGCCACTCCGCGCCGCATCGCATCGAATCGAATCGCATTACATCGCATTGCATCGCATTGCATCGCATTGCATTGCATTGCATTGCATTGCATTGCATTGCATCGCATCGCATCGAATCGAATCGCATTGCATCGCATTGCATTGTATCGCATCGCATCGCATCGCATCGCGTCGCGTCGCGTCGCGTCGCGTCGCGTCGCGTCGCGTCGCGTCGCGTCGCATCGCATCGCATCGCATCGCATCGCATCGCATCGCATCGCATTGCATCGCTTCGCGTACTTTAGCGCGTCTCCCCGGTCCCGCCTCGCCCCTCCCATCCCCGCTCTTGGTCGAATTTAACCTCTGTCCGCAGGATTGATTATTTCGTGTTTTCGGGTGCATCAACTGCTGCAGTCATTAGTCCCGCGGGTGTAGTGTATTTTATACTACCGGGAGGGTGGCGGTGTTCCTTCTTCACTGGAATGCGAGAGTCGATGCCGCACTACACGTCGGCTTGCGGGGTTCCCATCCATGTGTCTCCGACAGTGGGCCACTGCATCAGCGGGGACAAGTTTTAAGCTCTCAACTAGTCTCCTGGAGTGACTGGTAGTGTAGTGCATGTGTAAGTGTGTGTGT
>JAHLJT010008446.1:84880852-84896898 GCA_031308135.1 Acheta domesticus | reverse complement strand
CGAAGGAAGGAAAGAAGGAGAAGAAAGAAAAGGAGGAGAAGGAAGAAAATATAGAGAAGGATGAAAAGGAGGAGAATGAAGAAAAGGAGGAAGGAAGGAAAGAAGAAGTAGGAAGGAAAGAAGAAGTAAGGAAGGAAAGGAGAAGAAAGGAAGGAAAGGAGAAGAAGGAAGGAAGGAAGGAGGAGAAGGAAAGAAGGAAAGGAGGAGAAGGAAGGAAGGAAGGAAAGGAGGAGAAGAGAAGGAAAGTAAGAAAGAAGGAGAAGGAGCAAAGGGGAGCGTCGCCGCAGCGCAGTACCTTACCGTGCAGCGGGGTGGCGCGGAGGCGCGCCGGCGGCCACGACGGCGCCGTCGGAGCGGCGGTCGGGCGCGCACGGGGTAGTCGCCGCCGTCCGAGCGCAGGCTCTTGCTCTTCTGGCTGGCGCGCAGTCGCGGGTAGTCGTCGCGCGGGTTCGCCTGCGCAGCGCAGACGCGCGCCCTCTCCGCTCAGCCGCGCTGCCCGCCGTCGCCGGCCGCTCCGGCCTGCGCCGCCGCCACCGCCGCCGCCGTCGCCGCGCTCAGGCGCCGCTGGCGGCCCCCGCGTCTCGCGGCCGTCGCCGGGGCAGGCGGCCAGCAGCCCGGGCGGCTCCGGCGGCTCCTTCCGAAAGCAGGGCACCCAAGCCAAGTTAATGCTGCTTCCGGGGCACGGCCCAATCCAACGACAAATCGCAACTAACATGTTTGCACAGGTATGGCTGGGAGACCGGTTCGCTTACAGCGGTTCTTTCTCGCCGGCTGAAACCTTTTCATGTTTTTTACGCAACATTACACAACAGAGGCATGTTTGGAAATAATGTTGATTTTATGGGAAATTCTAATTGACCGAGCGAATGAAAATGTGCATTGGTTGTAGCGCACCGCAATTCATGTAATTCGAGGATCCTAAATAGTACGTGCATTGCACCTGCAAGTCAAGAATGTAGTCATCAACCTTCTCAAACAGAATGGATTCCCAACCACAAGCACGGACGAGAGGAAATTTATGACGTTGTTAATAGCAGATCGGAGAGAGGAAGGGTTATTGGTTTTGTCTGTTGTTCGGAAAATATATATTTTTCTGGAATTGAATTTTGATTTGGATGTCAAAAAATGACAGCTTTGAGATTCGCTACCGGTTCGCTACCCTTTCTGAAAGAACGGATGATTTCGCGCTAGGAATCAGCTTTTCACACACAAAGAGCGCGCGGTGAAAGCGAGCCTGCAAGAGGTGCGGATTGGGGATCCCCGCTTTCAATATTCCCCGAACGCGGGCCGCAAGGAGATTGAAAGTAGAGCAGCGGAGGAAGCCTTCTGGAACTCTACTTTCTTCGCATCTTTCTTCACAGAACATATTAACTTCCTTTCTTCCTCTGTGAATGTATGAACTGTTTGAACCAAGGCGAGGTACTTGCCAACTTCTAAAGCAGGTAATGCGATAAACATATTAAATAATATCTAATTCTTACAATGCATTTTTCAGGAACAAGTCTACAGAAAAAAATAGTTCCAAATACTAATAACTGGTTGTTGAGGGAATGTTCTTGAGGTTAGGTCAACAAAAAATTCATAGTATCCAAAAGCCATTTTTATTGACCGAAACTCAAAAATATGCATATATGTGCTTTATGATTCTGATTACTTACATACTCTGATTATTATATTTCTCCATTGCATTCTCTGATGTACACGTAGAACTAGAGAATTTTCTAACTTTTCTAAAATTCATGCACAACATAGCGCCTCCATGATGCTCAGTTCCGAGCCGAGCCGAGCCGAGCCGAGCCGGGCTCTGATATACCGAAGTTATTTTCGCTTTTAAAACATTGATTTACAAATTGTGGAATTTTCGCACAGGTTCAAGTAAAGAGAGAATGAATAGTTTCAGATTATTTAAGAACATATTTATTGAAAGACAATGTTATTTATTCAGGAATTTATGAATGCAAGTTAGGAATAATAATTGACATTTTACTAACGAATAATATTTTAATATTTGACAGAATTTTAGTGTCGTGGAACAGTGTTTGACGCGATACCTAAAAAAGGAAAACAGGATGAGTCATTCCAGGTAAAAGAGCCACAGTCTTCTCGTCAATTAGATGAACGAAATATTCTTATGGGCCATATTCAGAATCGTCTTTTATAATAAGGGAAACGTTATGGAGTTCCTTAAACGTTTTGCAATTCATAGTCGCAACTTATCTGCGTACGTAAAGAACTCCTTATTGCTGTAAGGAAGGTCCAGACTTCACTAATTATAAGTGGACCGTCTCTTGGTGGATTGAAAATAGACGTAATTTGAAAGAAATGGAAATGGACTACGATTTAGAAGATTATAAGAGTTTTCATGATAGCATCATTCTTCGAAGCAACTAGCTACATTTTCGTGATATATAAAACACTCTGGAAATGCACAACGATCAAGAATATTTACGAAAAATATCGTTTTACCAAGGCCAAAGTACACATTTTGATAACGGCAGTGGCAAAAACCAGATATAAGTAATAGAGGTTTGCCGGTTTCCCACTATTTAAGACATGGTTTAAGATACTATCACTATTTGAGTCATTGTTTTGGTTAGGTTACCCTACGGATGCCTATGGACGCATGCATATGACTAGTTCACGGCCAAATTGGTGGAACGCTTCCGGCAAGATTCAAGTAGCTGTGAAAAAGTCAATATGCTGTTGCCACGCGAGATGCTACTAGCATCGTACTTATGTTAAGTATGTCTATGAATACTAAATGTGCATAAGCATTTCCTTATTAAAAGTAACTTCTTATAGCTTTAGTATTTCCTTATCCTGTAAGTGACGACAATGAATACGACCCTATGCCATTTGCTGAGAAACGTTTCGTTACTGCACAGCAATTTCTCGACGATTTCTCTTCTTCTATAATGTCCAGAAGATAGTGCTAGAAATGAGTCCCAGCGCTGTAACTATTGCGGAAGAAAAAAACTACTTCCTAATTCGGATACAAACAACCAAAAAAGTAACCGCAAATTTGAGAATTGACAGAATTGGGGTGCACTTTTTGGCAGCCCGTATTACTCGGAGACTTGCATTTAATTTCGTCTGGCCACGCTAACTGGCCGTTAGAATTGCAGTGCACTCGCTATTCGCAAATGACCCATCGAGTCTTTAACAGTGCTTCGAAAGTGTTGGAAATTGGCACGAAGTTCTGGTGACTTACTGCAGCTGAGACGAAATTAATAATAATAATAATAATAATAATAATAATAATAATAATAAATAATAAAAACAAAATTTATTTGTATCACGAGGTAATTTGTCTGCACTGGAAAATTAAAAATATCTTTCTAAGTGAATCTGTGCTTCTGAGACAAAAAATAATTGTTTATTGCTGAAATTGTGAGGAATACGCTGATGTGGCTTTTTTGTCCTGAAATCACTCACCTGTATATTTTTGCGCGCGATGAAGGCCTCGAAGAATCTGAAAGACATTTGCAACTGAGAAGTCTCCGGAAAGTTTAGTGATCGCTAAATTGCAGGCAAAACAATTTACATGAGTATTCAAAAGGGCAAGAATCAAATGTTCCCAAACTTATTCGTAAAATTATCATGTCGGTTTTCTTTATTCTTAAGTTGAACATAAGATGTTTAAGAAATATTAAACTTTTATAGGATATATTTCTATATGAACTATATTAGTTGTTTTATTATGAAATTTGATTAATAGTGGGAGAGTTTGAAATAGATATGTAAAGTAAATTTCTATTCGTCATAAATTGAACACAAAACTGGTGCATCGCTACTGTTTTTCGCCAGACACCGATTGAATCTTAACTATCTAGGTAATTACAAAAGTTTTCAGCCCGCCGAACTTTCACAGACTATAGAAAGAAAACAGCAGTGCTACTTTTCAATATAATCTTACTTAACGTCAATACACTTTTCACATATTTTGATTAACATTTTTATACTTGTGAAAAATAACCGAAATCTTTGTGTGCAGAATAGCTTAATACTGCTTCTTTCACTTCCGTGTCGTCCGAAAATTTTCTTCCTCGAAGTTCTTTCTTTAGTTTTGAGAAGAGTTAAAAATGACTTGGCGCAAGATTTGGTCTGGAGCATGAATGCTGAATCTTCTTGAAGCCACAATCTTTCAGTGTAACCGTGGCAACGACAGTCATGTGAACTGAAGCATTGTAATGCAATGGCCAAACACCACGACTCAATATCCCTTGTCTCTTTTCTTTTATTGCGCTTCGGAGTTTGTGTGAAAGAGAAACATAATATACCGCATTGACAGCGGTGTTCCTTTTCTGAAAGTCTATTAAGAGAATCCCCTGCCAGTCCCAAAATATTGTTACCAAGATCCTCTTTCCTGACTAGGCCTCGTTTGCCTTTCTTGTTGGTGCATCGCCAGGTTTGTGCCATTTCATCGACTCTCGTTTTGAAAGAGGGTCGTAATAAAGAACCATTGTTTCGTCTCCAATGACAGTGGATTTTAACATTTTTTTCATTCCCTTGACAAAACTGTAAAAACTGTCGGGAACATATATATCACTCGTTGCATTTTTGGACGGAGGGCAGAAGTCGCGGCACCCGTCTTGCTTTGACTTTTTTCATAAGAAGTTTATCAGGAATGATCCGAAAACAGTTGTTTTGAAAAGTTCCAAACTCGCACTAATTTCTTTACGTTTCAGATGTTTCATTGAGCAGTTATTCTTCCACAAAAGCATATTTTTCATAGTCATCACTTCCAATGGCCGGCCATCACGAGGTTCGTCTTCAACGGATCCTCTACTCAGGCGGAGTTGCTTGGCCCATTCTTTTACGGTGGGGTATGATGGTGAGGCTTCCTCATACACAGCAACAAAACATCTTGATTATTTTGGAGCGAATGTGCTTCTTTATACAAAAACTTATCACACCTCGATACTCAATTTTAAACATTGCAGCATTTTTATTCAAAACTTCTGAAACAAATAACTGCCTCAAACAAACGAGCACAGCTAGATTGTTGCAAATGATACTCTACACTGCTCATATATTGTACTATCGCCCGTAATCAGTTTATAACAATTGGCACGATTTTTGAGTGTCAGGCCGGAAACTTTTGGAACTACCGTACACGGTTAGTATACAGCTAATGTCAGAAATCTGCCGCCTTTGAG
This sequence comes from Acheta domesticus, assembly GCA_031308135.1. Classification (NCBI taxonomy): domain Eukaryota; kingdom Metazoa; phylum Arthropoda; class Insecta; order Orthoptera; family Gryllidae; genus Acheta; species Acheta domesticus. The sequence continues at coordinate 84,891,739 of JAHLJT010008446.1, read as the reverse complement.
GTTCAAATCCTGGAACCTCTTAGTCATAACGTTGCTCGAGGCAACGATTCTTGTCACCGAGCATTCCCAGCTGTTGCCTCGAAGACACTGGAACCTTACAGAAAGAAAATCCATTAGCCACCGATTGCGATGTGTGTAAACGACTGCGGCTGAATAAAGTGCGATTAATTTGTTTGAGAGAGAGCACAAAAATGTCTTCCGCTTGCGAGTGAGGTAGTGAGGATGGAGTGAGGTTGTTTCAGCTGCAACTTTTTGCCGGATGGACGTTGATGGACGTTGTCAGTGAAACTAGGCATATTCGTGGCGATCATAATTTAAAGAATGATTAACTCTTCCAGAAAATGCACTACAAATAAAATAAAAAAATGCAATACAAATAAAACTTGCACTACGTAGGTACAAGTTCACAAGACCGCCCGACCGGCAGGGGAGTCTCAGGGCATCAACTGTTGTCACTGCAGTGCCTCTGACAGGGAGGTCCTAGGATTGGAGTCCCGATGAATGCAGGACTTTTGACACTAGCTGGATAGATCGAATTCAGCCTCTTCCTGAAGGGAAATTTTACGGCCGGCTGGTAGATTCTAATTTGAACGAGGCGAAAGCCCGAGCAGTACCCTCACAAACGGAGCCTGGATCGCGCGCCATATTCCCTGCCTTTTCCCTGTCCTATCCTCACCCTTTAGTTACACACACACACACATGCACGACACTACCTCACATGTCGCGAGACCCAATCGGGAGCTTAGAGCTTGTCTCGGCTGGGGCGATGCACCTCCGGGCGGAGATACTTGTTTCGGGAAAACCACTCAAGCCGATGTGTAAGTCAACCCCGGATATCATTGCCCAACGGAGGAGAAAACCGCCACCTTCGTGATAAAAGACGCACTACACTTACGGGACTAATCATTGCAGATTGCGCGCCCGAAATACTAATTAATCAATCAGTAAGACCTCCGGATGACGTTACTTCAATTGGCTCCGCGCCTGACAGCTGTTTCTCGAACCCTTTTCGAACCGCTCTTTCGTGACGACCCACAAAACTAATCCTAGACAGTGCTGTACTGCGTTAGCGGTAGAGTTACCTAGGTATATGCGGATGGAGTCAAAATGCAAATAATTTGCAAAGCGAATTTTGGAGACAAATTTTGAAGGAATTGTCAAAGCAGGTCGATTATTAATACAATAGCGTAATTATAAATGCAAGAGCTTTGCGATCCCAAAATACAACTACATCCAAAGAAAAATAAATAGCGAAGGACTGCCCATTACTTGCTAATTCAAAACAAGTGTTTTTGTACTGTGTGTTAACATACGTATCATTTATTATTTGGACTAATGGTGGACCTATGTTTTGTTTACGTATGATGAAAATAATTAAAAAATCATTATTTATTTGAATTTCTATCTCGAAAGTTAATAAATTATTAGTATTCATAAGAATTTTTTTATTTGTTTGAGACACATTAAGTTAGTTAACTACTTAAAATTGTCGTAAACACAAAGCTCAGTGGTTACTAATATCTAGGTAATGGTAGCGTTATCTTACTCACTGCCTACATAGCTATAGCTCCTTTGGAATACACCTTTAAACAAAACTGCGTGGAAAAGATTCATTCCTGTATTGATTTTAATCAATTTCTGATAAGAATGCTGTAGTGACGCCATTTAAATGGCTTTAATCCTAGGCGTGCGTAATTGTTCTAAGACAGGTATTTATAGGAGAAGGAAAGAAGCGTCAGAGAACATAGATGGGATATTGGTGGTAGCTAGTCGTTTGTTCCTGTATGTTAAAATGTAATTTTTACAATTTTCATGACTTTTATAAAAAGTGGCCAAACTAAACGAAACATATGTATGAAATGCTAATATTAATGTGTTTTTGAAGATAAAAATATTGCATATAGAGAAAATCATTTTTTCAATGAACAATCTCTTAATGCCTTTTTGTAATCAAAATTTGTATTTATTTTTGTACTGACATTAGTATCGTCTCCTATATTATGTCAGTACTATACCTTCTCTTTGCGGCTCTGACACGCAATCAATCGTTATAAATGAGGTCTCTAAAAAACAGAATTACACAAAGATGTGACTAATTGCACTCTGGCTTTAAAAATATGAAGGATTTGTTTAAAAAATACATCTAAATATTCATGTAAATGCAACACGCAACGCATGTCAGGATTTTGAATCTATATTGTTTAATAACTCCTAAACGAAGCGTTCTATAGCCTTAAAAACTAAAATTTGAGGCCAAAGGCCTCAAGGCAGGATGAGATCTTGACATTATTGATCTATTACATTTTTGCTGGATCGATGTTTCTTATTCTACCCTGCCTGCTCAGAGCCTGTAGAATTTGCAAACCGTATGTGAAATTATTAATTACTTGATATTATATGCGATTGAATTACACGGGTGTAACACTTTGCTCGATAATAAAGTTAAATAAGAATAGTTTTTATTGACAAGGGTGTATTGTATTGTTATCTATTACAAGGTGATATGTAGAGCTAGTGACGGATGAAAAGAGGGTCTTGAAGAATAATATATATTACAGGCTTAATATGTAAATGCAAAATAAGGAAGAGGGTGGGGTATAGCATGCGAGAGTTCTCGTACGGGTACTCTAGTTGGTATATAATAGCATTAGTGTTAGTATAACTAGGATTAGAACATTTGGATAAGTATACTTCTTTGACATAGCGAACATTTCTGAAAACGATTGTGGCAATGTCATTGTGATAGTAATCACATTGTGATAGGGGGTTAAACGTAAAAGGTTTGCAAAGTCTTAAGGATCCTCTTCAGGACCTCTGGTCTTCTACAACTCTTTTCTTCCTTTCCCTGTAAGTGGAGCGGGAAGGTCGCTGCGAAAAAACGGTCGAATGTGGCTTAGGCGGGTGACTAAGAGTCCGTAAGCCCTTTTAACCGGTCAGCTCAACTCTAGTCTGTCCAAACGGGACACGAAAAGCAGTGGCATCTCCTTCAATAGCTTCAGCAAAATCCAGTTCTATTGACTTTTGTGATGTCGATAAGTAAATCACCGCCTGGATGTGCCCCCGCGCAATCAGGAAGAGCACTGTTTATTGATTTATATCCCCCGTGTGTGCATACTCTGTCATGAATAAGAATGTGCCAACTTCTTGTCCTTGATGAGGCATGCACATGAAGTCATATCACATGCTCAAGTATAAACAATTTTTGTACAACTGTAAATAGGTGTTCTGAAAATAGAGTATCTGAACACATAGAATTGCGCACAAAAGGAAGCGAAATGGCTTGACCAAGGCAGCTCCTCAATCTGCACCCAGTAGTATTCTTGACCACATTCGAGACCCAGGGAGCACTACCTATCCATACAAAATGTTGACAGAGATTCTGTGTGTTTGAAGGTGTGACTCTAGTGAAAGGGTAAAAAAGGAGTAAAGGATCGAAACTACCAACAAACAAGCACAAGAGAAGTTTTGCCGGTGATGCATTGTCAACAACAGATCTATACTCGTAGTTATTTCTTTTGATCCGTCTGGCCGCTTCTTCAATTTTGAATTTTTAACATATAATTTCAATATTTTACTTTTAATTTAGCTGTGGTTGTAATATTCTACGATTCCCAGTAAAATTAAATAAATATTAATGTTTATTAATGTCATTATTAAATAATGACACATGTACTTTGTACTGGAGACATGCCCATAAAGACAAATGAAGCGGTGAAATACAAAACCGGTTTAGTTCCCGTATTGAGACTGAAATAAATAATTCTTCTTGAAAATAGTAAAAAAGACTTAATACCTATCCACATTTATTTTTCAGGAGATATTAATTTGAACAAGTTTACGGTATCTGCAATTTGAATGGTTTCCTTAGGCAGTTTTGAAACAACCCTTTTTAATTTTCCGTAAATATTAAATGTGGTCTTGAATTATCGTTATTTTTAATAGAAAAAAAATATTGGAAATCATTTAGAACCCAACTCATATTTTTTAGTTTCTGAGAATTTATGAAAGTTACATTTTGACTACCATCTTTCGCAAAACTAGAACAATTTAAGATGTATTTAATATGCGTGGACCTCAACAAAAATAAATCCAGAGAGGATCCTTTCAAGTGTCGTCTCTTGAGTTAAGAACAAAAAGAATTTAAGTAATATTGTCTGTTTTTATGCAGGAGATAAAAATCTGCAAAACAATAGAGCTAAAAGCTGCAATTACACAATCTACTTCGCAATTTTTTGACATTTCTTAAATGATTTGAAGATATTGGATTTTGCTTTCTACGAAATAAATAGTTGGCGAACAATTTTATTTCATTCTAACTGACTCATATAGTATACGAGACGACCAAACAGACGAACTGGCGGACAGATGGACGAACGGAGAGACGTGGCTTTGCGCATTAAAACACATTTTTCAGTATGAGAGTCTTCCGAAACGTGTATTTTCCGACAAAATCGTGACATCGATTTTTAAAGCATTACTCCGCGTAGCACTCGAGGAAGCTATACATACTCGAGGACAACGTTTTGCTTGATTACATTACAAGAGAAGCTGTAAACGTGCTCCATTTCCTTTGACTTTGTGCACTCAAAGACTCTTCTGGTGCACCGGTTTATTTGCAGACCTCAGTACTGAAAATGTTGGAAACCTCCAAGTTTTCTGCTCAGTACTTTGAAATCCGCTCTAATTTACGAAAATATAATTGAAAATTATTTCGTTATTTTTTAGATTGTTGAAGAGCAATGGTCTTCTACAAGGATTCATATTATTTTGTAAGAAGTTCGGCTTTTAAAGAATTAAAAGCAGCAGAAATAACTCATAATACATTATTTTCCTTCACAAAATACTGTAGAGTGAAGGTAGTGTAAATAAACTAATACGAAGTTATTAGACAGTTAACACGAATATCCAATTCAAACATGTAACGAAAAATATAGCATACTTTGAAGAGCAAATGCAGCGTTCACATCTTCTATTCGGAGAATATTGCTTTCCTGTAGTTTTTCCTATCATAGAACTATTGTTAAAACACCGCGAGAGGCACATGGTGAGGTTCGTGTATCACAACATATCAAAACTTCCGCCGATTTGGTTCCCTGTGACTGATTGGATGCTATATCTTCAAGTCCCGTGTTGTCAGTTTTGGTGGATTTTTATGGAATCCTAATATTATATATCTGCAGTGACTATAAAGTTTGTCATAGTGTGAAGGATACCAGCGCGATACCGACTGTTCAAATGCCACTGAAGATTGTCATTTCTTGTATTATTTCGTCGATATTAAATTAATCTTTCCATGAAATATGATCAGTTTAGTGTCACATAAATAATTCCTACATATTTTAGAAACATCGTTTACGTTACGAAATACTTAATTTATCCGTTACATCAAAAGTTTCTTCTATGTTAAAAATTCATGAATGAAATTTTGATTGGAGAAGGCGACATATTATATCCTAAAACCATTGAAGCATCGCTGGAAATGCTTTCTGGTTAGTACTGATCAGTTACCTTATAAAATGCCAAGCACGTGGCTTTGTGGCGATAGAAATATTTTATTTATCTTTGATTTTCTCTGCGGTTTTAAATAAAAGTCCATTGACTTTGTGGAAAGAGAGATACATATTTGCATGATCTGAGTGTACTGATATTGATATTTCTGTTTGCATACCTTAACAGTTCTTTGAAGAACAGAATACGCAATGCCGATAGTCGATTGAAAACCTAATAATTGAATGACGCTGCACAAACGGCTGCGGTGGAAATACAGAGGCTGTGGCATGAGCCAACAAATCCTGGCTCCCGATATGATGGACAGTTCTCGAAAGAAGAGGTGATGTCGAAGAAACTTATGGTCCATACATAAAATAAATAATGCTGTCTAGGATGGAGAAGAAAGGAGAGATGTACAAGTATAATATTCTGATCAGATGCATTAATATATGAAGAATATTTTTAAAAGGATTTAGGCAATTAATCAATTATCGATTTGATAAAATAATATGACAATCTTGGTAGTGATGTCAGGGTTGGTTTCTGCTCGTAAATATCAACGCTGCATGTCGCTGTCAAGCATTTATAACTTCGTAGATATTAACAAAAATACACGATCACATTATGACTAGATTATTGGCTCTTCATAATAAATATTTCAGCACAAATAATCATAAATACTTTCCCTATTTGTGAAATACAAATATGAAACATTTAGCATCGTTTTTATCATCCATTATTCAAAGTAAAGGAAAGGTAGGATGAAAGGGTTTCCAACATAAATCGGCTATCGTGCATGACTTTGTAAAAAATATTTTAATATCGTTTCCACAATTTGAATGAAGAGATTAAATAATCAATCACTAGATATTCTTGTGTATCGATCAAATACATATGAGTAAATGTTCAAGAAACATCTTCATAAAATGGCGTGGAAGGAAATACATTTGCAGTCTTCACTAACCTAAATCTTATTTTCGATGATCTTAATTCAAGAAGAAAAACAAATAGATTTGAATTAATATAACGTGTATCCGTATCTTTTATAGCTATTTCTGTAATAGATTATTTATTATTTTCTTTATTTCGTATAATGCAATGTACTATATATCCCTGACGTTGATGCAACCACAAATAAATAAAAAAAATGAAAATTAACACTAAAAGATGACGAAGATTATCTCTTTTCAATATTATCACTAATATTAGATATAGTTATTGAAATATGATTTTCATGAGCACACGCCTGGAGAGAAATACAACGAGCACTGTGCCAGCGCCAAAATAAGAGCCAGCGGTCTGGTAGGGCCTGGCAGGGCCTGGCAGGGCCTGAAAGGGCGGGCGCCGGACTGCGAACTCACGCTCTTCAGTTTCATCGTCTCCATGGCGGCGAGCCGGTGGTCGTGGTAGACGAAGGCCTGGATGTGCGCCGGGGACGACGCCGCCGGCTGGCTCTGCACGTGGAAGGTGGCGTAGGGCGAGATGTCCTCGGCGAACTCTGCGAACACACCCGCAAATCCACTCCGTGGCACGCGCGCCGCGGTTTGCCATTCGGGGTGCCAGGGTTCTGCGGGAAATATTAGCAATGGGCAAATAAATGAACTTCAAAGTGGAAGGAAACAAGAAATCTTATCGAACATTAAAAAAACAACAAAAAAACGAATATTCTATTTTATCAGCGCTTATTATTTTCATGCTTATCTTGCAATATTCCGTCAAATGATACAATAATTATGCGTTTGGGTATACAAATATAGACCAATTATGTTTAGGAAAACGATGTTCTCACCGACTTCTAGGCGAAACTTAATGGATTGAACGAGATTTATAGCATAGGAGAGTAAGGGCACTATATTACAGAATATTGAAGAATAGGAGTCAATAGAAAACATAATTTATCTTGACCATTCAGGCCAATAGTTGTATACACTGGCACATAATAAAATTATTTGACAGCCTAAAGAAGGATGAAGGTACTCGTAATTATATTGTAATATTAGGTTAAGGCTCCACAGAACATTGATATTTCGAGGGTTAGCGAGGATTGAAATGTTCAGGAAGGCTAATCTACTGATAAAAATTATATTTAGAAAAGGGTACAGTTTTCAGGAAAAGAGATTTTCAGTCTCTATTATGTTCACAATAATTCTACCTCCTTCCCTCCTGGATCGCTTGCCTCGACCCTCCTTTGTACTCAGCCTCATCCATTCATTATCAAGTTGAATCGTTGAAGGATATGTCTAAATATTTACGGTGTTATTGTTGGGAACTGTATTTGTTTAATTTTCTTTTTTATAATCTTGTTTCAGAAATCGTATTTTTTAAATTGAAGAAATTGTAGAAATTGTATTTTTTAAATTTTTAAAGCACCTGATTAGGCAATCAACGTGATTGCGAAATGTTCTTTTGAAACGTTAAAATAAATGAATAAAAAAATTTCAAATTGAAAGCGTGGACTTTATTGTCGATAAAAAAGGATATCTTCCAATTACCATAAGTTGCAATAGACTTCCAATAAGTTGCATAAGAATTATTCTATAATTCTACCCTGTCAAAATATTTAATTTTCAAATTATATATTTTATACCCTTTTAAATGAAATAGGTGTCAAATAAAATTAAAATAAGTTTGTTACATGCATTGATAGATGAGACTGAGATTGATAGATTCTATTCTTCAAACGATAATAAATTCAAGATAGGCCAATGAAAGCCTGCATCTTCAATGCGAACTTAGGCATTTGACGGTAAACTTTTTGAACTTTAGGGCTAGTTTGTGTTTCGGTGATATTCAGAAAAGGTATTTTCACTTTTCAGGCATATTTACAAAGGTACTTTGAAATCGCCGAGAAGCAGATAATGCATCAAGATACTTCATCAAAATGTACTACGTTGGCGGAATTGTTTCGCAAAAATTTCACATGAAAAAGGCAACATTAATTTTTTTCTAATTTTTCTTATTACATTCAATAATTACTAGCACATGTACGCTGTCGTCAATTAATCGTGAGATGTGTAAGTGTGCGTGTGCTCACTATGTGTACATTATTTCTAGGGGACTCATTTTGTATGTGGCTTCTGATATTAATTCTTCCGGAGATATAAGTGCAGGAAAGACTCAAAGTCACTAAAACAGCTCCAATCGCAAAAGAAAATTTTAGAAACGTCAACAAATAAACCTTAGCATATAAAAATTTAGTCAATTCTTTTCCTGCAAGATACGTGGAAGAAAGTGAGCAAGGCAGGAATAAGACTTGCCAATAATTTAAATTGTTTAAAGCATTTGTCACCCCGACCGGGAATCTAAAGCGAGTCTCCTAGTTTACTCTCTCTTGCTCTTATAACCTAGATACGAAGATGACCAACTGACAACAAGATGACCTACAAAATATGATTTTTAATTATTGTTGTGGTCAATAATACATGCGCACTCTTATCTACATTAAAAAATACTTTCTGTTCCTGGTTATGAAGGAAAACACGTTTGAGACGTGAACTCTGTGAGATAATAATTCCAAAGATTTTAATGTATGATGTGAAGGAATATATCAAATAATTCACGTATTTTTCAGATAAATAAAACTTGATTTCCTATCTTTTTCCTTGTTTACTCCTACATGACAAAATATTTGGACAGTGCGCACAAACAAGTATATTCGATACAACAGTGATTAAGTGTAGAATATTCTTTAATTAGACTCTAGAAAATGGTTTTTCATTATACTTCCTTCAATGTTCCTACAGAACAGCTTCCGTGTGAACTTCTCCTTCTACGTTTCCTCGCCCCAGGATTGCCAACATGAAACTCAAGGGGATTTCCAACTTCTAGTTTCTCTGTAAATTGAAATTCGTGAGTTTGTGATACTGAGGTTTAAGCGGCCCGAACTGAAGTACACCAACTTAGTTTAGTATTGATTACGACGTAAGTGAAATATCCATGAAATTAAGTTGAAATAAAGTTACACATATATTTCCATAAACTAATATGCATCTAAAACTGAATATTTAACAAACTAATATTATTATAAACGAGGCATTTACTACCAGCTCCCATTAGAGATAAAATGATGATCAGTAATTAATATCATAGTACATCTACAAGAAAGCTTTACTAAATCTCAGACAGGTAAGATGAACGGTTTATCATTTCAAATGAAGTGAAATGAAGTGATCAACAACAATCAACTAGCGTTCTTCGACGACAGATTCTAGTCGAGTATCACCAAAAATGGCTACAAGAAGTGAGGATCTTGACATCGTTTCACAGGCGCGAATAATCAGTTGAATCTCTTTCGATAATCAGGATTGAGAGTAATTGAACGAGGTTATGACAAAAAACCAATCTTACTGCATCAAATATTCTACCCTTGTCATTATCGCACTCTTTATAGCAAAAACGCGATAAATGACCAAGCTAAGGCATTTTGTTCAACAGCAGTGCGTTATAGGTCAAGTTCACTAAATGACAAAACATTTGTTTAATGAGATAGAGAAATTATCTGGAGTTATGAGAGAATTAGGTTTAAGATCGCCTAGTGTACGGAGCTGGTTGACAATCAAAGACGGGGGAGTTCATTTCAGAAATCAGAACTGTAAATGGCCGGTGTCGCTAGCCTAATTCGTTTACTATGCTCCGTGAAATCACGGAAGTTAAGCGAATTCGAGACCTCGCCGGTTCCTGGTTGAGTGACGATCTAGGAACTCCAGGATCTAACGCCCCGAGACCCTAGTCGGAGGGATAAAAGGCACTGACTGTCTGCGACGGGACGAGGCTTGACAGCGATAACGGAGGATTACCCTATGGCTGGCACTTACAAGGGTTCAGAGACATGTTGCGTCAACGAAGACGCAACAAATTAAAAAATGCAAAAGCTATAATAAACCTTAAGTATACAGTAATAATATTGCAAAAATAAATTACGCTATCTCTTAATCATTTTGAATTTTCCTCGTATGTTAGTCGAGCAAAATTTTCTGAACCTACCAATGAATTTTCAGAAACTTTCTCCCACTTCGTTTAATACCAGTCACAACAGACTTTTTTAAACTTGTATCTGTCAATTCACCAACACCACCCGCCCTATTAGTGCTTCTTGTATTTCTAAGAACCCATAATTCTTCAATTTGGTCGTAGAACTTTCCATCACTGCACTTTCAACTACCGCTACAACAAATTATATAACAATTATTCCCAGAGGCTTCACTTGCTTGTGCGACATATTTCATCAGTTGAACATACGAAACTTATGTTTGCGAAACTTACGGTGTAATGCAGAAAAATATACCAAAACTGATTTAAAATGTAATTACTAAGAACCCATTCTCAAATTGAGATTAAACTTCTCTTACACACTTATATATCTTATTGTTTCTACAACCGTTTCATACTTAATAATTT
>JAHLJT010008446.1:84868318-84880752 GCA_031308135.1 Acheta domesticus | reverse complement strand
TCCTGCAAATAAACTACATTGAAAAACTTCTCTAAGTCCTGTACAACGTTACTGTTGAAAGTGTTAAAAAGAAACTACCATGTTAATGCTATAAAATCTCTCTTTATTTCAAAATTTTCAATTTGTGTTAATTCGAAGTATTAATTAATTAGCGTGAGATTTTTCATTGCTCGCTGATTCACGATACCTTTAATACCTTTGTAGATTGCACATTTCAATAAACAACTGATAACCCACTTTGTATGTTAGCCCATGTATTGTACATGTAATAAATGTGTCAAATAGCTCGGAACACAGATTCAATACTAGTATAGACACACTCCAGCGTTAAAACGGCTACAAATAGCCATTCTCCAATATTCGGTCAAACATACGAGTTTTTGATGCTCACAAAAATTCGCTGAAAAGGTACAATTAAATGAACTATGTCACGGAAACGCTGCAGACAAGAAGAAAAGTATTCAATACGACTGCGTCCAAAATATTATCGTAAAACTATCGGGTAATGGTAGGAACGCTGTATGCGACATGTGGCATGTGGACACTTCGTAAGTTTATGTAGGCTACACAGACTTGTCGTTATTGCCTCTAGACCCCAACACTATGTTCAACCCCACCGAGACGTTAAAATTACAACCAGCGTTACGACCACCCCTAACTCTCCGACCTACAGAATGACGCTGCCGCTTTACGACCCACAAAACAGAAATTGTTGTGTTCACATTTGTTCCCTTCCGCTACTGTGCCCTTCGGCGTGTTACCGCAATACATGCCTTTTCGAACATTTCAAATGGAGATAAAACGTCCACAAAGTAGCAGATGAACCTCTGCCTACAACAAATGCCTTCACAGGTTTCTCAACTCTCGCTCCTTTTTTCCGTCATGATTGCGTTTCCGGGACGTTGACTCTTCATGAAAATCTTTCATTATAATCTATATTTTTCTACCCGCGAAAGTTAGGAAGCGAAACAGTAGACTTGGAGCACTTCTCTTGATCAATCTCGACAAGCCCTCGAGGAAACAAGGCCCAGCTTGGAAGTAGCGACGCCCTGCGGCAGACGGAGATGTGGGCAGAGGAAGCTCAGGGAGGAAGAACGGTGACGTGACGAGCTGGGGCGCCTTTAAGACGGCACAGTGACGAAAGCTCGACGATGATGGGGCACGATTTCAAGGCCGTGGCGATGAGTGCTGGCGATAACGCAATGAATAGGAGACGTGAAAAATTATAGTATAACGGGGCGAACAGATTCAAAGAATAAAAGGCCATGCATAAACGTTTAATCAGAGATAAACAGAGTACGTTGGACTTGTTTTGATTGGAGAGAGTATTGGATGATGTTTAACCGCCAATGAAGAATTCAGACAAAAATACGATAAAAATAGAGTATATCGTCTAAAGAGAACTAGTATGCTACAACAGTACATTCACACAGACAGCACATGGACCGATGGAGAGACAAATTCCAGCTCGGGCAAAACTTTTGCGGGTTGGAATTTCTCGCAGAGGAAAGTGTTAGACGAATGAGATATGAGATTTAGTCGATCCAGGTAAAGTAAACCATCGATGGCCGCAAAAATGTATATCACGGACTTCAAATACGCGAAATTTTTCCATGGTCTCAGCCAGTTCCGTAATATCACGAAATCATTACAACTAATAGGAGAAAGTCTGTGCTGTGATTTAAACCAAAAGTTTCTTTATTCAACCAATAAATATGCTGTATATACGTAATGTTACGTTTGAAGCAGCGTTTCTCACAGTGGAAGCGGACATGTGACTTATCTATCAAGAAAATTCTTAAAACTAAGAAGCAGTTTATTAATATCTGATAACTTAAAACGCTTCTGGATAAAGGCATTACGTATGGTAGTAATTGCTTAGCGTTGTTTTTATTGTTGTCTCAATATAATACAATTATGTTATTTCAAGAAGTACAAATGTATGGCATTATTTATCACACTAATTGCACAGTGAAATTCGGTGAGTTTCTCAATGTCATCGAAAACTCACATTTTTTATAAAGGAGTATTATTCCAGCATTGTCTGTGATAATAATTGCACAATACAAATTCGGTGTCATTCTAATGTAACGTTCATATCTCATACGAAAAATTAATCTGTTTAGCGCGAAAGTTAGGCCAAGAGCGGGTCCAAGGTGTGGCACCATTAGGGCAAAGAGAAATATTTTCTTGTATTTCACTGTAGAACCTAATATGCAAGTAGCTTTTGTTCCTGTAGATGACTAGTTATCCGATTATACATAATATACGTGAAAGTAAAAATTGATTTTTCTTATCGAGGAAGAACACACGGAAAATTACAACAGGAACGAAAAAAGTAAAATCAATTCGAAGAGAAAAAACGTTTAAAGAAGCGCAGAGAGAGAGAGAGGGGGGGAGAAACAAAAAGACCACGAGTCCAAGTAAGTAAGTAATAAAAATTAAACGATATGGAATCTAGGAACCGCAAAAGAAAAGACAAGTGATGAAAAGAAACGACAAGAAATGAAATGATCCTGTGAGTGAGGGACCGAGAGTAATTACGAAGGTACAGATGAGAATGCACAAGAGCATAAGAGGTGAGAGCGGTTGCGGGGGATGCTGATGGCAATGCGGGCCGCAGCGAAGTTAGGATAGGACCGAGGCAGGGGATGAGGGGGGCGGGTCCGGGGGGCGCGTTCCATAACGAGAGTGGAGGACACGAAGCTAGCGAGCACAGACGGCCGGCTCCGCACAACGCAGCGCCCGCACCCGCGCCCGCGCCCGCGTGGCGGATGGAGGGAACAAGGCTCCGAAATCCATTCAATTGAAGTTGGAATGGCTTTAGTTTCCTTCTGTGCGGCGCCGTCTTTTCCCTTTAATTGTACTTTTGGAATAAATTATCTTACTGAGCTTTATAATGAGACACTCTTCCTCGTCGATGGGCGCGCCATGCAACTGCCTCGAACTTGCTGTCGGAATTGAAACGAAAACGCGTTCCCGAAATGAGAGATCAAGTCTGCGTGGGCGGCAGCGGCGGCGGCGGCGGCTGCTGCTGCGGCGGCGGCGGCTGTGGCGGTGGCGATGGCGGCGGCAATGGTGGCCGCGGCAGCAACGGTGGGGGCGGCAAGCAAGAGGCGCCACAACGCTCTACCACGCGCGCTCGCGGGAGACAGGGAGCGCGTCCAAAATGGCCTCTACTCAGGATAATTACAATACAAATGGTTCTCGCATAAGAGTGATTGCTAGCGGCAGCCACGCGTATAGAATATAGCGAAATATCGACCCTAGAGATAAGTTGCGTATATTTCATTCTGTACGACGGCCATGCAACTGTATTGGCCATGTTTTATCTCCTTTATTCGAACATGAGTACGTATGTGAATGAAATTTTGATTTATTGAGGTTTCAACAGTTCATGTAACCGATGGCGTGATGAGAAACTTGGAATGTTACTATGAACAGTCAAAATTTATCTTCATTTAATTTAAGTAATTAATGTGTAGTAAAAGACAAACATTTGCTAGACAACTTCCACGGTTAATGTTTGTTGCACTCTTTATAGACATTTACTTTTTCTCCGTAGTACAAAAATAAAACAAGTAATTTGGCATACTTAACCTTGGTACTGAGTATCTCATACAATTATTGAAAATTCTTTTGTGACGAAAAATGTAAATGAAATCTCTTGTCTTATATAATTGCAATTCGTGCATATTTAGAAATAATATTATTTATAACGTGCATCACTTTGCCATGACCTAGAAGTCTCAAACTGACGATCATCAGTAATACTTCAGTGGCGACTATAAATTCTTATTTCGTATTCATATCATTTATTTGATATAATTTAATGGCTCTGTTATTTACCAATTGTGCCAATTTCAAACATACCACATAGTTGTATTGAACATATTGAGAACACCTTTAATTAACGTACCCGACGAGAAATGCAAATATTTAATTGAATGTATGCTTCCCGTATGATTTCAGTTTAGTTTACTTCCTGTAGCAACCCATATACACTTTTTAACAGAGAATTATTGGTATACAAATAATTACACCCGTTGCACTCGTATATTTACAAGGGTGATGCCAAAAATGTTATTTTCTAATTTTCCGAAATACCACTTCACAGACTTTGAAAGTGAACAATATTGAGCCTCTATGTTAATTAAATGAAAACCAGCATTTTTTAAAATTATTTTACGAAACATTGTTAACTATGTAGTTGAATCGAATATAAATTAATTAATAAAAATGTTATTTACAGAGTTTCTTCACGATTTTCTATTTAAAAAAGTAAATATTCAAAATTCTTTATAGTCTACTATTTTGAAAGAAAGAGTTTCATATCGGCTCTCATTTCATCAAAATCATCAAGACATTATAAAAAGCTACTGATCCTGTAGCCGTGGCTTTCATCTATTTAGAAAAAAGTCTAGTGGAATGTTGCCCTCGAGCTTCGCTGATAACATTTGAACCTCGAAAATTTACTTCCGAATCCAATATTGTGAAAGACGCAAAACTAATTAAAATCCACAACCAACATATCATCATTTGACGAGATTGTGAATCAAGAATAATGTCTATTGCACTTCATTACGTTAAAGAGGGACTGCAGGTCTGATTATATTTATTTATATATAAACACATATACTCTACAACAGTACTATAAACACTAAGCTTATCAAACAAATTGCAGTATTGCAACGCAGAACGTGAATAACAAATGTTTAATTGCGGATTACCTCTTCTTTGGAGCCTTGCTGTTTCATAATGTTATCTCTGTTGTAAGGAAGGAGGGTCATTCCACATTAAATCAACACAGTTATAGCTAAAATTTTACTTCACCATCTAGGATTCAGATGAAATTTGACACAGAGATAGTATGAATGAAGAATAAGAAGACTACAAATTTCGAGTAAACATTTCCACCCGTTTATGAAATACAGCCATGTTAAGTTGTGCTAAATTGGGTACCAGGAAAATTGTAAATTGATGTAGAACCTCTCCAAATTGAGATATAGAGCTGAAAAAGGTGTACTGTTGCAGCTTTTGTTACGGCGTTTTAAATGATATACAACTCAACAGGGATTATATTTCAAAAGTTTTTTGAATTTGAATTTAAATATTTTATTTTGAGTTTTTTCAAAATTCTCCGCTTCAAAAATGTTGAAACAATTCTAAAACAATTTTTATGTGTTTTTGGACTGACCCTGTAAGAATAAATTTGGGATCATTATGGGTTCATATTGTAATCTTTCCTTAAAATGCACAATATTTATCTACAATAGATTTCACTGATTTAAAATGCATTTCATTTCAAATTATAAGCCTTAATATAAACAAATTATTAATTCAGTGTTTTTGTTTACGAGCGTGTTGTGTTTTATAATTATTATTACTCATACTATATTTTATTGTCAATTATCAATTTAAAATAACTTCTCAAGAGGTCTCTGACACCATTGAAATGAAAATTAATTTTTTTTTTGTGATCGTGCAAGCACAACTTTTTCAGCTATCTTAATTCGGAGAAGTTCTATATCAATTAAAAATTTTCGGGAAAACCAATTTTATAAAATTTTACATGGGTTTATTTCATTAATGGGTGGAAATATTTTACTCAAAACTTGTAGTTTTCTTGTTCTCCATTCATACTACCTATGTGTTAAATTTCATCGGAATCTGAGATGGTGATGTAAAATGACTGGGTTGATTTAATGTGGAATGACCCAGGACACTTTCAGTATGTCCATTAAGTCAGTGCGCGCAACATAATAATAGGTGGAATAACATAATCAAATATTTGAATATGTGGTCAAAATCGAAATTGTTTCACCGTTTCTTATGAATTTTTTTGGGTATCTGCGAAACCTATTCATACTTCTTTACATGACCGGAGGCTTCATAGTTTTATTTCAAATTCTGTAATATAGAGATTTAGACGTCTTTTAAAGTTCTTTAATTACATGTTAAACGAGATATTATTCATTTCTCTTAAAGTAAGCTTTTTTAATGCGAGGGTTAAATCACTCACATGTATTAAACAATTTCTCGGCAAATACATAGGAAATATACAAGTACATTTCAACGGACAATGTTCTGACACTTTACAATGAATATAGAAGAGCGTATTTTAGAAGCGCAGAGCATAGCAACAGAAGTGATTTAACTTAATGAAGAAAAAGATCTGCGACGTTGAATTAACGTTAACGAAGCTAATTACCAAGTCAATTTTTTGCCTATAAAGTAAAAGTTCTTCCAATACTTCAGAAACCAATAGTCTATTAAGCGATAAGAAATATTCGCTGGTACTTCGCTGGCAAACTGACACATAGTCGTTAAGAAAATAATTTTCAGATTAAACGTACCTTGTACAATTTCTTGCTAATCTTGTTCAATAAAAGGTTTTTACTTTCTACTGAAGTACCCTAGTGGCTGAAGCCATCACACCATGTATCCCAGGCACGTCAAACTGCGCCCGCACAAGTTACTTACGCCTGGACAACCTGCCACTTTGCATGACTCCGCTGTCATTTCCCCTCCAAATTCAGAAAGGGGTGTACATGCGCAAGCTGAAGCAGGAAATATAAGAACAAAGCGCGCTCGAAATATAACGAAGAATGGTCGATACATTGACAATAATTTAGCCTGATTTTTTCCTATAAAAAAGAGATTTCAGTTATGCTCATGTACGAGTATTTTGTTTGCTACTTTTTACTGTATTTCAGAAATATTTTCTTTATTAACCTTGCCTTGCATAAACACTTTTGCTGAGGAGATGGAATATATCTGAATACAAAATACTTTGCCTGATTCAGTTTTGTTTTGTGCCTTATAAAATAATTATGTTACTTGTTATAAATAGCAAAAATGAAATAAAATAGCAAGTCTGTGTACTAACATGTCCCCCTCACGGATGGACTGCTCTTTTAACACACAAGAATTTTTATCCGTTAAATCTCCTAACCTGAATGTAGGAGGTTAATGTAAGAGTTAACGGAAGTCAAGTATCTAGTTTTAAGTAAACGATATTACTAAATCAGAATCCTTTTGATTCACAATGTTTAATTTTACTCTTAATAGACAATTTCACATATTAATTTTCTATTTCATTCAAATGGATCATTTCTTTACTTTATTAGAGGAAATAAGAATTAATGTCTTGTTTGAGTCAATATCTGTCGATTGTCCTCTTCAAAAACTTATCTATAAGACTGTCATGTGTCAGTAATTCATCCTCTAGCAATTTTTACTATCTTCACCTTTAAACAACGCGCCAATTGCTCTGCATGCGGTGCCCGGTAACTCGAGATATCTAGTTACCTTACCCGCCTAGTGTGTTCTTTCAGCGCTGCGGATCAAAGGGATCAGAGAGGTCATTATGAGTAAGTCGCCCTTCGTGGTCATGTATTTTTACTCCTTGCCTTTCGTATGTGTGTTGTTGTTGTTGGAAGTACGTATAGGAACGAGAGATTGCACTCGTACTGATAGATATTTTGGATGAATTGCTGTTGCTCAAACCGTATTGATACATCACTTTTGTAATGTAGCTGTGGCAGTTATCGTATAGTATTTTCCTCTTGATATTTACAGGTTTTAAGCAGTGTTTCTTCCCCATACGTTATAAGCTCACGTCCTTGTGGGATTCACAGTATTCGTTTGCGAAAACTCTTTCTATTAAACAAAAATTTCCGAGTTGATTCTAATCGATTCGATGAAAAGAATTAAGACGAATCTAACCCAAGCATTGCAATAAATTAAAGATCAAAAGCAAAAAACTTAAGACAATCGAAGATTTGTGTTTAAAGCAGCACAGTAGCGTTTTTCCTGTTTTGAATTTCTTAAACCACTTCCAAACGTTTTATCGTTTGGACTGTTTTATACCGCATTGGGAGTACCAAATTCATTTTTACTTTCTTCGAGAGAAGAGAAAATATTGTAATCGTGCGCCGGAAATCGGCAATTTTTTAACAGAAAACTTTTACTGCCGGACTTCGGTAACGAGAACATGGATAAATCTTGTCCATATACTCGTATATATTCTAAATTACTTCCTTTAACATATGTAGTCAGAATCCATGTTTTGCTGATCCTTCGAAAAACCTTTGTTGGCAAAACGTTCGTCTGAATGTCTGTCGTTTCGTCCGTCCGTCCGTCCGTCCGTCCGTCCGTCCGTCCGTCCGTCCGTCCGTCCGTCCGTCCGCACATGCGTCCGTCCGTACATGCGTCCGTCCGTACATGCGTCCGTCCGTCCATCCGCCCGTCCGTCCGTCCGTCCGTGCGTGCGTCCGTGCGTGCGTCCGTGCGTGCGTCCGTGCGTGCATCCGTGCGTGCGTCCGTGCTTGCGTCCGTGTGTGCGTCCGTCCGTGGTCAACGTTAGCGCGTAAACTGTACAGACGACTTTTCCCAAATATAATATTCCTGGATCTATCTAAACGAATTCAAAGCCCTGAGAGTTTAAAATGGATCTTTTGATTTTTGAGGGTACTTTACATTAAGCTTCAAAAAAAATTTCAAAATGTTCTCATAAATAGCTCCTAATTCTTTTATCTCTTTCTCTCTTTCTCTCTCTCCTCTCTCTCTCTCTCTCTCTCTCTTTGTTTTTGTTTGAAATCTCTGATTTTTCATTTTTTGGCGTTTGCCACATTATTTTACTTCAATATTTCAATTATTACAACAGAAATCTTTATCTTACTAAAATATTTTCGATATTTACGGCTATAGTTTTTAATATGGGTGTGGAGACAAATGAGATTCCGTGAAAGAATATATTGCTGTATCGTATCATATTCTTAACGGAGAGAATTTCCACTCCTTAGAGTTCCCTGATTCTCTTCTCTTCTATTCTCTAAGAATTGAAGAAGCGCACTAGCGTCTTCTTCAATTCTTAATGCGCGCCGTGAGAAACGTTAGGCGAAACTCACAACGAATTTGAAATAGAAATACAAAAGTATGATCAGAACCAGCAAAATATCTGCATTATCAAGTTGACAATATATTTTCTATTCGGTAAATCAGTCACAAATCTACTGTTTTGGCGTAAATTCACCTTTCTCTTCTGAGGAATGGGCACGAAAATCGAACATTTCAAAAATTGGGAAAAATAGATGGTAAATAAAATAAATAGACTGGTAAAACAATTCGTTCCGCTAGACCTGTCTTATAAAATCTATATTTTCACCGTTGTTAAATGTAAAAGCTTCATTCGTTGTTGCGACAATTTGTATCGATAGTTTAATGTTTCTCCTTTTACTAGTATCAACAATATGTTTTTCAGTTTGGCAGTAGCTTATCATGCTTAGTAGTAATTAAGTGCACTGATGGATGTACTGCTGTTGGTTATGAATGTAAATGTTCCCTAGATTCCCTTCATGTAATGAAACAATGTCCCAAGACCAAAAAGATTTGGAACACACTCAATTTCATTGGATGTTCTGGCTCTGTCAATACTAAAAATTTGTTGATTACCTACTAATTTTATTTTCTCGATTATTAACACTTGGTAAAATATGATGCAGGGAAAAGTGTCGATTTTTGACAGAAAACCTCGCTTTGGGGGTCCTAGATACTCATCGATCTTTTAACCTCTAAAACGTAAATATACATAATAATCATTTAATAGAAAAAACTATTATTTCTACTTTTTTCCTCTCTTCCCTTTTCTTTATATTTCTTCTTCCTTGTAGTTTACGCTCCTGAGGCTTCATAAGTCACTAGGTGTTCTGTTCCACTTAGCTCTCAGGGCAAACTCTACGAGTCGAAATTTAGCTCGTTTCGTAAATACAAAATTAACCCAAATAATACATACATATTGAAGTGATGAATTCTTTTATTAAGCGCTTCAATAAAAAGAGTCAAGCTTTTCACGATAGTTTAAAAATGTATGCTACAGAAAGCTTCCAATGGTGGATACTTCATGAAATATATTGATAGAGCGTGTCATTACGTGATCTCATGCAGTTTTAAAAAACGCGACAGCACTCATTTAATGAATATTTAGGCTAAAAATTATTACTTACTTGCAAAAATGCAGTTTGGATAATCGGCTTTGGGCCTTTTATAATAGTTTCCAATATTTTTTCAAATAAAATGAATCATAAATAAAATGGAAAATAGGAATGAAGTATGATATTGTGATATACTAAAATGGATTAATGTGTAATTTTTCTATCAATATGTACGCGGTGAGGTGAGAAAGAGGATTCATTCTAAATAGTATTTTTGTTTATTTAATTTTATATAAAAAAATTCATAAGGTGTTTGTTGCGGTCAGATCAAGTGAAAAATACCCATTCTGACTTTCGCCACTTAATAAAGACGGGGCGCCGGGGTTCACAGACGGAGTGACAGACTATGTCAGAAACAGACGAAACCAGCGATACATACAGTGAGAAAATAGAGACAGACTGCAAAGCAGGCAGAGATACATACAATATAGAGATGGACTGAGAGACTGATAGAGACAGAAAAAATATCCCCATTCCACAAACACAACTTAAAACATCTATATTTTCCCTGGTTTTGGAACCCACGAACTAGTGGGCACTTGCCCCAGTCCTCTGTTTCACAGAGCAAGCATTCTTTAAATACTATTTCAAATGAACAAAGCATAATTGTAGAGTGTATCAATAAATTATAAACAATATTATTGGGTTTTTGATTCCATAATATGTGAAGTAAACTTTTTTTGGAAGGTCCTGAAAATTTGTGTATACATTCACTTATTTTTTCAAGAATGTTGACTAACAGAATCAGGCCAATTCTGTTAGCATACAACCAATTCACCAGGTGTAGTTCGCAAAATTTCATTCAGATCTGATACATGCCATAATAATATCTTGGGGTATTCCATAAGACATTAAAGAGATATTTTGTGTGTTGAAAGACGAGGGCTTGAATTCATTATCGTCATCCATGCGTACTATACCGACGTAATACTTTCATTCACGGAGCAACAAACTAGTAGTCGTTTATTTAACACAAAGGTCAGATATTTAAATTCATATTCATTTATTTTGAACTTTTTAAGTTATTTTAGTAATTTACACTGGTGTTTGTTAATACTGCAACACCAAAGAGACATACTATTACAATGAAATTTTCTCCACAGATTAGGAATATCATAATATAGAAATGATTAGAATTACTGAACTGTACATGCATTTGAACAGTACATGCATACATGACCTTGAAAATTTAGTACGGTTTGAAGCCGACTCGCGCTGCCATCAGAGCCTCTTTATGTCGTGGAATGGAATCAAAGAGAGCCTGGATATGCTGCTGGAGAACACACTGCCACGGGTCTACAAAGCATAGACAGTGGCTGCAGGAGGAACGAACAAGTTGCCTACAGATCATATCCCAGACATGTTGGATGGGCGACATGTCATACGAATGTGCATGTCAGGGAAGCATGGTACCCATCGTTCTTCGCAGAAAGCTTACACATTCCTCGCTACATGTGCTTGGGAATTGTCCTGCTGAAACATGGCATGTGGAGCTGTTTGTAGAAGGGATAGGTCATCGTGCCCTAAACTTCCCTGATGAAGCGGTTGCTGTTCAGATTGCCCTCAATATGTGTGATGAGAGATCGCACAATGTAGCCAATGACGCCCCAAATCATTACACTTGGCGGTTGTCCGCTATGGCACGGAACAATGCAGGCAGGCTGATTGGGATCACCATGGTTTTCGAGCATACCAGACGACTCAGCCATCTCAGGATTGTACGTGCCAAGTGACTCAGCCAACTCGCCTTTTTACAAAGATGCCGCGATTCCCGCGTCATACCCAAGTTTCTTCTTCTCCCACACCACATCAAGACTCCGGCCGCCCAACGTATTTTCCGACGTACGAGAGAACAACTACTGCGGGAACGCATTCACTACACCAGATATGAACTGTCGAGGATTGAACGCGAACTGTATAACCTGCACGTGAATCTCTGCTATATTTTGCGGCCTGATGATTGGGAAACGCTAGACAGTCTGTCCTTTCAACAACGCTGAGAGGTGTGGAAATGATGCCAGAGATCAACAGATACGCAAGTTCTCGAATCTTCAGCTGGTGAAGGTTCCAGCTGAAACCCATGTCATGCGCAATACTGTTATTAACCTCACCGAAGATAACCTGGACACGGCCGTTCTATCCCGTGGGCTGAACTTCGCTGTCGCTCCCAATCTTATTCCCACTGATGACGTCATTGCAGCGGGGGAAACCGCGATTCACAGTCTTCCCGAAGATACAGCTGAAGACATCAGAAAGAACACAAGCACCATCTTAGTGAGGGCCATCCCCCCACGATGCAATATT
The DNA here is from genome assembly GCA_031308135.1 of Acheta domesticus. NCBI lineage: Eukaryota > Metazoa > Arthropoda > Insecta > Orthoptera > Gryllidae > Acheta > Acheta domesticus. The sequence continues at coordinate 84,868,453 of JAHLJT010008446.1, read as the reverse complement.
TCTGGTGAAGAGAGACTATTTTTAAGACAGCTGAAACAACGCGATGACATTGTTATCCTTCCCGCTGATAAAGGAAACGCTACGGTGGTGATGGGAAGTTCTGACTACCACTCTAAGATGACCAACATCCTCGGG
>JAHLJT010008446.1:84830292-84867318 GCA_031308135.1 Acheta domesticus | reverse complement strand
TTATTCTCTTGACGCTGTAGTTGCTTTTCTCATTTATTGTGTCGCCTGCTCGCGCACTAAATACTGCTTCATGTGCAGCTAAGTATTATTGCCATGAAATGATAAAATAAGCGCCTGACAAAAACTTCAAACCATATTCATGTGGAAACATAAAAAAATCCAGTCTCTATACTACATTAACTTTCTCAAACCCGCTTATTTTAATGATTTAATAAATTATTTTCTCTTCCTTTCCCTTTTATCTCTATTACTATTGTACATTGAAATTTAAGGATTATTCTACAATATATGTTAAGATATTTGTTAAAATCTTGTCACTTTACCGGCATAGGAGGCTCAGGGTCTGATGTGTTTGCAGTGCCTCTGACCATGAGGTCCTAGGATTCAAGTTCACAGGGTGGCAGAATTTTCGACAGTAGCTAGATAGCTGGGTCGGATTCAGCCGCAGTCTGGAGGTGAATTCTAGCAGCCGGCTGCTCTGATCGGTAATTTTCCGTGATTTTTCCAATCATCACCAGGTGAAAGCCGGAAAAGTATCCTAACAAACCGACCTCGAATCGCGCGATCTTTCCTTCTTCCCAGTCCTATCCTTACCCCCTTATGCACACTCGCATGTACTGTATTATCACGCATATAGGGAGTCCAATCGGGAGCTTAGAACTCGTCCTGGCTGTGGTGGTGCCACACCGCCTCATGGGAAATACCTGGTTAGGAAAACCCCGCAAACCAACGTGTAAGTCGGCGCCGGATCCCACCATCCAGCGGGGATAAGATCAAAGCCACTTCCGCGATAAAACATGCACTTCTCTTACGGAAAATAATGATCTTTTGAGCAGTTGACGCGCCCGGAAACTAATCAATGAATCCATCTGGCTACCCCCCCCAGTATCGAGAAAACGGAACCCGCAAAACAGACCACTCTAAAGTAAAGTAATGTTGCACCTATTTTAAAATACAAGTAGCCTGTAATGACGCGGATAGGTAGTTGATGTTTAGTGCAGACATTTGTCGATCTCAATATGGGAGGAATGCAATTCTTCAGACTGTTCACTTAAAAAAAACTTTGAAAAAATCATAATACTTTAATATACAAGCCTTAAATAAAAAAACAAAAACTTATGGCTTAGACTTTATGAAAGCGAATAGGGAAATAAAAGAAAAAAATATCATTTGATATTTCCTTAGAGATGAACTAATTTATAAGCCAAATAATTGAAGATATATTCTATCTCCATTTCAAATACATCTCTGCATACGTTCATTTCTAATCCCGTTTTCGATTTGCTCCATCTCTAATCTAAGATCTGTGCCTTCGATCGCACCAGGTAACTGCTACCCTTTCCACCACTACCTAGTCACATCTATCTCCTTGCAACATCTCTCGATTTCCGGTCTTGCTCACACGAACTCCCATTCAACGCTTCCTCTCAATATTGCCTTGTTTTTATAGCTTCATGTGTCTGCTCGCTCGTATTCTTACCCTCATAAAACATTTGAAGTCCTACTCTCGTCCCCGCTCCCGTCCAGTTTCCACCTTGTTTCGGAGCTGCACACCATCTCACTTCCTATTGTGTCACTGGACGACTCCCGCCCTCTCCTCCTTTCCGGTGCAAGTTTCTGCTGTCATCACGCTCCAACGCCTTGCTTCGCTCTGGATTTCCTCCTCCTTTTTGTTTTTCTTCGATTCGGAATTCTTGCTTTTTGGTCGTAGTGTCTTCGTATTATTCGTATCCTTTTATTGCATCCTCATCCAATTTTTCATATGACTTGTTTTTGAGTCATTGCGGGTAGTTGCGGTATGTTGTTTGATTGTGAATGATAATGTTGCAAGATAAATATGCATATGAAGTAAATCGATTTCGTTTCCCCCCTGATGAGGCAATAAGACGCCAATAAAGCGTACGAAATTAAATTTATTGTACATACATTATTATATTTTGATATAAAATACTTCCTCAAATTAAGTTATCTGTGCGCCGGTCAGATGTTTGAAACACTCACGATTTTGCTATATTCTCTAGTAATCTGTTAAATAAAGCAAACAGGTAGTAGAATTTTTCTTATTCATTTATTAGCTTTTTCGTTCGTTGTTTTGGGTTTCCTATTTTTCTTACCTTATTCATTAGTACGCCTTCTAGGGTATCAAAGTTGTAGTGATCAATCCTTTTTACAGTCACTGTTGCTCATATTATCTGTACTACAATCATAACTTCGAACGGACCGTAGTCCGATTACGTACGTGACCCTAGGAAATGTCGAACTATAGCGACATACGTTCAACACTAATACAGTGATGCTGTCGCTCTAATATGTTGACATATAAGATGTCGGTTTATTGAACTTTTAAGGAATCCACATTGCGCTATTAATGTCTCCCCATCCCATCGGCACGTTTAAGCCTCAAGACCAAACGCTCGTTCCCCAGCCGCACCCCAGCTCCATCTCCGCTCCGGGTACATTCCCTGTTGTTGAGGAGTTCTGGGAGCAAGCACATTCCACTTCGTCTCCCGTTGTTCCTCAGCCAGTGTCGCCCCCCCTGCGACGCTGCAGCGTCCAGCCGCCGCCCCCTTCCGCACAGCCCCTCGCATCCTCCCCGCAGCACATGCCGCCCCGCAGCCCGCGCGCCTGCGTCCACGCCCGCAATCCCATTGTCGATCCTCCCGAGGCGCCTGTCGCGACTCCGATGCAACTCTCACCTGCTCCCCGCGACGCTTGGCGCCGCCTCTCCTCCTCGACCTCCTGCGCCCCGCCCCTCGCGCCACCCCGCCCCGCCCCCTCGCGCCGCCCCGCCCCCTCGCGCCGCCCCGCTCCCGCGTTGCCCCCGCTTCTGCCGCCGCCGCCCCCGCCCCGCCCCGCCCCGCCCTACCTCTGCTTCTCGCCCCGCCTCTACCTCTGCCCCGCCTCCTCCCCGCCACTGCCTCCGCCTCTGCCCCTGCCTCTGCACTCACTTCCGCTCCGTCGCCGCCTCCGCCGGCCCCCCGCCACCGCCCCCGCCGTACTGGCTGCAGCCACCATCGCCGTCCCAGTCGCCACCTTTGCAGCTGGCTCCGCCGCTGCCCCCGCCACCACCCTTGCTGCCTCCGCCGCTGCCCCCGCCTGCGGCGTCGCGTCCGATTCCAAGCTCTCGCGTCCGCTCGCTCCGTCTCAAAGCGCGGGTCGCGGCCGCGTCTGCGGCTGCCTCTCGCTTTGTTCCGCGACCCCCGCCTCCCTTCCGCTGCTCGTCGGTGAACGTCGCCATTGTCGTCTTCCTCGTCCGCATTCTTAGATTTTTCGTCCTTTTCTACTGCCTTTGCGTTCAGTTTTCTTTTGCTTCTTGTACTTTGTCTGCGACCATATAGTAGCGCCCTTACCTCCTTGCCCTCACCTCCTTGCTGCACTTTTCGCCAGCGTGATACCTCCTGCGTACGTCTCGTTTTCTCCTCCGTCTCAGCTATCTCTCCGGAACAATTTCTTAATCAACTCCAATAAATACGGTTGATCTTCCTGAAATGAGCTACTTCTGTGTCATGATATTTATTGAATCTTTCTGAGATTATCAAGTAGTTCAGAGTTTTCAATGACGTCGAAAGAATTACATGTTATGAGACCCCTTCCAATATCACAGAGTGGGACTAATTTTGTCTTACTATTTTAATATTCTAGTATAAACCCAATACAAACTTTTCACTAAGGGATAGATATGTTTAAATGAAATAGTAACAAGAGATGAAAATTCAAAGAATGAGAATAAATTTTTCTACTCGTCTTTTTCCACCTTTCATCCTTTTAAACGGCTTATATTAGGTACATGTCTCCATCAGCTTTTACGTATTCAGCTGCCTCCTACATGCATTACCTTCTTACGTCCTGATATGTCGACTCTACTCTTTCTTCCAGTTCAGCTATTAATTACTTCTGTAGATTTCCTTGAATTAAAAAAATAACAGTTCTTAACACTACCGCATCCCAACCTTTCACCCTCCCCATCACACTACTCTGTCTTTTTTCATCCTACTGCCTCCCCTCTCACAGCTGTCCTCATCGCCACCCTTCCTCTCCTTCAGTGTCCGTACAACATCACCATCCCACTATGAAATATGGCCTTCAATCCACTGGCCCTCTGCCACTGCCTTCTTCCCGCCGAGTTGCGCCACCTTTTTTGTCCGCGGTCCGCCCCCGGTGGCGCGTAGTCCAGGGATTTTCGTCAAAAGCCGCAACTCAATGAAGTGAACTAGAGTGGGAAAACGCAGTCTCCAGACCAAACCGAGACAATTCCTGGGCCCCGCGCCTGCCCCGAGCCTGAAATGCGATTGCAGCACTCGGCTGCGCCCGTACCGGGACGCCGGGAGCCCACTCCCCCCCCCGCTCTGGCCGTCCCCTGCCCCCACCCCGCGGGGCCCTGAAGCGCGAAAACGCCTTTCGCGACCGTCTTGCGAATGTATTATCCGCTTCCGTGGTTTGCCGCGAACTGGGAATTCAGGACGAATCCAGCGCGGGCTGCAAGCGAATAGGAGTTTCCCGCTTGAACGCTCTGCTTCGCTTCCTTTTAGATAATGTCTCGGAAGTAGTGTTACAATTACGACGTTCGAAGTGTTGTAGTCCTAAACTTGTCCGTAGTACGCGTAATTTCAGTTACATACCGAAATTATTCTCTTAGAGGGTTTTTCGAACGAGTATAACAATCTATACTTTTTTTATTTCATGATCTGTAACTGAAATTCGTAAAACTTTTGGTAAAAATTACACATTTATTTAGTAAGACTGGTAAATATATCCTGTAGAAAATTCTATCAGTATTTAAAAATAAAAAGTTGGCAATAATTTAAGAAATGTAAAGATGTGCATCAATAATTAAAATATCTGAATGTAAAAGTCAACTTTATTGCTTGAGTTTTTAAACTATTACAAAAAGAAACAAATTTTATAAAATATTAGTATATATTTGTATTGATATTCTATATTAATTCTAGCGACATCAATGCTCAGAACAATTATTTTGCTAATTTTGAAGATCATGTAACGTGTATATGATTTACTAACCACAAACTTGTAATTTAAAAAAAAACATGCTGAATAAATGTGAGAAACATGCAGGAAAGAGGAAATCAGTCGAGCCGTTCAGCATTTTAGTTATCTATCGTCCATTGCCTGTAAAAAGTGAAGAGTAAGCAAGAAACAAATGGAGGCGTGGACTTCGTGATAATTTCAAGTTAACAGAAGTAGTTTTTGCGAATGAGGTCTGGTCCTTCGGGTGCTTATCGCACCAACAGATTAATATCCAGGCCTCTAAAACGCTTCGGCGGATTCTGCTGACGCTCTGTCGGGGGTCGATATTGTGTGGCTGAGAGGTGGGAAGCACGAGAGGACATCGGAGGTCTGGGAGGGGGGACGGAAAGCGGAGGGCGAGAAGCGGAGGGCGAGAAGCGGAGGGCGGGAAGCGGAGGGCGGGAAGCGGAGGGCGGGAAGCGGAGGGCGGGAAGCGGAGGGCGGAAGCGGAGGGCGGGAAGCGGAGGGCGGGAAGCGGAGGGCGAGAGAGGATGGGAGCGGGCGCGGACGGGGTACAGCGATGGACGGAGAGCAGATTGCTAAGGAAGAAGTGAAGGTGGAGCAAGAGGAGGCGGAAGGGAAAAGAGAGAGGAGGTCGGTGGGCGGCCTAGGGGCGAGGAAGCATGCAAAACAGAAGGAAGCAGTGGCCAGGGAGGAGGGGGAGACAACTGAATGTGAGAGAGAAGGAGTCGGGGAGTTGCTTACTTCTGCGCAGGCAGATGCAGGCGCCCACGACCGCCGCACACAGGAGCAGCAGCGCCGCCGCCGCCGGCACCACTACCGCCGCGTCCAGGTACAGTGGCGCCTCCTCACCCGGCTCCGGCGGCTCCGGTTCCAGGGTCCCTGTGACGTCACGCCGCGCCGCGCGCTCAGTCCAGAGCTCGGCCCTCAGCCTCGTGCGCTCGCGCCATTGCTCCGCGAAGGCGGAGGGAAACAAGCCACTCCCGATCTGCGAGACTCAACACTTTGGATTATTCGTGTAACCCCGCTTTTATGATTATTGCAATTATCTACTCGTGTTTGCCTAATTCTGCAAGATAAGTATAACATTAGTTTAATTTTTTAATATATTTAACATCCAAAACTGTGATAAATTGTTTGTGTGACGAATGAGAAGTGTATTCTGTGCAGGTTTTCTTAAATTTTATATTTATATTTTCCTTACCTGAACACACATACAAATTGAATTCTGAATACAGATTGAAATGAACGTGTTTGGCAAGAATTGATACGAAAACATTAGCTCCACACATTAAAAACTATTTGCAAAACAAATCAGCCACAGATTTGAGATATTATTTCTCATCGTGTCCTTTGCGAAGGAATCGACTTACTACCGCGAGAACATGGAGAACATTAATTTGAATAACTATATTCCCTACTGAACTCTAGAAAAGGTGCACAGATAGTGAAGTTACATTTATGTCCAGAAGCAAAACGAGCGGGCATCTCAGGATTAGCTTAAAGGTCAGGGAAACGATGAAAGTTTTTGAAGTTTGTTTCGAGTTCCTTTTTTTCTTAAATTGATTTTTCCTTCAATAAATTATACATATATAATCCTAATACAATCCTAAGATATATAATCCTTGTTTAATCTCTCCATATATATGTACCGTATATAACGTACCATATATATATATATATATATATATATATATATATATATATACATACATACATACATACATACATACAGAGTGTTTATTTTATCGTTCGCCGAAGATTCCGGCCGCGTCGCCCGGGCAGTCGAGGACTCATTCGCCCGGCAAACCGCTGACTCAACTCCCGTGCTACCCAAGAATTATCGCTGCGCCGCTTAACGTATCTTAAAGAAGATGATGAAAGTGATGTCCTTCGGCTCGAATGCATTCTTGGCACCTCTGAAACACATTCTGATTTACCCTTTGAAGTAAGTCTCGAGGAATTGCTGACAGGGGGGGGGACTGGGGACAGGGGACAGTTGCGGCACGCGTTAGCGCCGGGGCGGTGTAGTCTCGTGCATTCATGCTTTGTTCCAAAGTAATGAAGTAATTTTTGCAATACGTAGTCCGTAATGCTAGTTAATCAGCCCAATTCTTTTTTTCTGATAATTTTGTACAGAAACGTTACTTTAACCACACAGAAAGCAATTAATAATTTGATCACTCACTGATGATTTGAAGCACATCTCCATTACGATGTGTTTTATGGAAATCTGGAAGTTGAAGAAAAAATTCTGGATAATTTTCATTAAATCAAAAAATTTAATGTACTCATATTGAAGAATTTGTTGTGTAGCGTGACTGGAATATGTGGTTACTTTTAGAGACTCAAAATACTTCCATTCTTTATGTCGTTATCAATATTTATTAATATAATTATCGAAAGCGTCGGTACATCCCCGTATTTTAAATGGACTGTCACGGGTATTGTTGAACCTAAGATGGCATTATAAGAGAGTCATGTATACGTCTTCGGACCTTGGTCTATATCAGCGCTTCAGTTTTCATTTGCCCTGAGTATACAAATAGTTCTGTCTCTTTCTCTCCGAAGCCAAACAAGCGCAGTGCTGCCCTCATCGCCAGTCCTACACTCCGCATGATCGGGCTATATCGATATGAACAGAGTATAAATAGAACATTTACGTTTTAACTTATTTTAACGAAAGTGTAATAGTTTTAATGATTCGTGAAAGTTAAATAATTTTACAAACATTCTCCATTTTTAGTAAAACTATGACTACAATATATCTCTTTTCGAAAAAAAAAGGATTAGAATTTAAAAAACAGTAGAGAAAAACCTTTGCTACCATCAGAAAATAACGAAATTGGCAATGGTGCAATAGTTCAATACGCGGTAAATCATTCGCTATCATATTCTGGAATAGCTTACACACCAGGAAATAGCTTATCAGTACAGCTCAGGTATAAGAAAACGTTGTACCGGCCTGCGTGTTATCTGTCTATTGACGTTCTGCAGTTTGCCGTCATGTTTACGATAAACCACTGAAGTATTAAGGCACCTTTAACATCCCAAAAGACTACACTGATTTTCTCAATTTAAATTTCGTGATTTTTGAGACCTTTTGATGTTTCACTGTACGCATTTCTACTGAACCCATTATTGTATATAATTATGTTTAATCTCAGTAATTGCGTCTTCCGTTCAGTAATCGCAAGAATGTTAAAAGGCGTCATTTTGGAAGATTCATTATTCCTTGTCTATTCCGATACACTCTGAGAACCAGGTTGTAATATTTCATTCCTCTGGTGTTATTATACTGGCAGTTAAATTTTAATATTCTTTTTAAACCAATTACATTCAAGTAAATAAACGAAATATAAATAAATAAATGACAAACTTGAAGATGGAATTCATTCCATTACATCTATTCAGATGAAGAAAAAAAATCTAAAAAACGGCTCCACATTTTGTCTTTAATTTTTTCTATGGATACAACAAAGTACTTAAAGGAACAAATGCTTTAAAATGGCGTGAGTCTAATTTTTTTTGCAATCGCTGAATTTTCAAAACTGGCGTAAGTTGGAAATAATGGGAGAAAATTTGTGCTGCGCAGCACCACTATTTTCTACAACAAATGCAAACCGCTAATAATCAGGCAGTAACATTATTAAAAGGTAGCCAAATATTTAAACGTCTACAAAGATTTTTCAATATTACTTGCATCCTTTAATAACGCTAGAACCTAGCTGAAACTTTAAAGATGAAAATTACGAGGATATGCTTCTGTTATTTAGAGATCATTCTCTACTCTTTGATTCGGGATTCTCCTAAAGTACTGTCGTGCATGAAACCGGTCCAATTCATGACATTCTATTTGTGTATGGTTTGTAAATATGAATTACGCCTTAAGCACGGCTCCCACAAGCCACTCGAAGCGCTCTGCTCACACAGTAGGATAAAAAGGGAGTTCAAGCATATAGATTGCCGCCCACCGCTACCACAGCAATCGGTGCAGGGGGAGTAGGATTCTGGCTCGATTCCGCCAGCAATTTCTACCGGAGAATATTTTGTCGTCTGTTCGGAAGCCACCGACAGATTAACGCTAGCGGAAACGAGCGAGCAAACAGGAAGAGGACGACCGTTGTGTGTATTTGAATTGCCGGGATATACAACAGTGTGTTACCTTCGTATGATGATTGATGAACGCGTAATTATACGGCTTCTACCGGGAATTCCATCTTTCCTTCTGAAAATTGCCATAAAAAATACGTGATTGAATACCGCAAGATATTTGTAAGAGGTAAGTATGTATTCGTCTCTTATGTTACTGTGTAATACAGGATATGTATTTCTGACTCCAGATGTCTCATTTTCTTCAGGTTACATGAGGACCAGGTCTCGTAACGAATTTTAATTTTTTAAAACATCTGTTTTGTCACCTCTTCTTACTGTCAACTTCCTCTAACCGTTTATTAACGCAACATTCTTGGTACATTTTGTTTCACATTATAACTAGTGGTGTTTCCAACGCACATACTTTTTCGCACTGCTTCTATATGGTCCTAAATGCTATTCCACTACTTCATAAACCAGCGAAAGTGTTTTCTACCAGCCAGAGGTTTTTGAGAATTTTTTTTGTAGCAATTTTTTTAAGCAAAGACGACTAGTTTTTTTCAGAAAATTCTATATAGCCTTTTTTAAAGAACTATTTTTGTACAAGAAACTTTGTCTGACGTAAAAATCGCCATCTACAATTTTGTAGTTTTAAATTTATTTTTTTTTGCAATTTTAAAAAACCAAGTATTTCCCAAAAGTAGGACTCAGACCATATTTTTATCGTCCCTCATTACATAAGTGAAGACTTTTAAAGAAAAAATTTGGAGCGGTTTTTGAGAAAATGTTTTCTTTTGTAAATTTGAAGCGTAATTTATGCAAAAACTACTCGTTTTTTCAAAAAATACTATATGAACTTATTTAAAGTGCTAATTTTGTACAACCGATTTTGTCTAAGGCAAAATCTCTATCTTCAATTTTGCAGTTTTAAAATAGTTTTTTGCGATTTTCGAAAAATTGGGGATGTCAACGAAAATGATACCTACATCATTCTTTCAAACCTTCTTTGCACTATTTAACAACAAAATTTAATCAAAAAATTTGGAGCAATTTTCTTTTAACTTTGAAAATCTCCGACGGGCTTCGTGTAAAGTACCCCCAAAAATTAAAATATCGGTTTCAACTTCCAAGAACCTTGACACTAATAAAAACGATTGGGGAATATCAATTTTGAAGAAAATCCGCTGAACGGTTTAGGTGCTAGCGTTGACCACAGACGGACAGACAGACGGACGGACGTTTTGCCGTCAGTCGATTTTACAGTATCAAGAAGCAACAAAACATGGATTTTGAATACACCACAAGGTAGAGGATTTTCCCCCTATATTTAGCAACGGGTTTTATCGAATTTTCCTCATCAGACTCCAGCTATAAGATATTTTATGGCGAAAATTAGCCGTTTTCCGGCTCACGATTACATAACTTTTTCTTCTTACGAAGTATTCGTAAGGCGAGAAAGTAAGGTTTGAAGAGCAAAGACATCCATAGTTATATCACTGCCGATGCTGAATAGAATTGAAGGGAAAATTTGACTGGAAGAACCAAAATTATGATAATGTACCGGTGCTGGTAGGTATTTCCAGATGCAGTTAATTTGTTAAAATTACATGCTAGCTGCACTTCCCGATGGAATACGTCGCATTGTTTTTAAAGGTAATTAAAAAATAGGAATATTTAATTCGAATACTTCGTCTAAGTGATTTCAAAAACGCTCTAGTTCCAACTGTGCAATACACATGAAATTGTAGAATGAATGTATATTTATTTCTGTGTAGAGTGTTTTACTTTGTCATCAAGCTGTATCTTTAATCTGAGTGTGAGTAAAATATTTTTAGAAACTCTTATATACCCAAATTTAATTATATTCTACCTTTCAATTTTAATGCGCTCACCAATTATCTCAGCGTTAATTTGTTGGCAAGAAGTTCCCTTCTCTTACTCTTACCGTCGCAACGTACCGCCGCCCATAGATGTGTCGTCGTCCTGGAAGGAACAGGCTGTGCGGGTAGAAGCCCTGATTAGCGGTATCAAAAGGCAAAGAGGATGAACGTTAAGTGGGGGCGCGGCCCTTTCTAAAGACTTCCAGCCGTCAGTTCCAGTAGTTGTCGACCGTAATTGTCACTCCTATCTGCTGCTGGCAGCGCGGGATATTTTCTGAAACGAGGGAGACAGAATGAAGAGCTCCAAGATGTTCTTTGGGGACGATTTGCGAGAAGGGGCTCGGGCTGTACTGAACAGAATTACACCGCAGAGCCCCACAACTGTCTTACAATGCTTCCGAACGTTGTGGAAGCGTAGAACGCAGATTACTAAAAAGTAGTTTCTTCGTTTGTCACAGAGAGTCCACAGAAAACAAATATTGTTTTCGAAAGATATTAAGCAGATTTGAGCATTATATAACTGAGGCACGTGTTCGACATTTACTGACGTCAACATCATGGAAATTAAATAGTACATTATTGATTTTGAATAAATAAGGTGTAAAAATAAGTCATAGTTAAACTCAAATACTTTTAAATATTAAATCTTTGAACATAATTAATATCAATATATAACGTAAGTAATTATAATAAACATTTTAATAATTTGGAGTAGTGTAACTCTTAAAATAAGGTTAATATAGAAAACTGTGAACTGATTTATGACGTTTGCTGATTACAGAATATTGTACGTAGCTTTCGGAAAAGAATTACAGTTAAAACTCATCCAAATGCTTCCTGGTAACAAGGAAACCCGTTCTTCAAGAAAATTATGTGTTAAGCTGACGTCTTTTATTAATGCATACATGAATATCTACTGATAACATGGAAACGGAATGTCGGAAAAATATTTTTGCGTGGCAATATCGTGATTACGGAAAATAAGATCTTAAAACAGGTAAGCCTCGCTAGATAATTTTACGAAATTTTTCAATGAAATAATTTTGGGAATTCTCCTCTCTTTAATCGGAAGTTGTCGGTGACAGACGCTGCGATAAAGCAGGTTAAAAGAAACGACAGAAATTCCATAGCGAGTGATACTGCTCGATGAAACTGGGGTGGAGCTCAGTTCTGACGATTCTGATTTAGACAAAAGGCCAGAAATGTGACACGAAAGATCCTTTATCGTAATCACTCGTGGCCATCAGCAACTAAACAAGTAGTTTTCTTTGTAAATTGGAAACAAATCTATTGCAATATGACCACCACGATTTTGTCGTTTTAATGTAGTATTCTAAGCCATCATAATGGTAATACAGATTTTGTCACTGTTGATATGGAATTAATTTATTAAGTAATAACTATTATGTCCGGTAATAATATATTCACAGAAAGTTCTCATTAAGTGTAATGCCAGGTAATGTCACTAGCCATAATAAGTATTTAATTTACAATATAACTCATATCAGCACCGCAATGGTTTATTAATAGCGCATGAACTGTCGAACTGTCAAGTTTCTAACTTCAAATATTGACAAGTAATAGCTACAATTTAACCACAATTTATAAGAAACCATTGACGCAAAACCCTGAAGTGCCACTACGTAATAGGGAATTACACCCCAGTTCTGAATCCAACAGACTTAAGACAAAAAAAGTAGTGGTGCTAAAACAGCTCGTCCTTTCTCGCTCGTATTTTGACGCAAAATTACGCAAATGTACTCAACTTTTCGAAAAATTATACACGATCTTATTTCAAAATCTATCTTTAAGAAACAAATGTAATTAAGGGAAAACAATCTCTCTCTTTAATATTTTAGTTGTAGGAAGACACCGAAAAAATTTTGATCTTTTGCAATTTTCGAAAAATCAGAGTTTTTAAGGAACATGAGATTGGTAGCATTCTCTTAAACGTCCTTCAAACTAACCAGAAACAAAATTTAATCAAAATCGATGGAGCCACTTTTGTTTGAAAATTTGGGAATTTCCATTAAATTTTGTTGTTGGATAGTGTAAAGGACATTTAAAAGAATGATGCAGTTTTCATGTTCGTTAAAAACCCTGACTTTTCAAAAATTGCAAACGTTCAATTTTTTTCAGAGTTTTCCGACAGCTAAAATATTAAAGGCAGCGATTTTCCCCTTAATGAAATCTGTTTCTTAAAGATAAAAAAGGTCATGTACAATTTTTTTCAAAAATGAGTACTTTTCGCGTAATTTTATGTGAAAATATGGGCGCGAAAGTACGTTCTGTTTTAGCACCATTAGTTTTAACTAGTATTTCACAAAATGAGGCCTTTAAAAATTTCCATTATATTTTTGGATAATTAGTTTTTCTGGGTGTCATTTTTCACAGCATGAGTGGTCAGAAAGGTGCGAAATCCGTAATCAATATAAAATTATACTGAAGGAGAAAATAGAAATAATATTTTACGATGAAATTAAAGTGACTTTTTAAGTTTTGTTCAATTTTTAAAGCTCAGTAATATTAGACAGGATACTCTCGCACCCGATCCTATAATGCTATAACGCAATTCACGCGCTGATTGTTAGATGTATTCTCCTGTTTCTATTTACACTTTTAAAATAATGATTGACAAGTGCAGTGTTTTTGCACGAATCGTGCTAGTTAATGATTAATATGATAAATGAAGTATTAGTTTAATTGCAGTTAATTTAAATTCTAATTGAGTCTCAAAAGTTTGTATTTTTTTCTCAATATTATTACGTAAAAGTAGCTGTAACGGGAAAACATCTACAACGGGACACCTCCTCAATAATTCCATTCTGAACAGGTTTGTGCGCTGCAGTGATATTACGTTTACATTCATAGACAATTTTATAATTTGAAAAATGATCTAATAACGATGTAAATCAAGTGGAAGAATTAACAAATTTTGGAATTTTCATTCGTAACTTGTGAATAGTGTAACTGTTTAGGATGTATTCTTGGTCTTCTTTCCCCAAATGCCCTTCTGCTTAATTTTTGCGGTGCAAAGATGAGGCAAAAAGTTCTAATAAAAAATTACAAAACAAAGTAACGAGTCGGAAGAATCTTTTTCTGTATATATAAACATGGATGTTGGTATATATATACATATATATATGTATATACAAATATATATATATATATATATATATTTATATACGCACATATATAAATATATATATTGTAGCGAACTACACATTAGGCCCCAAACAATTATCAACCAGAAAGAGATTGTTAGCGAGATTCGCCGCACTTTCGCGCTGCCGCGGCGGCGGCGACATCGCCGCCTTATCAGCGGTCGGTGGAGGGGAGGAAGAGTTGTCACCCCTACACGGTGGTGACGTGCGCGGCAAACGGGGGGTGACAAACGGTCAGAGATGGACAGAAAGTGTCGAGAAGCCGAGGTGTAAATTTGGGGAGCGAGAGGCGTGGCCGCGAGCCCAGTCAGCGGAAGTGGTATCACGTTAAGGCGGCCGCCGTCATGCTTGTTCTTCCAGCACACTTTGTTGTTCGATCGAGCTAAATCTTCCAACGGACTAAGGTCAGAATCTCGATTCTTATGTGCCACATCGGGTACATTCCACCCGAACTGCCCGATTGTGTGTTCACGCCGATCACCGTTGGAGATAATTCCATGGGTGCAACCTCCGAATTAAGGTTGAGTTTTGGTTCCCGTGGTTCACTCGGAGATTGTTTTCCCATTATAAAACGTGTTTAATGACTGGTATATCCGTTCCATGTGCGGAGGTGTGAGTTGGACTGAGCGAGCGAGAGGCGTGGCCGCGAGCCCAGTCAGCGGAAATTGCACCACGTTAAGGCGGACGCCGTCATGCTCGTTCTTCCAGTACGCTCTGTTGTTAGAGCGAGCTAAATATTTCAACGGACTAAGGTCGGTATTTCGATTCTTACGTGCCACATCGGGCACATTGCATCCGAACTGCCCGATTAGGTGTTCACGCCGTTCACTGTTGGAGATAATTCCACAGACACAACCTCCAAATTAACGTTGGGGCATGGTTCCCGTAGTTCATTTTCGGAGATCGTTTTGCCATTATAAAACGTGTTCAGTGACTGGTATATCATTCCATGTGCATTCTCATAGTATCTTTGTAACATGTGCAGAAGATAGTTGCAGTTACGGATTTTCGTGTGGGAGGACTTTACTGATTTTTGAAAGAATTTTGTCATGTATTAACATTGAAGCTGGAAGTACCGTTTCTGGTTTTGAAAGGAGTATTATGGATGGTAGTGTCAACACCAAGGTGAAGTAATAAATCTATTAGAGCTATTTAAGGACCATTAAGAAAGTCATAAAATTATATTTTATAGGAATTATTGAAGAAGTTAACTGAACTTAAATATTACGCAAGAAATGTCGTAACAAAGGGTAATTTTCTTTTGAAGATTTGGAAGTTATTCATGTATAATTAAAAGTGTTGTGAAAATCATATTTGAAACGAACTGTTGAAGAAGATGAGCAAACTTGAATGTTGTACAATTAATGTTGTAAAAAGGGGTAAATTTCTATAGCTTCTACAAGAATTTCTGTTGAACATTCTGTTTTTTTTTTCAAAAACTATATTCATTTATTTTAACAGAATAAAGATATTTTTTTGTAATTTCATTTCTATAGTTTTTACAGAAATTTCTGTTGCACATTCTATGTTTTCAGAAACTATATTCATTCAGTTTAATAGAATACAAGATGTTCTTTTGTACTTTCATTTCTATAGTTTAAAAAAAGTCCGTTGAATATTCTGTTTTCAAATACTAAAATTTATTCATTTCAATTGAATACAAGATATTCTTTTTTGAATTCCAAAGAATTTCGTGCACGAAATTATAGGAGAGTGTTGACGTAGTGTATGTCGAGGAATAAATTGACTGCAATTTTCACAAACGGTAAGCACTATGATACTCTGTCAGTTGAAATGCCCTATGACAGTACATTCTCGTCACTCCTCGTCTCATCGGAGATCCCATTTGTTCAGTTAATCGAATTTCTATTTCATTTAATCACAGTATACTACTGTGGTTCTAATTCGTATCAACTAAGAGAGAAATTATTTAAGATAATCTTGCGGTTGATTTTCCCTCCGAGGGTTTTTTTCTAATGCTGTTCAATGTTATTGTTTTCTTTGTTTATTTCTGTATGTTATGGTCATTTGCAATTTGTGACTTGGTTTTTCTACAAAGATTCAATTATATTGATGATTGTGTTTTTTTTTAATTTCAAAGGGAGCCACGTTCCCACTGAAATTTTCCACAGCCGACCTACACGTTCGGTTATATATATATATATATATATATATATATATATATATATATATATATATAAAAGAACTGAACTCTGACACCGTTGGACCGATCTCCATGAAAGTTGGAACTTCTACGTGTTTTTTTCACCCAGATGGTTTATGTTTGTTAATTCGGTTGTAACTTGTCTACATGGAGCTGTAGAACAAAACTAAATATTCACGTCAAAGGCAACCTGCAACACACTCGGCAGCATTTTGAATCTATATCGTCAGATAACTCCTAAAAAGGCGCTCAAAGAAACGTTTCTCATACCGTCATCTACAGAATGAACTCTTCCTGAACATTCTATTACATTTTTGCTGGTCCGGCGCTTCCCGATATTACCTCACCTGCTCAGAGACGTGAAAAATCTGCAAGTAAATGAGAATGAGAGGGACAGAGAGAGGCAGAGACAGAGGAAGACAGACAGGGACAGGGTGAGGGAGGGAGAGACTGAGAAAGGGTGATGGGAGGGGAAGGAGGGAGATGAAGGGCAGAACAACTTCTGCCGGGTTTTCCTAGTAATCTCATATTTTTGGAAGATCATTTTAGGGAAAGATGTTGATACGTTATACACATTTGAAAAACGGTTTCTATAAACGAAAGTGGCAACATTACATTTGTTATACAAACATTTCCCTGCCATGACGAAACGGTGATCAACTTGCTTACTAAATCGAAAGGAAGGACATGATCGAGACAAACGAATGTAAATCGCATCGCTTTCTGAGAACAACCAACGGACATTCACTAACGCGTTCCGCGATAGAAACGGCTCGTTAATTATTGGCCAATGCGTGCGTTTGCAGCGTGAGAAATTCCGTTTCCTGTAATCGTGTGCGTGTAGTCGGCCGGCTGTTCTCTTGCACGAGGGCGCGCGACATCCCCGTGGCCGCGGGCGCGTGGCCTGGTAGCGATCGGGGACAGCTGCGCAGCGCCGCGCGACGTGCAACGGGCTGGGCTGGGGTGGGGGTGGGGGTAACGCGGACCCGGCGCGCTCGCCTCGCGGACGATGTTTCGCCGCTAGGCGCGCTGCCGTCGGGCCGTCGGGGAGCCCGCTTCGCGTCGGCGGCAACGCACAGTAACACCGTACGCCGCGAAATAGGACAGAAATTGATAAATCGGTTTTAGAGAAGAAAATGTAATTTATTATACAAGGCGAGAAGGTGGTAACTTCTATGATGAACCATACCGGTAAGGCTTTTCCCTTTTGTTTTATGTCTTCTATTGGAATCTAATTTCGAAGTATGTAGATTTCATGTAAATTAAACTGAAATAGAAAACCTGTATTTCCTGTATTCTTTCTTTCGCAAACCAGAAATTACAAAGTCAACCATTGTACCTTATAATAACGTCAAAGTACATGCTGGTTCTCAGCACGTTGAAAGAATCAAAGAATGTGTAAAAGTATTGTAAAAACACCCTTTAAATACCCAGTTTTTCTCAAATATCAGTTGAAAAAATTAGGTCGGTGATTTTAAAAGATGAAAGCTCCCTCGTCGATTGTGAGGTATGTTCTTCGAGTAAAACTATTGGAGTTAGTTCAGAGTCAATATTGCCGCAGTGATTCTGACCGAGAGGTCCTAGGGTGCAGGTCCCTATGGTAGTGGGCTTTCAACACTAGCTACATTGGTCGAATTCAGCCGCTGTCTGGAGGAGAATTCTAGTGGCCGGGTGCTTTGATCGCTAGTTTTCCGTTATTTTTTATTAATACTATGCGAATGCTGACTCAATGCCCTATTAAACGGGGCACGGACCGATCTTTTCTTCTTCTTCTTCTTCTTTATCCTATCTCAAGGATTCCCAACCTTTTCCTTTGGCCGACCTGTTTTAAGAAAATTGTGTGGGCTATCGATCTAGTTATGTTATTCTCGACAATGCACAGCATAGACAATCATAACACAAAGAATTTCACATAAATATCTTAAAGATAATTTCTTACACCAATATTTTGATAAATATCTACATTTTAATTCGAAGACGATTCTGAGTAGCTGAGTTTCTAAACTTGTTGTGCAATGGTTACAAAATGTTGAACATTTTTTAACTGGTCTTAACATTTCTTCAATGCATATTCCAGGGAGCGACGGTATTTTCTTTCGCGATGTAGTATCATTGCATATGAAGAGTTATAATTCGTTTTTTTTATACATCCTAAGCAATTAAGGAGCGAAGTTTTCGGATGTTCAGGTGCAGAAAATCTAAATGGAGCGCTTAGCTACAGTAATCCTCAAAATTAAGGTTTTTAAATCTAATTGATTTACGAATTTGGCTGGTTCAATGGAGAAAATAAGCTTGCAGCCCGATTTATTTCATTCTTTGCCGATATTCGTCCGTGGGCGTCCTTGTTCCGCACCGGTTGCACCAACCAAGCTACGCCCGTGATCCGAACGACGGATTCAAAAGAAGAGGTGCAATTTTGTAATTATATGTGTGTGTGTTTTATTGCTTTCATATGAAAATAATCAATTAACAAATTTGTCAACTATCAAACGCCCATATTCGGATATAGACCCCCAATGTACCATTTGGCTGTCATTGTCCCCTTTGAAATTTTAATCGACCCTCAGGGGGACGTTGCCGACCCCGTTGGGAACCTCTGTCCTATCGTCTCCCCGCACACAAACACACACACATGCACTACACTACCACACACACATGCACTGCACTACCACACATGTCGGGAGCTTAGTGCTTGCCTCGACTATGTCGGTGTCCAGCCGTTTCTTAGAGTTAACTGGTGCTCTTGAGCTCTTATTTTAAAAATATGAGCGTAAGCTAAAATGGTCTTGACAATTTGTATAATATTTTTACAAGGATATTTTGAATTAAATTATTATAAGGTTCAAAAAACCAGAAGTTCAAAGTTCACTCCCCGACAAATGGGTCCATACAATTGATAATTAAAATTTAAAATTCAAAAACTCACTTGTAATCACATCAAACTATAGAAATACAAAAAAACAAATTTATACGTGTAATTACAATTTTGTAATTAAACTATATTCATAATATTTAAATTAATGAGAATTTTCCCAAAACGGATAAATGCAAACAATCTAATATGTTATACATCATAACGGAATCTTTTGGATCGCTTAATTCATTCCACACGTCGAGTTTCATTAAAACTCGAAAATTCTTTAATTTTAAGCATTCAAAAGCAAGCAAAAGTCTATTTAAACTCTCTCAGAACTTGTTTTATGAAAACTATATTTTTGATATTTATCGTCTTTAAAAAAGACTACAATTGCGTAAGACTTGAAAGAACTACAAGTAAACTTTTAATAAATTAATTCAAAGTATATGTTTGGTCGAGGCCATTGCCGGATCAGTACCTTGACAAACGGGCCACGGACCATGCCCAATATTTCTTATCATTGGGTGGATTTGTAAAACGTGGTCTGAGCCGCGGTTTTGAAACCGTGGCTTTCACTAAAATATATTGTGACCGTTCGTGTAGGTCGGCCGTGGGGAAATTTCGTGGGTAATTTGGCTCTTGTTGAAATTTTGAAAAAAAAACACAAAGTTGAAAGCCACAAACATTAATATAATTGAATCTCAAAAAAAAAAAAAGAAACACAAATTACAAAATTACCTAACATGCACAGATAAACAAATGAACAAAGAAAAATACAACAATGAACAGCGTAAAAAAAAAAACTTTTGAGGAAAAATCAACTGCAGAAATTATGAATTTCAAAGTTGGCACAAACTAGCATCACAGCAACATCTTCTGTGACAAAAATAAATTGAAATCCAACAAATTGAATCAAAGATATCTCTGGGGAGATGAGTACACATAATAGTACATCAGAGGGTAGAGCACAGGCATTTCGGATGACAAAATGCCTCAGCACTTTCTGTTTACAAAAGTTGCAATTAACCCTTCCTCAACATACACTGCATTAGCATACATAGTAGTTTCTTGCAAAACAATTCACTTCAATTACAAAGACATATGTTGTGTACAATTAAAATGAATAAACATAGTTTTGAAAACACAGAATATTCAAAAGAAATTGCAAAAAAAAAAACTAAACATGTGTGTTTACACTATAAATGTGAAACATTTATTACAACCTACACCTTTGGTTGAAATTAAAAATATGTTGTATTTTTACTCAACAGGCATCCAAATTTCAATAAATATTTCAAGATATTTAAGTTCACTTAAATTCAACAGTTCATTGCAAATATACTTTTATAACCTTTTAATTGTTCATAAATAACCCAAATTGTTTCTAACTTGATTTGGATTTTACACTATCATCAAAATGTTCTTTTTGATTTGAAGACAGAAACTGCACTTGTAGTGTATTAACATGACAAGATTCTATCATAAATAAGTGATGTTCTCCCCTTAGAAAGACACACTACTTCAAATATCTTTTGAAAATAGTCCACAATGATTATGGAAATACCAATGGTCGGGTATATCATACATTATGCAAGAGTGTTAATGGCCAAAAAAAAATATTAAACAATCTGACAGTGAACTACAGGAACAACACTTCAACCTGCATTCTACGGTCAATTGCTTCCAAATTCTCATTACTTTTTATAGTATCACATACAAAATTGTTTTGTCTTTAACACCGACCTTATTTCGATGACCGTGGCGTTCGCCACCAGCGCACAACTCACAGCGAACTAATGCGGCTGCCGACGCTCTGTCTTGGGCCTAAGCACGGGTTCTCTCTGCAACCACGTCTTACTCCAAGACCAGATGCCTTTGTCGAACGCGCATCTGCGGTGTGAATTTAGCCACCACTGGGCCAAACCTCTTTCTCGCTAACTGGAGCTCGCGGCCCCACACCATCAGCTTCCAAATTCACGCTGCTACCTCACGCTGCCGCTTCTCGAAACATTCTGCGCACTCTCCTGACACCGCGGTTACAACCCCTTCTTTTCCGCGTAGGGGGGGGGGGACATCTGTCTTCCCCCCGCCACCCCTCCAGCGACCGCTGATAAGGCGACGGGTTACGTAATCGCGCGGCGAAGCACGCAGACGAGGTCTTTCTTATCGCCAAATAGTGACTGAGCAAGCTCAGGATCGCTACAATATACCTAAAATAGAAAATTGTCGTATCACTATAAATTTCTGTTAGACGAGTTTGGGCTCAGAGTTTATTTGATAGATAATCGTTTATTAAAAAACTGAAATAAAAATACTGAATCACATTATTATAAACTTAAAAGTTTTATTTTTCTTTAACCATAGTTTGTTGAGCAACTTTTCGAGGACATGGATTTTTCCCCATCTTCAGACTACAACGATAATAAGACAAAATTATTTTTCTAAACAACAACAATGAAATTAATACAATAATAATGAAACACTAGCACTCTTTATAAAATAACATGTGAAGAATCATCATTTTGAACAACAAATGATTGTTGAAACAAAATAAATAACGAAAAATAAAACTTTAAAATTTATAATAATGTGATTCAGACTTTTTATTTTAAAAATTGTTTATAAACTAGTGTCTGTGAAATAAAGTCTGTGGCCACACTCGTCTAATAGGAATTGAAATTTATACCACTTGTGAAGTGATCTGGCCCATTACAGGACGGCGGCGCGGGCGGCGGCGGAGTAGCCTACGGCCTGGCGCTTTGTCGCTAACCACCCACGACAGCGGTCGTCGCGCAGCCCGCACGCAACCCCGGCCTCACGTCCAGCTACGCGTGGCCCCGCACGCTTCTGCACGCGTCCATCCGCGTTCCCCACAAGCACTGCCGCCTGCCGGCCCAACGCAGTCGATATCCTTGCGTCGTCAAGCGTCTTGGGCGCACTCGTCGACTGATAAGATTGGAGAAGCTGGGCCTTTAGGGAGACTCAGTTCCGACTTTTTGATTTATTGATTTATTTAGTAAAAAAAAACAGAACAAACAGTGACGATGGGGGAGAGGATCATTTCCACGTATCATATCAATTACGGTGGGAACATGTTTTCTTACAATACTGATGTTTATAATTACATCATGCGTCGTAGAAATCACATACATCAGGTGTCGGTAACAGTTAAAAACACATTGCCTGACGACATTAAACAATTAAAATCGATACACAAATTTAAGTTCAAAGTAAAATCTTTTCTGCTGCATAACTGTTTCTATACAATTAAAAATCATATTGGTAATCAAAAAGAAAACTATTTGTTTTTACGTTGATATTTTATGCATTAATTGGCATACGTATTGTATAATTTTGAAAGGATTTACTATGCTTGTAAAAATAATATACTTCAGCTTCGAAGTCAGTGACAATGTCGTTCAGGTTTTCGTTCAGTTTCCCCTGATATATTGAGCAAATGCAAGATGGCCCTTTGTTCTGTATCTGGACATCAATTAGCTTCACTACGCACATGTTTTGTTAAGCTGTTTGCTAATTGCAGTAAAAGTAGAGCCCGGAGTATGCGCTACTATGTGTTAGCAATACTAAACTAGTGGTGCTACGGAATGGCACAGACATTCCCGTATTAGTTTTCTATTTCCTTTGGTCTCGGCTACCTATTCGGACTTGCCACATGCTCGTGCAAGCTGCCATTTATCGCTGCCCAAAATACATTTTTTGACATTTTCTTAATGTTTCGTTTTCCTAATCGTAGAGCGGAAACATTAATTTTAAAATATTAAAAAACAGTAAAACCTCGTATTAATGGCAAATTAATTTGAAAATTTGGAGCCGTTTTTAAGAAAATGGCATTTGAGTCCTACTAAAAATGCGAAAATTGAAGCACTTTTTCACAAAAACTTCTGAGATTTCGAAAAACTTCATTTAAAGTTATTTTATACACATACACTCTCAAATGCAATAGTGTTTACAAATTTTCGGAAATGTGTACATTAAATGTGTGAGAGACCTTGAAAAAAGTACATTTATGTAACTTTTGAACAATCAAAAAACAAAAACAAAAAACAAATTGAACTTTATGGCATATAAAAGAGTGCAATTAGCACTATCCGTTCCAAAAGGTTGAAGAAAAAAAGTGGAGCCGTTTATGAGAAAATCTTGTGTTTGTAATTTTTTAAAATTGCAAATATTTCATGCAATATTGCGCGAAAACTACTATAATTTTAAAAAATGTACATGACCTTAAGGATAGAACTCGCTTTGGAGAACAAATTTTATTTGGAGGAAAAATTTCTATCTCCAATTTTTTACTTGTAGGAAGTCGCCGAATAAAATTCAAACTTTTGCAGTTTTCGAAAATTCAGAGTTAACCGTGAAAATGTGACATGTGCCACCTTTATAAGTGTATTAAAAGAAGTGTATTATAAGTGTCCTTACAAGAATTTTCAACAAGAAATTTGGAGCCATTTTTGAGAAAATTTCGAAAATGTCCGCGAAGCTTCATGTAAAGTTGCCCCAAATTTTGAAGAATGTTTTTCAAAATCGCAGCGCCTCGACTGGACGTAGATTGACCGGGAACTATCCATTTTGGAATAAATCGCACTTATGGTTTAGGCGCTAATATTGTCCACAGACGGACGAGAGACGGACGAGAGACGGACGAGAGACGGACGAGAGACGGACGAGAGACGGACGAGAGACGGACGAGAGACGGACGAGAGACGGACGAGAGACGGACGAGAGACGGACGAGAGACGGACGAGAGACGGACGAGAGACGGACGAGAGACGGACGAGAGACGGACGAGAGACGGACGAGAGACGGACGAGAGACGGACGAGAGACGGACGAGAGACGGACGAGAGACGGACGAGAGACGGACGAGAGACGGACGAGAGACGGACGAGGGACGGACGAGGGACGGACGAGGGACGGACGAGGGACGGACGAGAGACGGACGAGAGACGGACGAGAGACGGACGAGAGACGGACGAGAGACGGACGAGAGACGGACGAGAGACGGACGAGAGACGGACGAGAGACGGACGAGAGACGGACGAGAGACGGACGAGAGACGGACGAGGGACGGACGAGGGACGGACGAGGGACGGACGAGGGACGGACGAGGGACGGACGAGGGACGGACGAGGGACGGACGAGGGACGGACGAGGGACGGACGAGGGACGGACGAGGGACGGACGAGGGACGGACGAGGGACGGACGAGGGACGGACGAGGGACGGACGAGGGACGGACGAGGGACGGACGAGGGACGGACGAGGGACGGACGAGGGACGGACGAGGGACGGACGAGGGACGGACGAGGGACGGACGAGGGACGGACGAGGGACGGACGAGGGACGGACGGACGGACGGACGGACGGACAGACGGACGGACAGACGTTTTGAAGAAAAAAAACGTATATTTCAGGGGACCACAAAACGTGTATTTCCGTTAAAATCTCGAAATCGATTTTCCGCAGTATTACATAACTTTCCCTATACTACGTATATTGTTCCGTATACACGTACGTATACGGAAAAGTAAATATTAAATCTGTAGTTCGTGCGCCGATACAAACAAGTTTTCTATAACACGAGAGCGAAAATTTCCAGTTATCAAGGGACGATAACCTCGCTTTGTTGCAACGTTTATTGATTACTGAGCTATTTATGGTAATAAGTTGGGTAAGAGATTCCGGAGCTCATGGAAATGTGAGCAGATTGTTCTTCTTCCCCAAACGTTCCATAAAATTTTCACTCTTTTTTGACAAAGTAAATCAAATGAAGTAGACTACTTCACTGAACAGTTGCAAGGCACAATATTGCTGGATGTGCCTCGCTATTCGGACCAGTTGCTTCTGACCCTTCTTAATGAAGTCTCATTAAGAAACGATCATGATTTTTTGTGGGGAAATATTGACTCCGAACCGCACACCCAAATTATAAATTATATTATGGTCGTGCAGCTAAATAACTTCATCATAGGAACCATTTTCCAAGAAACATACTTCCGATGTGTTTCTTCTATTTAGTTTTATTCTCATCAGCATTGATATTAGTTCTCAATTTTGCTACATAAAACCGCTTTGGATTTCAATTCTATTCTTTATTACTATTTCTATATACCCCTTGCCATGGATATCTAGGAAGGATATCTTGGAACAAGAAAAAATGAACCTACCAATGCAATTATTTCGTTAAAATCTGTTAAAAATAGATGGAAGTTATTTCCCTGGATATGTGTGGGTTTGTTTTTGTTTTGATAGCATTAATGGTAATATTGTTGTTGTATTAGTAATATCTGATAAAAAGCATTCGAATATTTCCAAGTTTACAAAAACGATAGATCTGATTGTATATCTCAAAATATACATTAAAAAATTATGTGGTTATGTTAGATCATGCCTATCTATCACATTCATATGATGTCAGCTTTTTAGAAGTGATCATAAATGTAGTACAAATCCGTTAATTTATATTGTTTTAAATATTGTGTTCAACACCTATAACAAATAAACTTACACCAGTAAATAAGATTTTTTTAATATGACAAATTTATCGTTATTACACACGGGTGTTTTTCACGCACGTTATGTAAAAGAAAATATATAAAATATCATATGATAATTTTTTCTTTATATCAGAAGTCTCTTTGATTTATCGCACTTTCCAGAGTGACATTTCACTGTGCCTTGTTGTTGAAGAGCAAAGAGCAACGACCAATGCGTGGGAATTCGATGCGCTCCTCAGTAAAAAGGATTACGTGGGCGGCCAGAAAAAGAAGTAATTGGAAGCAGTTTTGCAGGGAACTTTAACTTCACTTTGACAAGGCAGCCAAGCTTCAACCAAACGACGTCCGTCGACCTTCTCCCGTATTTCAGTATTTAGTAAAAAGACAAAATATGCTTCAGAAATTGAACCGCAAATCTAAAAACAGCTAAAATGTTCCTTAATGGAGGTTCTTTCGTAATATTTGACTTACCAACTACATTAACACGGATGTATTGGAAAATTGATAAAAATTAAAAAACCTCATATTAGACTGTATTTCTTCTAATTTAGTCTTATCTCTCCTCATATCGAGCTCTTTTCTTTCCATTGAGACGTTGTTGCAATCAGTTTTGATTTATTTTATTTTGTACTCTCTTTGATCATTAACAAATGTATTTACACTCTTTTATCATTAACATTTCGTTCGTTATAAAATTAAGTCTTTGATTAACAAGAGCATTGTATCTTCCAAAAAAGTTGTATGGTTTTTATTGGAACTGTGTTGCTAATATGACTGGATAACATTTTTTCTATACCATTTTTTTTCTTGGATTATTATTTACTTGCTACTGGGTGCATCAACTTGCGGAACCGCTTCGCGTATTTCGGTGCGTCTTTTCTTCTCTCTTCTTCTCTCTGACGCCTCTCTTTTTCCATGCTGGTCATCCTTGGCGCTTCTTGTCGGTATTCACTTTACATTTGTTACTTGAAAGATAACTGCTGTACTCATTTTCCGGCCTAGGGGAAGAAGAAGATATTTGATGCCATCTATTTAACTCAGCAGGATTAATAAAGTTCCTATTCGCCTCAACCCTTACAGTTATTATTATGATTCTTACATTTTTATGACATACATTTTTTCAAATCTGAATCAGTAATTGCCTATTCTGTTGCCTGATTGTCTTATTTTATTTTTGAAAAAAACTCTTCTCTTTAGGAAGTATCCGGCTTCAACACACGATAACCAAAGAAGAAATAAGTTTAATAAATTTCTAGAAATAAAATTCTCCATCCATTTCCCCATATTTTTGTGCTGCTAGACGTAATCTTACCTAAGTTGTTTTTTGTATGGACTTCCGCAGATGCACAGTAATGTTCCTTTAGGAGGATAAAAGTTCCTTTAAGTGGATACAAATCACGTCGCACTAAACGCCTGCTAGTTGGGTTGCCTCCATGTACCTCCAGTCTTGAAGGAGATCTGTAGTCGATGAACAGGAATAGTGCCTGCCCAGGGGACTGAGGCGGAAAAAGGTCGGAGACGGTCAAATAGCTCGCAGTAGTTCGTTTAGTGTTTAGCTCAGTCAAATTATAGTTTGTTTTTGATGTTTTGCTTGTGTTTTAGACTTGTTTAATGGTGCCTAAGGAAGATACTGTCAAAAGTTCTGATGAATAAGAAGAGAGCTCGTGTCACAAATATGAAAGAAGTCATATTTTACAAAATATCTAAACCAATATCAACCCAGGCGAAATGTTTCGAGTCGCACATGATCTTTCCTTCTCCAACCTGAAGGCATTCCCACCTCAGTAGTGGAGTGATGGGGAAACTCGTTTAGACCCACGTCTCTTTACGCTTACCTCCTTTTCCTAGTGTTCAAATGGCAGAGTTTGCACTGCCTCAAACGAGCTCGTTTTGCCCTTATTTTCGACACCAGTTAACAAATATCTGTGTCAAAGTCCACAACTTCCTTTATCGATTTCTTGAGGTCGGCTATTCTGACCGTTGTTTAATTTCTGGCGGGTGCTGAAGCAACGGGTCGCGCACGATCCTTCCTTCCCGATCCTGACGGTACTCCCACCCCTCTAGTGGAGTGACGGAGCCACTCATCCACCCGTCTCTTTGCGTCTATCCCCTTTTCCTAGTGCTCAAATGGCGGAGCTTGCACTGCCTCGCACGCGCTCTTTGTGCCTCCAGCGCCAACGCTCTCACTTAATTTTGTTAGAGGCGCGCTCACACGCCTTGCTTCGCTTCTTTTCCCTCCGGCTCTGCCTTGAGTTGGCGACACGCTTGCCTGCAGTGTGCCTCATTAGAAGTTCCCTCGCGCGCAACTAGAACGCTGCTACGAACATTTTCTTCCGTGTTCACGTTTCCCTTTCGTTCTTTTCACTACGAGCTGTTACTATTTAATTGATTACGTTCGTATTTTCTTTGTCGTATTTATATTTACTGTCGGCATTTACTTTTAATTATATTATTTATGTCTCACTTAAGCCAATTATTTAGTAGTCTCTTTTCAAATGTGTTCCTGTGCCTGTCACCATATAAAACTTGATATGCATTACAGTTTTTTCTTAAACTGTTCTTTTTAATTTTTCCTTTTTTATCTGTATTTGGAATAAGCCTCGTAATTGGAGTCTATTCCCATTTTATATCTTGTATGTTAGTACAACATGTATAGTTTGATACAAATACTTTGATGTTTCTAGATTGTAATTTTTTCACACAAACATTTGTGGATTTTCTGAGAATATCGTACAGAGATGTACACTGTTTCATATAGCACATTGAAAAAATATGAAATTGTGAATAAGGATCATGGTGGCGAATAACATTTGGAAACAGTATTTCCCTGACTTTCCCGGTCTTTCAGACCTGTTAAGATAATAGTTCCCTATTTTGAAATTTATTCTTTTACAACTGAAACAATTCTGGTAATGATGGCAATTATTTAAGACAGAGATTAAAATCATACATTTTTTGAAAAACGATTTACAGCTACAGAATGATATTTCTTACGTTTTATTGAAATGATCTCTAACTCTCCCTTTCTCACTACCCATCATTACAATTAATGAAATGCACAGATTAAATAATGAATCAATTGGAAAACTTACGGTTGCGTTTTATAACAGTTATTTGATCATTGAACACTCTAAGCTACATAGCTACATAAGTAGCTACATTCATAACACGACGAAACACGATAGAAAAGTTTGCACTAACGTTGGTTGATTTATTAATGAAGTGACTATATAAAATTTAAACTATAAATGTGAAGTAATCTCAATTAGTATTAAAATATAAATGATCTTACTAATTATTATAATTAAATGAATTTTAATTTTTATAATCTTAATTTAAATGAAACTATTATTTCGATTGCTTATCAAAATATTAAATAAATATTTATAACATTTCGGAGTATTGTTTAGAGGTATTTAACAACCATATAATCAAAAATACATCTGACATTTATTTACGACCACGTAAAAATTAACACGAATTTTTTAATCAATTACTGTTAAATATTATTTGTTCTACAAAATTTCAAAAATATTAGTGTACATAATATAACATACACAGCAACAAAACTTAGATACGGGTTTTTCATACCGAGCTAAGAGAAAGTTCACTTCAATACGGGTCCAGAAATGCTAAATAGGGTTGACTGATGACTTCAATCACCGTGGTTTAATCAACATGTTTTTTTAAATTAATACTTGCTTCTAATAGTAAAAACGCATTAGGTATTGAACGTTGTGCACTAAAATCTAATCGATTAAATGTTTAATCTTTTCGGTTGAAAGAACTTCGGTTTAAGCCCAAAAACATTTTTAACCGAAAATGCTTAACCAAAAAATAATTTTTACAAAAAATGGTTTTAAAAAAAATTGTTTAAAATGTGTTCCCTTGGTTTCATCTAAAAGCTGTTGTTCTTTTTCGGCGGATTTGAACAGTGTCGTGCTAGTTGCGAAGCTGTTTATTTGTTGGAAAGGGCTGAGAGACAGAGAGACAAAAAGCCAGATGGAATATCTGACGGGCTCCCGCACAAAGAACAGGGCAAGAGTGTTGGGTAGTTTTTATATTGCAAGGAGAATGTTATGCAGCGGCAACATGAGAGAAAAATGTCCCATCCCAAGTTGCCACTTCTGAACGACAGAAAAGTCAGCACAGAAATATAAATGGATTTCATACAAATTATAATGTATATATATAAATATTATTGGTCGGCCATACTTCTAAACTTTTAAATATTTCCTGAACATTGGGTTGTCCGAGCGACAGGGCGACGCGCTGCCCGCGGCCAAAATATGTGCATAAGATAATGAAGTAAATAACTCTGTATTTAGCGACTTCAAATATGTTTTTTTCATGTTCAAAACTCGTAAAACTTTATCTAGGTTTAATAAATTTTATGATGGTTCTCGGTTTTCCAGTTATGTCACCCCGAGAAAAATAAAAGAAGTAAAAAAGTTCGAGGAAAAATAAAAGTCTGTGAAATCTGAATCGTGTTGAAGAAGGTAATAAAACCAGTACATGACAGTACATCGACCAATAAGAAACAGTATTTAGCAGTGACGTAAAAGAAACTGGCAAGTTAGGCAAGTGTACCTCCATAGCTGTAGACAGGATATCCACATTTATGCGCACCAAACAACCCCACCAAATCTCACCAATTGAAACCACGAGTTGTGATGACCCTAAATAACCTCATAAAATATTTTAAAATCTGACTCTATACCTTAGGAGAAACTCACTTTTTGCAATTGCTCATGAATAAGTTTTCATCAGAAAAACTCGCCTAAGCATGTACCGCTAGAGACAGACATATGTCGTTAATTTCTACTTTTTATACTTGAAAACTGTGAAGCAGTGGTTTTGAACCCCTGGCCCGGAGGCTGCATAAGTCCCTGGCTTAGATTTTTGCGGCCCGCAAACCAATACTCATTAGAACTACAATGCTTCCCGTTGCCTAAGTTTTAACGGCATGCAAACAAATAATTTTGACCTAAAAGTAAAAGTAGTATTCTTTGGCTATATATGGCCTATTTATTTTTAAGGGTCGCGTTTGGAAGTTTAATACAAGGAAGTCATGCATGAAACAATTACCAAGGTGCTCTGAATTAGTTCGTGTACTAACATTGCAAAGTAAAGATGAAACACGGGATGCCCCTTAATAACTGTATACGGAGAGAGTACTACAGTGATCGGAAGCCGAGAAACATGATGACACCCAACATTACACATTTTGA
Source organism: Acheta domesticus (assembly GCA_031308135.1). Taxonomy (NCBI): domain Eukaryota; kingdom Metazoa; phylum Arthropoda; class Insecta; order Orthoptera; family Gryllidae; genus Acheta; species Acheta domesticus. Next base: position 84,836,428 of record JAHLJT010008446.1, on the reverse strand, counting down.
CGCATTGGTTTCGGAGCAACACATAATTGGAAATCATATGGCTCATGATATTCCGCGCGAACTTGCGTATAGTTAGCGAAAAAACAATACTCACTCACTAGTACGATGTCTGCCGTTTGAAAACAATTGCGCAGTAAAAAAATACAAGAACAATTGGTTTTGCCGCAACGAGTAAACAAGGCACGCCAAACCGCGCCCGTACGAGCTGGTATATCCAGAAGAAGAAATTCAGGGTCGTCAGGTGGGGAGAGCCTGGTGTCCAGGCGACGGTACCACAGTTTTGTGCATTGAAGAGCCCGACTTGTGTAAATGTAGTTTGGTGGGTCCACAACACGCGTGCAGTGAATTCGCTTTCGTTTGAGTTGCAGTACAGCAGCCACTCACAGTACGCCATTCTCCGAGGAAAGTCGCCATCCTGTAGCCGAGGGTTGTCAAGGTCGATGCCACGAGCGGGAGTCAGTGGGGGGAGTGCCACGACGAAATGACCCCTCCACGCAGTTCATTACCTCGCCAGCAGATACGACATCCCTATTGTAAAACGGCGGGGTTACTAATAGTTTCCTTTCCCCACGCTAGTTGCGTAGAGAAGCTCGTGGAATGCTACGGTGCCACGACGCGTGTCACTGCCACCAGTTGACACCACTGCTGTAGCCCTTGCGCAACCGGCGTGAAATGAAGCAGATGCGGCGCGACCTCCTGGAGATCTCGATGCAGTCACCTTCGGGCAAGACCCTAAACATTGCTCGTGGGCTCGTCCTTCGATGCTTGCAATAGTGTCACAAGAATAATACGACGGCACGGCGTTGCAACGTCGACACTTGGAAGCATTTTCCCTATTGCACGCAATCGTGTATCGAGGTGCCGCAACACGTAGCACGTCGGATGCCGGTTAGTGGAATATAGCGTGAAGTACACACGCACAGCAATTCTGGCATTGCCGCGAAATTCCCTCAATACCAAGACATAATACTCGTCTATAGCAGTAGTGTCACGGTCTTCTACTGGTGGCAGTGGCACGCGTTGTGGCACCGTAGCATGCCACGAGCTTCTCTGCGCAACTAGCGTCAGGAAAAGGAACTGTTAATAGTAAACCCGCCGTTTTACAATAATGATGGTGTTCTCTCTTGTGGCGGGGTGATGAACTTCGTGGAGGGGCGATTTCGTCGTGGCACTCGTGCCACGGACTCCTGTTCGTGGCATCGACCCTGATAACACTGGTCTATAGTAAACATCTCAATTTCCGCCATTTCACAAGTTTGCTCGCCCGGGCCTGACAGTATTGCTGAAGTGATAAAACGTTACCTTCCACAAGGTCCAGAAAACTGAGCCGGGCCGGGGGTGACCGCCTCTAGAAAAGCGCAGACAATAAATTCTGTGAAGCGAAATCCGCCCACCGACGCAGCATAGCATTAATTTGCGTGAAGCAACGCCGAACACAAAAGCATTTAGCTGCTCTCGAGTACGGTACAGTGCTGTGTAAAGAACGCATACTCAATTTCTTGAAGGAAAATAAGTGTTTTATGAGTTATGCACAAACATTTTGTATATTCTTGTCTTTCACCAGATGGTGAATATGCACTTCTTGGAAATGCACTTTTTATTGTGGGTAATTGTGAATACTCTCCTTAACGCGCTTATCGATGAAAACCAAGAGGGAAAGAGAGAGAGAGAGTGAAAGAGCAAGCAAGAGAAAGATAGGAAAAGAAAGAGAAAGTAAGAGAGGGAGAGGGAGAGAAAGGAAAAGAAAGAGTGAAAGAGAGATAGATAGAGAGAGAAGACATATATCCATAGAGCATTGCCTCCATGTTATTGCGACGCGTTTTCCCTTCAAATGTGATAAGAGCTAGAACGTAGTGGAACGTTTCGTTATACCACTGCCTATCAATCACGACTGCAAGTTTTGAGAACTACGATGCGAGTCAGACAGAGGTTGTCTCTGTCGCTCTACAGAATATAGTAGTCAGAAGATTGCTCATGTTGAGCGTCGCGAATATCCGTGTTAATAGTGAATTAAATACATCTTAGACAAATGAGAGTTCCGTAGCAGCGTAATTACTCCCGAATAGTGATTGCTATCCCAATAATATGGAGCAAGGACAACTATAGGGAAGTTCTGATTTTCATTACTAAAATCAATCTATGCGAACTAGATTGCAGTGTAAGTGCAGCGTAGAGGTAATTTCTGAGATTGGCTACGGTGTGAGAGGCTCTTTGCGAGTTCGCCAGGGCAAGGTGTACCACCAACGCCACCTGCCACCGCGTTACCAATGGATTATTGTAGGACTCGTACTTTCCTTTTACTAACTCGCCTTACTATATATCTAGTAAAGAGAAAGTATTGTAATAAGTCTGCAGAAATCGGCGATTTTTCCACAGAAAAACTCGTATTGTGGGACTCTGGTAACGAAAAATGAATAAATCTCGATCCTAAAGGTAGTAAATTACTTCTAATATGTAACATCAGGATATGTTTTGTGGGTCCGTGATACCGAAAAATCTTTTGACGGCCAAACACGTCTGTCTGTGGTCAATGCTAGCGCCTAAAGCTTGCAGAAGATTTTCTCCAAAATTGTTATTCTGAGATCGAATTGAATGAACTCGAGACCATGCGAGTTCGAAACCGACATTTTGATTTTGGAGGGTACTTTACGTGAAGCCTAAACATTTTCAAAATTTTCTCAACAATGGCTCGACCTTTTTTTTTATGATACGTTGTCTTCGGATAGCGTAAATAACGCTTAAAAATGGTGCTTGTGGCAAATTTTCGTTGAACACTGATTTTTCGAAAATTGCAGGTTAAGTAAAACCATAGGCATATTTGGCAAATATAATAACTTCAGATCGACGAAACTAAATATTATTTCCTCACCCTCCACATTTGGGACTGCGCGTTTGAACTAGGTGTAACTGCGCCAAGGAAAGAAAACACTCAGAGAATGCCATGGTGCGTGCGCACTATAAAAATATCCACGTACCCGGTTTGCTCGCTGTAAACGAATCTCACTCCCCGAAAGTTCTTTCTAAGAGCACTATTGCAATACTTTCTCCTCGCATGCTACCACACAGTTGCAAAGACCCTCGTACTGCCTCTATGCCCTCTGCCCTTCGTTCTCCGCCCTCCGCCCTGCACCCACCGGCACCATCCACTCACTGGCAGCACTCCGCTCGCAATCTGCTTTCATTTCACTCGCCTGCCCTTCTCGTGATCCGATTATTTTTACTGTCCTTTTCCTCTTAGTTCATTGTCTCTTTTCCATTTCGTTTGTTTGTCTTATGTTGTATTTAAAAAATCCTCACTACATTCAGGAAATTTTTGAAATTTTTATCTGCTCTCTTAAAAGGTATTCTTTGGTTTATTCTTTAATAGGGAAGAAGAAACCGTCGATACGATTCGTTTCACTCATTTCTAACCATTAGAATATTCCCGACGTTGACTTTTCTCTCGTTTTTAAAAACGATTAACATAAACTATTTCATAGCTGTCCTGAAAAAGTGGTAATGAGATTACTAGAGGCAAGACTCTTCATTCTGTACACCTCGACCCTAAGGTGACCAGCATTATGGTGCTGACATAACATCCTGAAGAAAAGAGTATTCATTAAATATAAAATGACAGAATGGGTCAGCAAGCTCTTGAAAAAGATTAGCTATAATGTGGGTAGGCAAGGTATCTAGAATAATATAAGGTCAAAAACCACATGATTATAAAACATTTAGAACTCATCCACCCGTTAGCTACCAATTAGTAAATCCCATAAGTAAAACTCTTGAAATTACGTAAATAAACATTAAGACGTGACGAACGTATACATAATCGGAAAAATCGGAAACTTTTCATTTATTGAACTAAAGGATGGACGCTCATTGGTACGTTGGAAATGTATGAAAATTGATAATATTAAAACATGCGGACAGACACACATTTAATTTACACCCATTTATTTGGTATGCAAATTCTTTAACATATACAATTGAAAAGAAGACTGGCGTATACAGCCATCTATTTGTGTAAACTATTCCTTCACATATTATTACCCCTTCGTGGACTTTACTACAGTTTTACATTTTCTAAGTATCATGATATTTAGTAAGTAAACTTTCTGCTTCACTTCGGTCGACTTACGATAACAGTTGTAATGAGCATTGTGACTCAGGTTTCTAAACTTATTTAAATAACGGATTCGCTCAGCTATACGTTGCCTCATAATTGTGGAAATTTGTTTCAGATTGATATGACAAATCAGCTAAAAAGAATGCGAGTAACAACGAACCCCAATTCTCTTGTTCGTTATTTGCTACATATTTTCTACTGCTTTTTATAAATAGCTTCGCGTAAGCGCCGGAAATATTCTGCTGATCAATCTCATTTTAAAATTCCCTTTGCACCAAAATACACCTAAATAAATGCCTATTATAAGTGATTATTTTGTAAGTAGTATTCATCTAAGTGTGAAGAAAAAAGTTTAAAAGAATGTGAGTGAAAAAGCAACGCGAGAAGGTCATTACGGTTTCAGGAAAATGAAGATATACCTGGAAATTGTAATAAACGCACACGAGTTTGTGGGGAATTTGGAAATGACAGGCGAGAACTGAATCTCCCTACCTACCGCGGTTTTTGCGTGCAAACCGCGTGGATGTGATTGTCAGATAGTAGTGGAGAAATTCGCTCATTTCAATACAGTCGATATCTCTCTTTCGCGCCGCGCGCCCATCGCCGCCCATCACGCCCGCCCATCACGCCCGCCCGGCGCTCACACGTCACTTGCACAGCGCGCCCGGCGCTCCGTTGTGTTGCAGCGCCAGCGCCAGCGCCCGCGCTCTCGCTCACGTCCACCGCCACTCCCACCCGCTCCCACGCTGCACCTATAGCGTCCTATCGCGTTCATCTGCCTGCATCCGCGCCCACCATCGCTCTCCCGCTCCCGCCGGTTCCCCCTCCCCCTACTCTACATGCCCATCGCTGGTCAACCCGCATTCCCCCGCGTCTACCCGCGGCTATTTTCGCCCACTCGTGATTTCTCGTTCTCACCCATACTCACCCAGTTCTATCTATTCGTGCCCATCTCCCGCTCCCCAGTGCCCATCTCCCGCTTTTCAGTGCCCATTTCACGCTCACCCGTGCCCATTTCACGTTCACCCGTGTCCATTTCACGCTCATCCGTGCCCATTTTCACGCTCATCTGTATCCCATCTTACGCTCCCTCGTGCCCACATCATGTTCGCCCGCGCCCATATCCCGCTCACCAGTGCTTATATCATACTTACAAATGCCCATTTCCTGCTCACCCATGGTCATCTCACGCTCACCCGCGCCCATATGCTTTCATCATGACTACCCTCGTTCATCCGAGGCCAACCACCCCACCCACGCTCGACTGCACTCCGGCTCCCATTCTCTCACTCACGCGCGCCCACGTGTGTTCATCCGTGTCCACCCACACCCACCTGAGTCCAACTGCGCTTACCGGCGTTCTCCTTAGTTCGCCCTGCCGCACTCGCGCATGCCTGCACCGCCCCGCCCGCGCTACCTGATACTCTCCCACCCTCGCTGCGTTCCTCCACGTTGCCTGCCACACCCTGCATTCCCGTTAGACTCGATATGTCTCTGGGGATAGACCTCTGGCTTAAAGTTGAGGTTATTTTGCCATTCAGTCGAAAGGACACTCGTCGACCCCAATTGAATCGAGATATTTCCCCCAAATTGCAGCGTGCCACTTAATTCATTCTACTAAATATTCGACCGAATCCAGCCATCTCAACATTTGCGCAAGGGATTAAGGTACAGGTGGCTTAGGGCATCAACTGATGTCACTGGAGTGCCTCTGACCGGGAGGTCATAGGTTCAAGTCCCAACGTGGCAGGATTTTCGACACGAGCTTTTCAGCTAGGTCGAATTCAGTTGCTTCTGGAAGAGAATTCTAGTGGCCAGCTGCTCTGATAGATAGTTTTCCGTGCTTTCTCCGATCCACACCAGCTGAATGCCGGAGCAGTACCCGAACAAACAGGCCATGGACCGCGCGCAATTTTTCATTCCTCTTCCTTCTATCCTCACCCCTTACTTACACATACTTACACTAACATGCTCTACACCATCACCGTTACCGGGAGACCGGTCGGGGGCTTAGAGCTTGTCCCG
>JAHLJT010008446.1:84707535-84820019 GCA_031308135.1 Acheta domesticus | reverse complement strand
TTCAAATTATCGGTTTATAAAGTCAATTTTCTAGAGGTGGTAAAACGCGAAAAGAAAGAATTTAACTGAACTGCGAAGAGGAAGAGAAAGTATGGGTAGGTATCCTTTACGGAGAGTAACAGTATCGTCTTTAACTTGCGTGGCTGTACTTTCCCCTCTGCCTTTGACTTCCCTCTCGTTCCTACTCCGCCAGAATATCACAGTTGCCGTTCGACGTGAACGAGACAAAGAGATGCCGAGAGAAGAGTGAGAGAGGGAGATATGTCCATCCAAGCGAATGCGTTTGCATCGAGTTGGAATTTTACCACTCGAACGTTCGAGTAGACGGATTCATCCAGGATTCCTTTCCGATGCTGCATATGTTTTATTTACGACAGTCTTGCTACTGGAGTATACTTCGGCGAAATGTATTTTCACAATATGTGAATTTTACGTCTTTCCATTACTTCGTTCTAAAATACTTCTACTGAAATGAGTTCATAGCAGAATTCATCGAAAATTTCTTACGTGAACGATATAAAGGAGGGCAACACCTCTCAATTTAATACAAATTTAATTTCGCGCGTTGAGTTCTGAGAATTTTAGGAAAACATTCTCCGAATAGCAATTGGAAATGAAAAAAAAATTACATGAATAAAAATGTTTGTTGTCTAAGATAATTACTGTTTGTTTCCAGAGATGTGATGGCAATTTTTCAAATCTGTGTTTTATGTAAATATCTTTCAGAGTGTCCAAATGAAAACGAAATAAAAATATGTCGAAAAATAACACCAAAAATGGTATTCATTATAAATACATCGTTCTCGACGTTTTTTTAAGCGTTGCTTTTCAGTGCGTAAGACGTCTTTTCATTATCCCACGGATTAAATATTTCGTTTACTTTCATGGATGCTGTAAATTGATTGCACTATTCGAGAATTCTCAAGGGAGAAAAATTGAGCCACTTAAAGACGGATATTTAGTTTTCTGTTAGACTTTTAATTTAATTTCTTACCATGTAACGAAGGGCACGTGCTCGTAAAAGCACGCTACAATTACGACTTCACAACTGAAATATTTGCCAGTAGCACGCGAGACTGTTTCACTTCTAATGAATGGTAAAACTTTCGGTGCAACAACCAGTCCAATGTTCTGTTACATTTAAATCCACAAAGCAATGTTTACAGTGTGTGGATATTGCACTATAAATAGAAAGAATATCTGATGGTTTACATTCAAAAGAACATCTGAACAGGGCGATAAGAAACTAATTTGTCTGCTCCCAAAGTGATCGATATCAATCTCTTGGAATTCGACTGGAACTTTCTTAGAGGGTCGATTGTTTTCTAAAAGACGGAGATTCTCGGCAGGTGAAAATAGACCCCTAACTAATAATTTTTAAATAATAAATATTAATATTATTAGGTATATACTTCTGTAGGATATTTATTTCATATAAGCATCGAGCATTTCCTTTAATTTTTGCTTGAGAATGCTTTGAAATTAAATGTTGCAAATGATAATGACATCTGCCATACACCTGAAATATTTTTCAATTATTTATTAACTAGAGAAATTGTTCTTGTAATATGTTGAATAAAATACAAGCAAAGACATATGCATTCTGGTATTATGTCTTTGTATTTTTATTACTTCTGACTTAAGTTATGGCCATTTTCTATCTTAAGTTGTGTTTACCAAGTTTTACTAGTATTTGGGCTGTTTTTTTTAAATAACTGAAGCTTCTTTAGTGACACTGAGAATAATGATTATTATCCCAAATTATGTTCTTTGTACTACTATCTACATTGTTTTATTTGTTTACTTTGTGGTATTATGTAAAACTTCATATCACTGCAATCTGTACATCTTGCGATACGCGTTAACCTATGAGCGAAACGTAGTGTAACAATGGATTTATCAATGGATCATTGAATGTTATTCTCTGACAGTTTTGAGTTTTTGAATATCTTTGAACATACGTTTTCCTATATCTTGTTATTAGACTCTCAGTATTGGTTATATTTACCGCAGAAGGATAACGAAAGTATTTATGAATACATGATTGCACAATCAGCAAATAATGCCTCCAAAATGTGATAAAAAATTTATTCTTCATAAAATACGTGTATCAGAGACTGCATATTTCATATTAGTATGTAAATTAACGTAAACTGACAAAGCACGAAAACAAGCGAGTTAATTTTGAATCCGGAGTAAACGTATTAAACTCCTTTAAGAAAGAGAAAATAATGAATCTTTACTTTGATTTCCATGTAAAGATTAGAAGAACTTATTGACCAACTTTGAGCACTAAATATATTCTTAGAGAGTCACATACTAGTTAAAAGCAAATCTTATATTGTGAAAGATATCAATAATGGACGGTTTTCTACATAGTTTAGAGTATTTAAGAAATTTTGGATTTGAATTCATAATGAATAATCTCCCTCATTTCATTATCTTTCTTTTTCTCTCCCTCCGCAACTTTCCTCACTCTGTCTCCTTAATGAACACTTCCTCCTCACCTAAAATTCTCTACTGCGTTTTCACTTCCAATAAATTATGCGTTACACTGGTATCTCTATCACCAATGAAAATCTACCCAGGCAAAACTCCCGGCCCTTGCAACATATCCCTCTATGAAAGACAGTCGACCATTTAGAAACTGACGATCCAAAAGACGACAGAAATATTACAAATTACACAATTGTTCAAATTATGGGACTAAAGCGTGTATTTTTAATGTTCATAAATTCCATGATATAAAAATCTGAGAGAAACGCTGAATAGCTTATTGTTACGCACACCAAGTAGTAAATGTGTGAGTGTAACATGTGTGGTAGATGTAACCGTGTAAGAAGGATAATATTTTACAAAAAATTCTTTACTTTAATAATTTGATCTGGTCTGTAATTTAAACTGCCTTCTCTATTCCCTGTCCGCTTGCCGACACCGCCACTCACCTGTGATCCACTCCTCCTGCGCCGTCTCCCTGTACTCGATGCTGAAGGCGGCGATGGGGCAGCCGTTGTCCTTCCAGTGTTTGAGTTGCAGGGTGATGGAGCTGGTGTTGGCGTCGAGGAAGAGCGCGTGCGCGGGCTTGAGCGGGCGGTCGCCCTCCGTGCGCGCGTGCAGGGTGTTGCTGGAGGGCCCGCTACCCACGGCGTTGACGGCGCTCAGCTGCATGCGGTACGCCGCGCCGCACTCCAGCCCCGTCAGCCGATGGTTGGTGGCCTCTCGGCGCAGCGTGCGTTCCTGCCAGTCGCCGCCGCTCGCCCCGCCCGCGCCGCCCCCGACCCCGCCCACGCCACCCCCGCTGCCGCCGTTGCCGTCCCCACCCGCGCGCCGGAAGTTCAGCATGTAGAAGCGCACCGCGCTGCCGCCGTTGTCGACGGCGTCCCATTGCAGCTGCAGCCAGGAGGCGCCCGCCGACGCCACGCGCAGCTCGGGCGCCGCCGGGGGACCTGCGTGCAGTCATCACGCTCTAATCAGTAGGGCTCGGAAAGGGCGTCTCGAACAGGGCGTCTCGAACAGGGCGTCTCGAACAGGGCGTCTCGAACAGGGCGTCTCGAACAGGGCGTCTCGAACAGGGCGTCTCGAACAGGGCGTCTCGAACAGGGCGTCTCGAACAGGGCGTCTCGAACAGGGTGTCTCGAACAGGGCGTCTCGAACAGGGCGTCTCGAACAGGGCGTCTCGAACATGGCGTCCCTAATTCGGGTGTCCCAAACAAGGGCGTTCCGACAAAGGCGTTCTGGTCCGAAAAGGGCATTCCGAACAGGGCGTTCTGAATAGGGCGTTCCAAACTGTGTATTTCAAACACGGTGTCCCCTACAGAGTGTCCTGAACAAGGTGTCTTGAATCTAGTACTCCTAATGGGGCGTCCCGAACAGGGTGTTCCGAGCAGGATGTCCCAAACAGGACGTCCCAAGCAGGACGTCCAATGCAGGGTATCCTAAACAGGGTGTCACGAACCGGATGTCTCGAGCGGGACATCCCGAGCGGGGTGTTCTGAACAAGGTTTTCTGAACGGTGCGTTCCGTTCATCACGCACGTAAATCTGCATTAAAGAAAATGAATTAACAACTGAATAATCAAACTGAATCGGATAGCAAGTGAGTAATCGGCGTTTGTCACGGTTAGTCCCCTTCCAGACCATGAGTCGAGCCAACTGAGATATTCGATGCGTCTCGGTCTCTTGGTGGGAAAGTGATAGTTTTTTGCAGATCCATCCAGAATATTGTCAGAAATTTATTTAAAATTATGTTTTTGTTTTTTAACCAACTAATGCGTTTTGGGGTACTTACAGCATCTATAGATGTTCATTCGAATCCTCTGGACAAAACAAATCTAACGGCACGATCCTTAGCTCGTTTTCTTTAGGATATTCTGGAAGAATTCTGGAACAACGCGTGCTTTTGATGGTTTCAATGTACTTACGTTCTCGCTGTTTGTACTCTGTATATCATTTGATGTGGGACGGAGATTCCAATATCTGGACCTCTCGTTTGGACTACTCGATGATAAAGTTCCAGTCTTGTAATTTCAGGCGAATGCTTTTCGTAGTTTAATTTGTTGAATTCTGACTTGTGCACTTTTAATCGTGTGTCGTCGAGTGCAAATAAAGTCCGATTGTACATCACGTAGGAACATGTGTGCTCCAAGAACTGTCGTAATTGCCTTCTTTGAAGTGAGGGACGGCACCCAAAATAAATGGTTGACCTACTAGTGCTGTGCGTAATATGGCGCCGTATGGCAGACGCGTTTCTGTTAGGGTCACGTGTATAGACGTCTGTAAAGACCTAGGTGGAAAAAACAAGTTTGACAATTTTCATTAGAAATAAAAGATGTGACGTATTTCTATTTTATTTTATGTTTCCTCTCATTACTAAAGATTTGTGTTGCTAAATACTTTATTGCTAAATATGTATTACTATTTTATTACTAAATATTCTAAGTCTCTTCTCATTACATTTTTCACAATACTAAAAGTACTCTACGACCATGTAGAGAACAATATATTAGCAATTTTTCCCTCAAAGATGTTTAATGGACAAAGGAAAGTGTTTGATTCCAAAGTGTCTCTAAGTTTACAAGTAAATTAGTATTTCTGAATCTATTGTTTGTTTGTGAAAGCTTGGAAGATACAATATTTGGTCATTTTCAGTAAATTCCTTTAATGGATATTTATAAGTAAACAGTTTATAAATGTATTATTTGGATAGATAAATTGAAAATGTAAAAACGATGAAAGTGGAATAAATATTTGATTGGTTTACATGAGATCGTATATTTTAGTTATTGTCTCAATACTAGTACATTGTCTGGAAAAATAGGTCATTGCACATAATTTAATAATTTATCAAATGTGTCATCAAATTTTCACTAAAACATTTGGTATAACAAAGCACATACTCCAACCGCCAGGTTTTTTTGTTTCATTTAGGAAGTTTTCAAGATAGAAACTTCATTCAGCAATTGAATTGTTTGTGTGTAAATAACAGTCTCCGCGATTTCACGTTTTGCGGGAAAATAGAATATGATATCTCTTTTTTTACGGAAAGTCCGGATATCCATAACGTACGAGCGAATTATCTTAGCCATTTTTTGTCCGTTCCTAATTTTGATTTTGATTTATTTAGTCAAAAACTGTAAGAAACTGTCTATGACGTATGGGGGAAATGTACCGTCTGCGCACGTTTTCTGTAGCTCCAGAAACTCTTCCCAGCGTTTTAACTCTAAATAGTTGAATGATGAATAATAGATAAAAAAATAAATAAAATTATATATTTAAGTTTAAGCGCAAGGTAGCAACAATAAAAAAAGTAGATATTTTCGATCCCGAGTTACATTAAAACTTATTTGCATCGGTAAACGAACTGCGCATTTGCTTTTTTGTGATACTAACAAATTACTAAAATATCCCCAGCTCTACTCCTACCACTACTAGCAATAGGAGAGTTCAACAAAACGTGCTGATAGTGAATCCACATTTATATCCAGAATCCAAAAAGCGGTAACCTCAGCATTCACTCAATGGGTCAGGGAAACTGCACAAAAACCTGATTAAGATGGATTAAAATAACTTGGAATGTAGACAAGGCTACTCTCACTCGCATTTCTGGTACTTATATACCTTGCATATTTCCTTTGTGAGGGTCATCATTGTGACCAATATATGAAGTGGCGGTACATTTACTACAGCTTTATCGCACATTATATCGGACATTATAAGATCATAGAACTGTATCTACTTTTTTTGTCTCGCACCCCTTTTAATGTACCAATATATTTTTCGTATACGTGCTCTTTTTCAAAATCATTGTATGGAATTCTTTATTATTGCCCCATTTTCTCCATCATTCATCGTTCTTCTACAATCTCGGGCTTGAGAAAAGGGAATATTATTAAATAAATGAATTGGGTTGTTAGTATGAAATGAGCTAGTAACATTACTCAACTTTAGAGCTTCAGTCCTCTTCACCGCCGAAAGTTTTGTTAGATCTAATTATTAACAATTTCCATAAGTTGTAAATAAATAATTGTTCGCTAATTGGTAATAAATAATTGAATATTCTGAATGTTTTTGCTTTTTACTTTCTTGTGGAAGTATTATAGAGAAAATGTAATTTTACAAAAAAAGTCCATATTTTTCAGGTAATACGCATTTTGGGATCCCTGATAGACACAATCGGATAGATATTTTCCAAAACGTCTGTCTGTCCGACCGCTGTCTGTGAACAACACTAGCGTCTAAACACATAGGATTTTCACCAAAAGGGATATTACACTGATATATCAAACCACACTCGTCCTGAAAATTTGAAGCCGATCATTTAATTTTTGGGGGTACTTTACATGAAATCTCTAGGACATATTCAACATTTTCGAAATTATGATGTTCAAGAGATAACTAAAGTGTTAGTAGGGTGGAAGTAGTAATATTATGGTATTGCATAACCGTTAACATTAATACGAGAAAATATGTGCTGTTCGGCGCCAGAAGTTTAATATTTAAATAGTAAGTTAACAAATAACAATTACTTTTAAACTGAGCATAAATGCCAAATTCTTCAAAAAATATTGAGTCACCTGGACACTTCACTAATAGCCCCCTCCAAAGGAAGATCATGGTTGTACCGCTGGCTTCTACCAATACCTTCAGTTTTTTTCACGCCTCTTTACTGTAATAATAGAACTGCTTATTGCCTCATCATACCCACATGAAATGGAAATTTCTCAAAGGACGTCACGACGAAGTAATATAGTGTAATATAATGTGGCGGAATGTGAAAAAAGTTTGAAAGAAACTAGAACTCCCTCCAGAACATTACTGCTTTGATTATACGCATAAACTGACAGAAAACTGAGAAATCTGTGGCCTTGTGAGAAATGTCTGTGGTTTTGTTTGATACACAGAAGTAACGGAAATAGCAAAAAATAAAACAGTATCCATTTTGACCCAAAAATCCAATTAATTAAACACCAATTTCTCATGTCTGGTGTTACGAATATATTCTCATGCTCAGTGCGTCATTGTCGACGTCGTGCCTCAAGGAGGAATAAAGCTTTAGTTCCCACTTGCGCTGTTTTGGAACAGACAAGTTCTGCTGTTGAAGATCACTAGTTATTACTACAACTGGATAGAAACAATTCAAACAAGAAGAAATCAAGTCACAAATCCTCAGACAGGGCATCTGAAGTCCTTTCAAATGTGCAAATAGAATAGGACAGCTGATGTTTTCAGATTGGATGTTCGCATTTACTATAGATAAATCATTTCAAAAATTTTTTTTAAGTTCTTTTACAACTCACTGCTAGATGTCAATAAACAATTGTAATCGATATACAGACTGACTAAATTCAACGTAGTTATGTAGCTAGTGTCGAAAATCCCGCCGCTGCCGCCGTCGGAACTCGAAACCTAGGCATCCCCGATCCGAGCGGCTGCAGTAGCAACAGTTATTGTCCTGAGTTAACTGACCAGGTAAATTGCGATTTATGTGAATAAGTTTGTCATACTATTGTGCGTAAGAAGATTATTCTTTTACAATTTGCTGCGACGTGTAATTGAGCAAAGTAATCTATTAAGTAGTGTGTGCTTAGCACATCCATAATGGGTAAATACGAACTCAGAGGGAGAGGATCTTTTCGTTTTTCTAAATCACTAACATGTTTTTGAATTATTGAATTATACCACATTGATTTATTTGTGTTTTTTGTTCATTTTGTTTTATCTACCTGCTATAAACTTCAACTTATATTATTATCTGAAGCGAAATATAATTAATATTGAATTTTCGCAGGTGTTGCTTTAATGCGGGGCGTTACTCTGCACGTAATACATTCCTGCCAACAGGTGAGAATATGGTTTCAGAGCGACCCTTTAGCCGCCGAACAATAAAAGCGCATCGAAACATTCTTTTGTTTGACCACGAGTCGATTACATGTCGAAAGCGTTGAACGAGCAACAATTCGCCACGCATGTACTATTTTCATCTCGCAGCCTTTTTCTCGCCGTTTCTTTCAGTGGTGCTGCTCGGATAAGCTGCCGCAGCGGACCGCGCCCCTGGGGCGTTTATGTGCAGCTGACCACGCGGGCGTTCGCACGCGCGTTTGTGGCGCGATCCCTCCCGCTGGTCAATCAAAGCCCACGCTCCACCTCTGGCGGTCCCTGGCACCTGCAAGCGCTAGGATTGACTGTTAAATCATGGTTTGCAAAGAGTTTACAATTACATTGCTGCATCAGAATGTTGGAAGTGCCTTTACATGAGTTGTGGTAAAAATGAAGTGTTAGGACAGATTGAAGGAAAACAGTTGGTATAAAACATGATAAAAAAGTGACGCGAGAAGGGAGAGTGATTATTTTTTATTCTAAATCTCAACCCAAATGAACTTGCTAACAAATCTAGGGTTTTGGGTTCTCGATCCCGAAAAAATACTTCTGCAAAAACGGCTGATATTTTTGTCCGGTTTGTCCGACTTTCAAAAGTTAGGCCCTTGCATCGTTAATATCTACGTCACATGTATAGTTCGTGAGTTATTGGAGTTGAAGTCTCCAGAGCTTCTAATAATCTCTGATGAGTGTCATACTTACAAATAATTCTGGGTATAAGGGAACACAAAGTAGCTTATTTTCAATGATGCTCAAACATTTTTCTGAAAAAAATCCTTATTTCCTCAAAAAGGTAACCTACGAAGGGTTTGTCTGTTCTATGCATTTTAGATAGAATATTATCCATTAAACTATTAAATATTTGAAAAATTGAGAAATATTAGTAAATGACACATCTTACTTTCCCGCCTCCTACGTACGCATTAAACGGAAGGTTTACGTGCGCGTAATGCTGCAGCAAAAGTAACGAATTTTTGGCAAAAATCTTGCGAGTCGCTGATAAAGAAAAGTGATTTTAAGGAAAATATCTGTTTGTTCCTTGGTCTGTCTGTTCACCAGTGGACAACATTAGCATCTAGAAAGTTCAGACGTTTTTCCTCCAAAACTGATATTCCCCATCAGTCTGACCGTGTTCAAGATTCTGCGAATCTGAGACGGCCAATTTGATTTTGGGAGATAATTTACAAGAAGTATAAACATTTTTAAATTTTCTTTCTCGCGTCATCCTTTCAGATTATTTTTTCACGAGAACAGAAAACTACGCTCATAAAAATAGCACAGGTTCCATTTTCGTTGAGCTGAATTTTCGCAAGACGGAAAATTCTGTGTTTACCATCTCTCTTCTAAAATGTGTGAATCATTAATATATTAATATGTTAACATTATGAACATAAGTGTCACAGTGCGATGAAATGTTTTGAAGCTGATCACTTTTGACAATGAAAATGCGATGGGAAATTCCATACAAATGATGTTTCACATCTCGCATTTGCTTCTCATTGATAGGCAACATCTCGCGCACTAGTGTGCAGCAGATCACTATCTCACGTAGCCAAAATGATTTTGCGTGTCTGCGTGTCGCGTTCGCGTGATGTCACATTTCTCTCGTGTCGGTTACCAAAAAAAGACTGACCTGACAGTAGGGTGAGATGGGCTAAATTATGGTATACATTAGAGACCAAATTATTCAATAAAACAAAATTATTCAGATTCTTTTTGAATGTTCTGGGATATGTGGATCTCTTTACCTGTGAGAGAGAAGAGAGAGATGGGTTAAGAATCGAATCCTACTATATAGAAATTAAATTTCTAAAAATAAAGCAAGTTTCTCGAAACATGATGCAACGGAATGGAATGGTAATTAAAACTAGTGGTGCTTCAGACACACATACTTTCCCGCTCTGCTTCTATACGGTCCTAATTGCTATTCCACTACTTCATAAACAAGCAAAAGTGTATTATACCAGCAAACCTTTTCGGTACCGAGACCCGACAACCGAAATTCAAATTTAACGAACCGGCACTTATACCACTACGCAACACCAACACCGCCTCTGTCGAACAAAGCCATGAACGAATAGAACCGACCTATAAAATAGTAATGCATGATTAAGAAACAATTGATACGATGGTAATACGTTTAGAAATACAGAAAGAGAAGTAAAAAATTGTTAAAACTTAAAAATTTGAACAAATATATACAAACATTTCCAGGACATTTATCGCAATTTCTTATATTTAGTCAAAACTTAATTCTATCCATTTTATCTTTAGGAGCCGGAAATTTTCGACATGAGAAAAAATATGTCTTTCAAACATGACCAAGAAAGGCAGCGATAAATCGCATTACGAAGTATTCGTAAGGCTAGAAAGTAATAAAAATTTCGGAACCGTTAGGGATTGTAAGTTTATCGCATGACTTCTGGTTGTATTGTATTACAATTTAATGTTAAAATGCTCATAATTTTACTTAAATTGGTTCATACAGATATATACTAGACAACGGTTGATTTGACATGTCATACGCTTCAGAAATCGAATAACAGAGTTAAAAAAATTGTTTAAAAGATGCAGTTAGGGAAAACACAGACAAGTCCTGTCTATTTATCTGAATTGATTCTATTCGTGAAGAGAAGTACTTCAAATGATTTTCAATAAATTATCTACACTCTTCAATGTTTTTTCCTGCAACATCACATTCATCAAATTAAAATCCCCCTCGGGGGATCGAACTCGGCACCTTCCTTATTGAAGATCTCAACCCGAAAGTGCATTAACCAGCCGCGCCACGGGACCCACATGCGGACCAACTACTTATTGGTACTGGTAATTGTCAACATGCGAAAAACATGTCTTTTAAACATGACCAAGAAAGGTAGCAGTGAACGGCTTACTCCAAATAATTTATCCGCTGATCGGCATTTGAAAAATAACTACTGCGAGAAAGTATGTGCCATTCTATAGCACCACTAGTTTATTTATATATTTACCGTCCCTTATTACACACGTCCAGAAATTTTAAAGAAAAAATTTGAAGCGGTTTTTGAGAAAATTTTTTTGTAAATTTTTTATTCGCAATTTACGCAAAAACTACTCGTTTTTCCAAAATAGGGTTCATGACCTTATTTGAAGTGCTAATTTTTTACAACCGACTTTGTCTGAGGCGAAAATCTCTATCTTCAGTTTTGCAGTTTTTAATCAGTTTTTTGCAATTTTCGAAAAATTGGGCCTATCAACGAAAATGATACCTACGTCATTCCCTTCAACGTTCTTTGCACTATTCAACAACAAAATATAATGAAACAATTTGGAGCCATTTTCTTTTAACTTAGAAAATCTCAAAATGGGCTTCATGTAAAGTACCCTCAAATACTAAAATATCGATTTCAAATTCCAGAGGCCTTGAGACGAGTAAAAACGATCGGGGAATATCAATTTTGAAGAAAATCGGCCGAACGGTTTAGGCGCTAGCGTTGACCACAGACGGACAGACGGACGTTTTGCCATCAATCGATTTTGAAGTATGAAGAAGCAACAAATCATATATTTTGACTACACCACGAGATAGAGGATTTTTTCTAAATTTAGCAACAGGTTTTATCCACTTTTTTGTCACCAGACCCCTGCTATAAGAGATTTTCTGGCGAAAATTCTCCGTTTTCCGCCGCACGATTACATAACTTTCTCTTCTTACGAAGTATTCGTAAGGCGAGAAAGTAAAAACAATGGTGCTACAAACATTTTTTCTCATTATTTTTAACGATTATATAACATAATAATAATTGAATATACAACAATATTTGTTCAGTTTGGGATCCGATCCAAAGCAAAGTTCCACAAACCATGAACTTATTCATTAAAAGGATCTGGCATTCGAATCACTCTCCCGAACTGAAAAAAGATGAAGTTTTGCAGTTATAATTTCGGACGTTTTAATAAACATCGGATTTCAGGGTTTTTATATGTGCTCTTATTTATTTGAGCGAAATGTTTAAAGAATAAATGTGGAGCCATTTTTGAGAAAATTTTGAAAATGTCCAAGAAGATTCAAGGAAATTACTCCCAAAACTTCAAATATCAGGTTTTCAAGTTTGAGGGGCCACGAGATCAGCTAGATCGATTGTACAATGTCAGTTTTAGGGAAACATCTACGAACGGAATACGGGATAGTAGTCTTTACTGACAGACGAAAAGGCGGATACACGGACAAGTATCTGGAGAAAAAACACTTGTTTGGTATCAAGGACCCCAAAAAGTGAATTATGAATGGCATTCTGAATTCGAATTTTATGTTTGCCACCAATAAAAAAGACGACTTCATAGAGAAAATAGAAAAAAAAAAAACTAAAAATTGTGCACTTTTTTCCAGATTTTCGCTGTATCTTCAAAATTATGCGTTTCTTTGAAACATCCATTATTCACAAAATTAAAGTTCACAAAATTTCAGGTAAAATGCGTAAATTAACGTTTTCATCATTCAACAATACGCATAATTCGTTTACAGTAGTTATTTTCAAGCACGATAAATTCAAACCAAAGCGTCCTCATGAGGTACGAGAACAGGAGAAAGGTAATCTCTCGTTTTTGCCAGGGACCAAAAAGTCACCGTTTTTCAACGGGCTATAGTGCCTGTTGATAATAAAATGAAGGTTAATTTATGCATTTTGAAAGAAATTTTGGGATCTTTGATTTTTAAATAGTGACTGTTTCGATGAAACGCACGGTTTTGGAGATATAAGTGATATCCCGAAAAAAGTGCAAATTTAAAGGTTTTTTTTTCAATTTTCTCTATAAAGCTCACTTGTTTTCGAGGTGGTAAACAAAATTCGAATTCAGCACTCCAGAAAAACATAGAACATTCACAGGATTCTTACAAAAATTCAGGTTTTGTTGTTTACTAAGTCAGTTCAATATTCATAATATGCTTAATATATGTTACTTCCCACATAAAGACAGAATTGGCTTTATTTATTAGTAATTTGTAAATGAATTATCAGATATAGCATCATTAAGTAATGCACATGGGTATGTGAAAAAATGTTTCATAAATTAGATCTCAAAAATTTCAGTTGAAGGATAAATATCCGATAACAGGAGATACCTTACCTCAATATTCGGTCACTTGAGCATGAATATTCCGCAGGGTACGCAGTTTGCAACGGACAGCTCACTAGCCGTGCGGAATGTAGATCAGAGTCAGATACCTCGTTAACCGACGCAAGTCGGTAGAATACATAAAGGCTTTACCTCGGAATGAAATCAGAAGTGGCCGTATTGTCCATGACTGCAAGGTAGGTGTTTTCGTCTCCCCAAGTCGCCAGCAAGAACCAAATTCTTTATATGAATGGATTTTGTCATTTTCCCGTCATAAAATATAACGAAATCTTCGGTACTTATTTGTCAGGAACTAAAGTTTCCAACTTATAATTCATGAACGCATGAACGTTTTCCAAGTTATATAATGATCTTGGATGAATCATAATATCCTTGACAGAATTAATTGAACCTATTTACATTATGAATTGTCCGGTTGGGATATGTGATTGAGTGTGTATGGTAAACGATACTTCTTCACACAGCATATCTCCTCTTAAAAATTTCACATTATTATATAATTTACGAATATTTTCTTTACAAATTACTATATTACTCGTACAATATGATGCCTTGGAATGACAACAAATATCCTTTCATAATTTTTGCAATTCGGGATTATATTTATACAATTACTTCTAAAGCATATGAGTATTTAAGCCAAAATTTTCTACCACGTATGATTTTATGAAACATTTTAAAACTTTCAAACTCGTGCTCAAACTTTCAAACTCCAACTTTCAAATTCGTAATACCGTTTACGGTCAATTTTCCGACGCCCGTAATAAATAAAAGCGATATGATAGAATATTACTGCATTGATTCTGCTGAAAACCTCTTTTCAAAACATTGCGTTCAGTGGTATTGAAAATATTCCTTTTTCACCATGAACGGCAATATATCATAATTACTCTCACGAAAAATATTTCCCCAATGCAAGGGAAACCATCTGCTGGAGAATTTAAATTTAAAAAATCGTTTTTAAATTGAGCATTTCCAACGCAAAGCAATACGTAAGACAAAATTTCAAACCTACAATTACCCTGAATGCTTTTCATGTATTGTATTTATTGGCGTAATTTTTGCACTCGCATAATATAGTGTCCTGTAGAAATTGCTGCAATGTAAAATACGAGCAAAAAGAGGCAATTTATGGAAATTCAGCTTTTGAAAGAAAAGGCAAAGCAATGATTATTTGTCTTCAGTTCTATTGAACGGTCCAACAACTGTGAATCTGTCATTCCCTGTCAGTGCTTTTGAAAAGATTGAAAAGTGTATTTTAGTTTGACTGTAGTTAGGTTGTACAATATCGCAAGTTGAAAACAGCAATCTGTAACATTGGAATTCTTCACGAGACAACTTGAAAAAATAAGTGACTAAACTACTGGGAGGAAATACAGAATTTGTCAGGCTTATGTGTGAAAGTCGCGAAAATTATCACGGCTGTGGATGGATCCCCCAGTTAAGATGAAATGCAATCTAGACGCCCCAAATCTATGTTGTTAGTAATACTAGGAAAACCTGGCAGAAATGAAATCAATTTTTCAAACCAATTTTTGAGTGCTCATTGCGGCTCAACCATTTAGAATATTCACATAGTTTATTAGACCAAATATGCTTAGAATTGTCTTAAGAGCTTATTTTCGAAGTTTCGACGTTTCCTCCCCGGACATCCTGTATACATTCAGCTGGTCGGTAATATTCAGCTGGGATGATCTCGTAATTTAAACATTTTCTGAAATATGAAAATATTTCTTTAATTAATCAATTAACCATATTAAAATTAATAATATATTGTTGTGTGTTCTTCCATGGAGGAAGTCTGATGGCTCTTGACTGTCCTGAGCGAGCAGCATGTGTTTAGTTTGTGCTGATTTATTTATTTATTTGTCAAACAACAGTAAAAACTGTATATGACGTGTGGGGAAAGAAATTTACCTGCGCACATTTTCTTGAGGGCCAGAAATTTTATTATAAAAAAAAACAACGAAGAAATGAATTTAGAAAATAATTATTTTAGAAAAATAAAGATATTTGAAAAATGTTTTTCCCGAGTTATAGAAAATCAATTTCAACTGTAAATGAACTACAAGCAAAAGGAGTGCACAACAAAACGTGCGCACAGTGAAGCTACATTTACGTCCAGAAGCAAAACAAGGGGCCATCTCAGCATTTGCTCAATGGATCAGGGAAACTGGACAAAAACCTGATCGAGATGAGGGTCATTGACCCGGAAGCTGAAGTACATTACTTGTTACAGGCGTATTAAATATTTTTTTAAATGTATACAATGCAAACATAAACTAATTCATTATATATCTTTGTTTTGTTACATTAAACATTATTTTTCTTTTTCACGATCAGTATAGTCTCTAATTGTATAGAAACAGTTTTGCAGCAGAAAAGATTTTACTTTTAACTTAAATTTGTGTACCGACTTTAATTGTTTTATGTCATCTGGCAATGCGTTGTAAAGTAAAGTACATGTATTGTATGTTGATTTCTTGTACTGAGCTGTTGATACTGACACTTGATGCACGTGATTTCTACGGCGTGTGTTGTAATTATAAATATCAATATTGCATGAAAATATGTTCCCTCCGTTAAGTAGGTCATTTTTGACAAATATTACAGATTCGTAAATAAATAGACAAGGCAATGGTAGGATTCCCAGCTCAATGAAAAGAGGCTTGCAGGAATCACGTGGAAGGCATTTTTTCATTATTCGAATAATTTTCTTTTGCAATCTGAAGGTCTGAATACTACAGGATGAGCTTCCCCAGAATATTATGCCATATCTCAGGCGGGAATGCACATTTGCAAATAAATGCAACGAGCTGCATGAAAGCTGACAGAATTTGAAAGAATTCTGAATGCATAGCATAATGAACTTAATTTAGTGTTTAATTCTGATATATGTACATTCCATTTGAGGTTTGATTGAATTGAAAGTCCTAAAAATTTTGTTGCCTCAACATCAGCTAATTGCATATTGTTCATTTTCAATGGAACATGCGATTTCCGATTTGAGATGCAAAAATGCATTGAAACAGTTTTTCTTTCGTTAACAATTAATTTATTATTATTAAACCAATTTGAAACTTCTGAAATTGTACTATTTACTGCTTCTTTTTTGCAAAGAACATTCGTGTCATCAGCAAACAGAACCGTTCTTCCATTTTTAATAGACGAGGGCATATCGTTTACATATAACAGAAAGAGAATAGGACCTAAGATCGAACCTTGCAGGACCCCATGCACAATTGGCAAAGAATTGGAAATATAAGTATGTAATGTCCTTTCCTGCCAGTATGGTATTTCTACTCTTTGAGTCCGATGTTTAAGGTAAGAAGTTATCCAATCTAGGGCAATACCACGGATTCCATACGAAGGTAATTTTGAGAGCAAGATCTTATGGTCAATAACGTCAAAAGCTTTCGAGAGATCTAAGAATATTCCAATGGGTACTTCATTTTGGTCTATTGATGAAGCAACATCTTTGAGAAAAGAAAAAATGGCAGTTTCCGTAGATTTTGATTTTCTAAAACCGTGTTGTGAGTCTGAAAACGCTCTGTTTTTCCTGAGAAATGTTTCCATTCGTAAGTAGAAAAGCCTTTCTAATATTTTTGAGAAAACTGACAAAAGAGAAATTGGCCGGTAATTTTGAATATCGTTTTTGTTCCCTTTTTTAAAAAGTGGCTTAATTTTTGCTGTTTTGAAAATATCTGGAAAATATTTGTCGGGTGGCTGCCAGCATGTCGCGTCCTTGAAAGCACCATTGCAGCTGCACTTGTGTATAGTATAGCTCAGAAGACCGCAACATGATGGCTGAAACGTCAGCTTAGACGACACAGACGCGGCTCACTCCGAACAACCAAGAGGATTAAGAAATGTACGCTAATTAATGTCGGACCGGTTGGCCGAGATCTCTAACGTAGAAGTGACTTTGGGCGGACGGGCTGCGGGTTGGAGTTCCGCCTGGGCATGATTGATTTGTGTTGTTGCGGGGGCATCAACTGCTATAATCAATATACCGTAATTCTAGGGCTTGATTTTTTCACGGGAGTGGCGGTGATATTCCCCCGCTGGATGGTGAGATCCAGCGCCAATCTACATAGCGGCTTGTGAGGTTTTCCCAACCAGGTATCTCCCACCAGCGGGCACCGCCACAGCCGGGGCAAGCTCACAGCTCCCGACTGGTCTCCCGACTTGCGATGTAGGGCAGTGTGTCTATGCTTGTGTGTCTATGGGATGAGTATTGCACAAGGAAGAGGAGGCTCTGTCAGCTAATATCGAAAGCACCACGCTCAAGCTCACGTGGATTCTATCCATTTCGGATAATGTGAGCATTAACTGACTAAACAAATTGTAAGCGGCATTTTGCACGCAATGTACACTAAGTTGTTGGTCTGGAGATGGTGTTATAGTCTTTATAAGTTAACTGTGAAAATATTGTCAGTTTTATTTCATTATTTGCTAGTACCAGTGAAGAATATCGAGTTCTTTACAAAATATTTTCTGATGTTTTTGTAAAGTTTTGAGCATTAGATATTAAAAATGTAGATTATTGACATTCAAATTCATTTCATTGTCATGTATGCCCATGCTTAGATTTGCTAGTGGCGTGATAAAGTTGGACTGACTTATTTTAGTATTCTAGGAACAATTGGTATTATTGACTGTTTCATGCATTGCAAAGATTCCAAGGAGTTGTAGTTTCTCATTATATTGAGAACAACTGATCACTTTCGTCATTATTTTACTGCTTTACGTAACTCACGTTCTTCACAGAAAAATTAGACACTTGATATTTGGTCTAAACGTTTGCATAATATTAAGTTGTCTCCGAGAGACGACAACATTGCATAACACCATCATGCACTGAAGAGGCGAACAGGGCGAGGACTGCGGAACTGCGGATGTTTTTTGATCTCGACTGCGAGGTGAGAACGTACAGACGCGATAACACCACGTAAATTTTCAGGATGTATTGTTCTAATTTTGTCGATGTTCATTGAAAAATATACCTATCTGAAAGATACTAATTGGAAAATATTTGTCATGACAAGAGAGGGAATATATCGTTTTTGGTGTGCTGTCATTGACAGAGAATCTTTAGGTTAGAGATGTTCTTTTACAACAATAATGAGATCGTGAGAAAAGTACGAAGACACTATATACTTTCAAGACATTTGTGTTCTAATAACGGAATTAATCATTAGCTGTCTGGAAATTCTCCCGGCACTAGTAACAATTGTGACAGAAAAATACACTTATTGCTGTTGTTTCTGGCAAGCATGATAGAAAAATATTGTCAACATATAACTTAATGAAGTACGTCACTTCTGATAGCAAATTATTTACCGTTACTTTAATTTACATTATGAGGCTCATAATTCAAGGCGGAGAATGTCAATAACAATTGTCTGTATAACAATACTGTAGTTCCTCGTAATATTCACGTGGTAAAATGGATGTTATGAGGAGAAATTGCGGAATCAAAGTACTTTCACTCACTGCATCTCTTGTTTCGTGAGTGATTGCTCTCCTTTTTCGGCGCCAACAATCTGGAGAATTAGTTATTGATCCACTTTTCTCAGCAGGAGTCTCATATATGGAGAAGGGCTTCAACGTCCTCGGTGAACAATTCTGGGCGAGGAATACGCGATGTATATGCGTGCTATTGTGTAGGCGTAACATGAGCCTTGCAGACAGGGAAGTTTTGCAGTGGAAGTGAGTGATGGAAAGATTAATGGCGCTGTGTATGCATAGCTTCGCATTTCATCCTATTCCGTATCTTGAGAATGTGATGAACACTTTTAAACACTATTCAATCTATCAAAATTAAATCTACAATGGGGAATAATATCTTACTAAAATCCTGAACAATGGTGATATAAAATTAGCTGAACATTTTTGTTTTAATAACTTCAATTTTCATCTTCAGTGTAGAGCTATTTCATTGGTATTGCGAATCATGCTAAAATATTAAAATATTAAAATATTTTATAATAATGCAATGGATATTTTCTAAATTGTACATTCACATTATCTGTTTAATACACAGTACATTTTAAGATTGAGAACAATCAAATTCATAATGTGCGCTTATTTTTTATTAGTGATATTAACTTGTAGCTGGGGACCAGGGACCAAAATTTTAGAGAGTTCAACGAAAATTATATCTGTGCCATTTTTTAAAAAAAGGAAAGGGAACATGCCAAATTAATAATAGAGTTTAACTAAAATTCTACAAATTGATAACAAGAAACTTTTAAATGCGTAGTTTTGCGAAATTTCCGAAAGTATGTCGTATCACTTTCGAGATTAAGTCCTCTTATTAGTCCCCTATCATGTGTTCATTGTAGGTTCCTTGGTAGCGGCGTTCAAAATGTTGCATGTATGTTCTTATGAAAGTGCTCTCCTTGCTCCTCGGAATAGGCAATCATGTTCTCCTTGAAGCAATCTAGATGGGATATTGTAGATTCTTGAATGCTGCAGATTCCTAGTCCAACACTGCCGCAATTTGCTTTATCTGTCCCATTTTTATATGCAAAGGTTGCATTAGTACCTTTCGAGGGTCGTCAAGTGGCTCCCATTTAATGATATTTGTGATTCCCCGCAGTGAACTTAGTACGATTAGGCCAGTTTTATGGCAGTGCACTTTAATATTATTACTATCAGACTTATGAAACAGTAAGTTATATTCATATAAGGATTTTCGACGACTAGAAAAAATCTATTAAAAACTGGTACCAAAAGAATAGAAAAAATGCAAAATTTGTCAGATATGTAAATATTGTGACTGCCACAAAATCATAGTTTCAGGACTATAACTACTATTTTCTACGTACTTGCTGCTCAATTAAACAGAAATCAATAATGGCAAACTGGAAACAAAACTTTTTTGAAATTTTGTTACATAATGTAATCGTAGCAAACACGACAGGTCAGTGCGGTGCGGGATAACCTGACGCAAAGTGAGGGGAGGGGTAGTTGTAAACGTGAATTAATAAATACCTGGGCTGAGGAGGTAATTGAGCTGGTTATGAAAAAGGATTTCCGAACAAGGCAAATAAGTCTTGCTCACCAAAGTATTATTTCAATTTCATATTAATATACAAACCAACTATTATCTACAAATTAATAAACAAATGGTATCTTAACTAGTGGTCTGCAAAAGGAAACATGTTGCAAAACAAAAACAAATAAGATAGTTCTACAAACATTAACATGTACCATTCTAAAGAACAACAAATAACGTACTCTTTTATAGTACGGAAATAAATTAAATATTTTAACAAACAAATACTGCCTCCACGAATACTGCAATTAATGTACTAAAGTACGTATACTATATGTAGAACGATGTTACATAATAAGAATGAAAAAAGTATTGCTACATCGTATCGCAACATTTGAATAGCAAATATTTATTGTTGGGTGGTCTCTTTCTTGAAATCCTGCTATCGCATGAGTAATCTGTGTCATAAGCAGTAATTCTTTGAGCATGAGAATTCAGTGGATAAATGCGCTATGCGAATAGATGGAACAAAGAAATCAAATATTTGCATTTTTGAGTGAAAATCAAAACTTTCATTTTGTGTTGTTTTTTCGAGTTCGTGGGTATTTAACAGAGATATAAATACCTCTCACGTGGGCGAAGGCTCCATAGTTTTCTTTCAATATTTGCACGCATTTGAAATTAGTATTATAGAAGAATATTATATACCTTGTTGGTTGCCGCATCAGAGGTAGGAAGCATTGATCCCGGGCATTCTCAACGGCACTCCCACTTACCACTGATATAACAACCAAGACATCAACTAGTGGCGCTACAACAGCATGTACTTTCTCACATTATTTGTATCCTTTGCAATTTTAAAAATTTTAGTGTTTAATTAAAATTTTACCTGCGCCAATTTTTAAGTGTACCTTATTCAATTTGAGAAAAAAATAAATACAAAAATTGAAGCCGTTTTTTATTTTTGTAATTGTCTCTACCTCATTAAAAATGTCTTCTATTTTAAAAAATGTGAACAATATTTTGAAATTATCATGGCTGTCCGGGTGACGCCGCGTCGAAGCCTGTGGTACCGACGTTTTGCCTATCTTGTCATGCCCTTCCTTAGGACTGGTCTGCCAAGCAGCACTGTTTACTGTCCACTACAAAATTGTCTGATTAGGACGCTAGATTTTCACCTTAGGACTGATGTTCTTTTCTGAATCAATCTATGAGGAAATTGCGATTGGACGGATTGGAAAAATCAGATTTGCGGGCAGACTTTGTAGAAGTTTCACCAATTTCTCCTAGTGTTAATTCCACGCGTGTCAAACATTTTTGCACCCTCATCATTATACATCATTTATTACCCGCGCAGGGTGTTGCGTCTGCTTCCTCGTCTTCGAACAAATTTATCGTCATATGATTACTTCATACACAAAACGAAAAAAACAGAAAAAGGGCCCACAAAAAACATTACTATGTCTTATTATTAAGGATAAATGAAATTTTAAAAGCCCACCCTGATAGTGATCGGGGCATTAAAAACGTAGTAATTGTCTCGAAATTGTGACATTTCCTCTAAGAATTTATTTGTGATTTAACCAAATGAACACGCCTTCGGAAGCCCTCTCTTCTTGTCAAGACTTACGATCACACTTTTTTGGAACATGAACGGACCTAAACGTCATGGGAGAGTCTAACATGGGAATGTCTCACTAAGAGTACATCTCATCAAGGAAAAGTCTCGAACGGAGCGATGTTTTGGCACGGTGGCGTCTCGGCATCAGGGTATCTAGGCCTGGACAGGTCTCGGCATGTTTACAATCGGTATAATCTTGACTTGGAAGCCTCGCTTGAGGATGAACGGATATTTATATACAAAATCAGAGTATTCATGTGGTTGAGAAGTTAACTTACTGGCTTCTCACACCCGAGAGCACGGTTCGATCCCCGCTGAGAGATGTCGATTTTTACTTGACGGAAAATTTGCAGTGGTCATGTGCCTGCGATGTCAAACAAACCTGTCTAAACGTTCAGAAAATTTAAAATTATCCAATAACTCCCATCTTAATGAGATCCCATATTCGCTTTTTCGGGGAAAGCCTCATGTAATGGATTAATATTATTGAGGCCATTGTTGTTCCGCTACTAGCGGCTACTGTGAGACTCAAATATTAATGGCAACGCTGGGAACCTGCTAGGGACCAACTAGAAAATTCTCAGCATCATCACCCACGTCCCTTGGAGCCATTGGATTATGTCTGAGTGCCGGGCAATAACAAACAAACAAATCTTTATAACTACGAACAAGGATCAATTGTAACAGATATTTAAATAAACTTTGAAAACATTTTATCTGTATTGCTAATTTCCAATGCACGCAGTAATTGAAAGAATGCTATGCAGTCTCCGACCATGTGAAAGGTGAGTAGGATTCGTTAGATACACAGGAATGAGAAAAAAAGTAAAGTTTTTACAAAGACTGAAAAATTCAAATGTTTGATTGTGTAATTCCATTGTGCAAACTGTGCCGTTACTTACTCTATGCTACCTAAAAATTGAATTGTAATATTCAGTGCCTTATATATTGCTCAGCTGACGTCATGCGTAAACAAGGATTTAAGTAAGAGAACGCGGGCCATGAAACATTTGCTATTCATGTGTTGCGTTATGAAATAACCACTTTTTGATATTCTTGGAGTAAAAGAACTCGTGGATGGTGTATTATATACTGTGTTATTTTAAAATTCGTTAAGAGATTCTTATTAAAATATTTAATGTATTCCTGTGTCATAAGAGTGTTTTATTTGTTGTACTTTAGCAATGTGTGTGTGTGTTAATTTTTGGAAAAATCATTTCGTGTGGTTTTGTTCAGCGTCTGCTGCTGGCCACAATTTTATATTACTACAAGCGCAGAAAACGATTTTGTGTGCTTTTTTCTGCAGAGTTTATGCTCTGGTAGATTAATAGGATTTATATAATTAATCAGCCATTATAAATTACATAAACAATTTTTCAAATCATAAAATATATTAAATAGGATATATATGAATGGTTTATTTCAGAACAACATAAGTAAGGTTTTTTGCCATTTTGACTTTTAAATAGAATCATATTTTCTATATGTATATACATCGTTTCAGACAGATATAACGTATGCCAAGCAATTCTTGAGGTAGTTTTTTCAAGAGCACGTAAATGGGAATTAATGTAGATACAACATTGTCAGTGACTTGTGTTCTTTCTGTATTAAAACGCGAGAAGCAGCTTCTCTTTGGAGTTCAAAAATCTGATCAGGGCGGTTTAATTGCAATTTGCATTGACGCAAAATTTGAACCTTCCTACAATATCAATCCAAAACTTGCGCCGACAGTAAATGCTTGTGTCCATGAACTCAAGGATGACTCTGCCAGATTCTTCGTAAATCATGGGTCCTAAAGAGCCTAGTGAGATGGCGAAATTTACTATGGAATATCTAAGTACCTCAATGTTCAACTTATAAAACTTCCAAATGCCTTCATATGTTTGTGGAAGTCAAAATAAAAGTCACACAGTATGGAGGGTCATGTCAGTCCGTGTTTTTGTTTTTGACCCTTCATATAAAGTACCCGAAAAAATCAGAATATCCGGTTGAAATTCTGAAAACCTCAAGTAAATTCAGATCAATCGAGGAATATCATATTTGGAGAAAATTGGCTGAACGGTTTCGGCGCAAGCGGTGACCACAGACGGACAGACGTTTTGCTCTCACTCGGTATCAAGGCCCCTAAAAAAAGGATTCTGGCTGCAATACATGTTAGAGGAATAATTTAATATTTATAGATACAGGATTTATCTGCTTTTGGGTTACCAGGTCTCGTCAATAACAATTTTTCTGTTGAAAATTCGCCATTTTCCGGCACACAATTCCATAACTTTCTCTTCTTACAAAGTAAGTTCGACAATGTAAAAATCGATTGATGACATCAAATAGTTAATGGAATACTAGTATATCCCCAACGAGGAAGAAGTGGGCTCGTCCTCTGCAGAATTACAAAACTAGGCAGTGGGTGAATCATTAATTACGGAAATATTTAGTTAAAGGAACAATTTATTGTAATTAAGGTGTTCATTCAAACATATTTCATTCAAATATATTTCAGATAAAGAAGCATTTAATGAATGACAATACGTTTTTATCCCAGTTTGTCTTATTTCAGAAATAACATAAGTCAACCATGTTTGTTAGTAAAAAATAAAAAAATAGAAATTAACTTTTTGCTAAATGAGATAATAATTCTATATAAAATGCAGAAAATAACTTCTAAAATATTTGACACAATGTTTCTGACAAACAGCCGCATTAGGTTGTTTGTCCGTTCTCAAAAGTTACTTGTCAGTGGCATGTTGTTTCTGAAATAAGTCATTCATATGGTGTTACACTTCTTACTGGCCAAGTAACGGTGTACAGTTACGGTTACTATTTCTAACATGCAGCGCTCCTCACTGGGTGAGGGATTAGGTTAATGGCCTCTGAACCCACAGGGCGCGGTTTCGATCTCGGCCGAGGTGCGTGGATTTTCGAAGGGCGGAAAATCCACAGTAGCTATGTCACGCTTGTGGCATGTAAAACAACCCTGGCGGACGCTCGGCAAAATTAAATCTCTCCGACAACATCCCGCCCTAACGAGATCTCACTTTCTCCCAACGAGACAGTTTGGATATAGTTAACTGAGACCGACGTCTGGCGAAGAAAGTGAGAGTCAAATAGTCAATTAGGGGACCGCCCACGATTAGCGGTGCGCGTTCTTGATAGAGGTCCCTAGACCAGCGTTGGGAGTAGGCTTCCAAGGAAGCCTGGGTCCAAAGCGCGGGTGCGCAACAACTGCCTAAGGGCGGTCACCCGACGTAGTCCCATACGATAAGTCAGAACAAGATACAGCACTGTACACAGTATAATATTACTGTTTTTATGTGCTGTGATTCAAGCTATTGTTCATGTAATTCATGATATATGGTTGCATATGTAATTATAACATTTCTTCTCATTACATTTGTGAGCGTTATAATTGGTCCTTGATCTTAATTAAAATTCGAGGCTTGGAACAGAAGTCATGGCAGTTACTTTTTTGTGAGAATATGAGTATGAGGTGAAAATTTTCAAATATACACATTAAAGGACAAGGTATAAGCTAAGTGCTTGGCAATTATCCAGACACAAAAATTCAATTTATCATATTTATTAAGGTATTTGAAATGACCGTACTCGTTTTATATACTAAGGCATTTTACAGAATACGACTTCGCAAATTCGAAAAGCATTACATACCCGTTCTAAAGGTCTGATTAGGTAGATGCTTGATTACCACACATCACATTGATCCGCGCACTCACAGGTCGTCACGTGCGTTGCTGATCACTGATTGCTGATTGCTGCGCATCATTGCAGAAACTCTCCTGCGCATCTCGCGGCTGTCCGGTATGGAAGGACATTATTCCATGAGCTCCCATCAATTCCCGGGGACATTCTCGGGCATTCCTCTCATAGTGAACAGCTCTCTCGGAATAAGACCACTGTTGGGATCATGTTATATTCACCTCGCACGGCGGTAGACGGACAACTGATTTCAAGTTGCTCTTTGTGCTAAGAGAGACACTTGCAGAGCTATCTGTTGATATAAACACACCCTACTGTAGCATTTATATAATTGAAATTTTGTTATCCGATAACATTTCTTTTAGAAAAAAAAATAGTCGCCATGTCTTCTGCACCAACCTTCGTATTCATACACAGACAGGAAACATTACATCATAAACACACTGTAATGTACTGGCAAGTGCGCCAGCGCAACCGCGTGTTACTCACCGAGCACGGTCACGGCGAAGACGATGCGGTCGGAGCCCCCGGCGTTGGTCACCTCGCAGCTGTAGTTGCCCTGGTGGCGGCGCTGCAGGTCGGCCAGCAGGAGGGAGCCGTCGCTCTGGAGGGTGGCGGCGGCGTCGGAGGGCGGCGCGCCCGTGGGCCCGCGCCACTGCCGCCGCGGGGCCGGCTCGCCCACCGCCAGGCACGGCAGCGTCAGCGACGCTCGGCGCCGCGCCGCCACCCACTGCCCGAACGACACGATGGCCGCCGGCACTGCGACACACGCGCGGCGGCACGGATGTCAGCCGGGAGGGCCCGCCGTGCGAAATGGTTTGCGGCGGAAAACCGCGAATTTTCGACAGATAAAGCTATTATTGTAGGGCCCTGTAAACGAACTAGTAGAGCTACAACAGCACATGCTTTCTCGCATTATATTTAAATTTGGAATTTTCGAAAATTCATAGTGTTGAACGAAGAGAAGATCTGCGCCATTATTTTAAGTTTCCTTTGTTTTATCTTTGAGAAATAATATTAAAGAAAACATTGTAAATCATTTATAAAAAAGCCTATCTTTTGGAACAGGTTTTATTTAAGGAAAAAATAACTATCGACAGTACCGACAATATATCTATCAGATTTACCAGCCTTTTCACCTGTTATCGATGCGTTTCTACTAGTATAAATAAAATATTTGTTTTGTGGTGACTTTTCACATGCTTTTTAAGTTCAGCTCTTCGACATTGTGTTTGCAAATAATAATTTAGGTAACAAGAGCGCGAGACAGGTGATTCGCGCACGAGTCGAGTTTGACGCCCGAGAGTACGCGAGGGCGACAAAAGACGAGCGCGAGAATAAACTCGTACACGTGTTACGTATACTATTTTTTTTAACACGTCGCCGTGTACGAAAGAGCTTTCGAACACATTTACCGACGTTCTTCGGACGGTTGATAA
The DNA here is from genome assembly GCA_031308135.1 of Acheta domesticus. NCBI lineage: Eukaryota > Metazoa > Arthropoda > Insecta > Orthoptera > Gryllidae > Acheta > Acheta domesticus. The sequence continues at coordinate 84,792,749 of JAHLJT010008446.1, read as the reverse complement.
TGATTCGCACGCTATTATGTAGAATGAAAAAATAGCACACACACAACCTCAAGAAACCGTATTTTGCATTTGGCGTATTAAAAAATACAAAATTTATTTAACATTCCCAAAAATGATTCTCAGATAGATACATTCATTGAAGCGAGAGAACCATAAATGAATATTAGTTTTTAGTTCAAGCATGGAATGGAACAGTTGACGGGTTAGCTGAGAGAGGACAACAGTACAATGCGATTGCAGGTATCCAAACAAGTTACTAAGCGAATGTGAAACAAATTTAATCGTTTAATTTTATTACGTTAACATTTAGTATTACTACATTATCGAAAGAAAGGTTCACATTCGATCATGTTTCTTCACATGATATATGATTAATAGTTTTATTTTCGATGTCAATTTGATAGAACGTTGCAGGATGGCGTTTTAGTACAAAAAAGTTGTGTATTTCTTCCGTAATATTTCGCCTTCTAAAAGTAGAAATCATTTCACATTCATCTGGAAATGTTCTAATAGCTGAAGAGTACACCGACGCATTCAATATTAAATATAAAGATAAATTAACCTCTGGAGTAAGTAGAAAATTTAATTTCAAAGAGTTAACTTATTCTCATGTGTTGAAATAATGTTGTAATGTTGCTATGCAAATTTCTTATGAGATTTCCGAATTTCTATTGAGAAACTGTTCACTCCGAACATTTTATTTTGAAGTTTCAAATTAAAAGCGACATTTCTACTGCCACAAATAATTTAAAAAAATATGTTACTTTCCTAGAATCCTTATATGTTCTATTTAATTCTACGTCAACAATGTCATGCTTAAGGAAAGAACGACAGAGGCTATCGATTCTGCCTTTTTGCGCATCCTTCTCCCATCGACACAAACTTATTAAAAGTTTTACATTGGCATTTGCAGTATATTCTGGTCACAGAAGTTTCTTCGGTGTTTTCTAAAAAAGGAGATGAATGTCTTGGACAACTTGGGCACGCCGTAAACATTTCTTTAACAACACGTAGGAAACGTTTTCTTGGAAAATTCTGTAGTGTCTCATAAGAAAAAACACTAGCCTCTGAAATGTTGTAAGTTTTTAAAAAGTCAAAATGTATATATTCAATGGCATGTATAGAAAATAAAGTCTCTAAAATCTCATAAATCATTGTGAGAGAGCTCTCAAGGAAATCTCACATTCATACCTTCTCGAACGTTTGGGCTGGGAGACAATGAGTTTATGTGTCATTTATGTATCTATAGTACGTAAAATATTTCTGTAACCTCAAGAAATTTATGAGATATGTTATAAGAAAGGGATTGCCACAGTACTGCCTTCTCATGAGCAAGGGATTGGTCCATATATTATGCAGTTTGATATTCAACCTTTCCATTTATTATTATTGAAGGAGTAACTTCTATTGATTGACATTTCTTGCCCACGTATGTGGACTCACATGGCCGAAGCTCCTGTCTCACGAAGTTGAGTTCTCCAATGTATTAATTGTAAACGTGTTAAGGTTATGTATCATAATTGAAATGACGGTACTCTAACAAAAGTTCAACTAGAATTTTATTCGTAATCCGAATACAAATAGACAGGTCGTCATCAGAAACTCAATACAAAATTAGTCGGCCGCTGTTCCAAATCGAAGTCCAAACACAGCAGCATCGACCACAATCACCTGCAGAAAATACCATTTAACAGCAACAAGTGCAATAGCAGACGTGAACGAGTCTGGCGAGCGCATGAACTGCAAAGAGGGCGAGTTGCTCTCCCCTCGTTCCTTATATCTCATGGAAGTGCTCCGAGAGAGGAAGAGAGCAGTAGAATCGATTCGCAAAATCACAGAGTCCGACCGACTGAGGTGGCTCAGGGCACAAACTGATGTTACTGCAGTGTCAACAACCGGGAGGCCTAGGGTTCGAGTCCCGACGGCGGCAGGATTTTCGGCACTAGCTAGATAGGTAGGTCGAATTCAACTGCTGCCTCGAGGAGAAGTTTAACGGCCGGCAGCTCTGATCAATAGTTTTCCCTGTATTTTCCGACCAACACCCGGCGAATGCTGGAGCAGTACCCTAATACTCGGCCCACGGCCTACGCGCGATCTTTCCTTTGATCTATCATTACTTACACACACACACACATACACACACACACTCACATGCCCTACACTACCGCACATTCTGGGAGGCGCCGGAATTCACCATCCTGCGGGGAAAGATCACGGCCAACTTCCGAGGAAAACTCATGCTCAACACTTAACGGGACTAAAGACTTTAGCAGTTGACAAGCTCGCAGTCACCAATCAATCAATCCATCAGTTATCGGGGGGCTCTCCTCCCATCTTCGCTCGATGTCATCTGTCGCGCCACCTCCTGGTCTCTGCCTCTGCCCCTCTTGTCTGCAGAGGCAGTGTAGCTGCCCCGCCAAGTCGACGGGTCCCTCAGATACAACAATAAAAATTATTTGATAAAACTACAAATATAAATAAATCGGATCTTTTTATGCATATGCGGTCCGTGATGTGTTTGTAGCACTGAATGAATGTTTTGTAATGATTTTGTTTGTATTGTTGTTATGCAAATGAATGGTGTCAATTAATTTCCATACCAACAGAGTTACTTAGCATTCCTATCTATCAATGTCGTACTCAGTAATGAAAATTTTCTCAAAATTAACTAAATTTACAAAAATGTTGTAGAACATTATATTTACGGTGCGTATAATTTAAGACTGGATTATTTTACTTTCATGTTACACTTATATTGAGAAAATTGTGATTTGTCAAAAAACACAATTCTTTTTAGTACATTCTTTTTAGAGTTTCTCACTTTTTCGTTCTCTAATATTTTAATTAAAATATAACTAACAATATCGTAGAAGAGTAATACCTATTTACGTATAGAAATTTTCTTTCAAAAAATTGTATCTGTTTTTTAGAAAATATCGTTTGAGTCTTCTTGAAAAAGCGTAATGTTGAGCTCATTTTCACAAAAGGAAAATTCAGTTTTCGAGTAACTTCATAAGCAATCATTTGAAATATTTATACTTACAAATGCATTAAATTATAAATATAAACTCTAATGTAAATATTAGAGACGTGAGAGATAATTTAAAAATAATACTCTTGTGTAATTTGGGGAAAATCAAAAGTTTACATCAAAATGGCGTTAATGTCACTTTATTCAGTGTATTTAGCTGTAACCAGTCGAAGAGTTTAAAGAAAAAATTGTGACCGTTTTGAGAAAATATTGTTAATATTATTAATATTGTTAAAATTGCTAATATTTCACTCAAAATTACTTTCCATATTACTTCCTTCTCCACTTGCAGCTTTTCATCATTATACTACGGTATCTATTAATATTTTAAATGGCGATAGCGCAAACCAACTGAAATAAAAGTGAAAGTTTTCATACATTAATTACTTGTGTGACATTGATTTCTACGTGGTGCGAACTGCAAAACAAAAACAAAACAAAAATAAAGAAAACACATCACTTTTTAGAATTCAGTTTCCAACGATACTCAATTATCGCACACCCCTGGATGATCGTACATAGGTCATTGACTCATAACCAGATGTAATCAAATGCAAATGATACAACCGCACTCCAGTTGGGGAAATAAATTCTCCTGTAGGGGCATGGCTCGTCCAAATAAAACGATTCACCCACCACTAGAAACAACCCACAATTCGGCAACTCTTTGCAAAATACGGATATATCTTTATTCCAAGAACATTACTTATTATCTATAACGACATCAGTTATATTGTCATACCGGCTTTTATGTCGAAAATGCCTAGTCCCGTGATTCATGAAACGCTTTTAACGTATTTTAAATTAATGTTATGATCGGTGATAAAGCGGAAGATCGAATTCGGTGACTTAATTTCCTGGGACCAAATTGCCTAAATACGTAAATAAAATAATAATTCAGTGGGAGTGTCTACAGTCTTCATAAAAACTGTTTAAACTGACGGCCTTGCTTGTGAAGAATAGATTTCCGTTCTTTTCATTAGTGACCCCAAGCTCCATCACTGCGAAAGAATCATCGCACGCATAAACTATTCTTCACCTCATTTCATTACATCTTATGCCTCTTCTGTAAAAAAAAAGATTTTCTGTTACCCTTTAAAAAGTCAGAACATTGATATCTGGTAATCTAGAATGCCGTAATGTTCTTTGTTGCTGAGAGATTCATTGAGTAATACACACGGTAAAACTTGCCCCAATACTCGAAACTATAAGAATACTTTGGAATTTTGGCAAAAATATTTAAAAATCGTGTAATGGGCAGATTTAAGGATGTTTTATGTTAATCGCGAAGTGGAAGACCGGATTGTTGTCACCAACCTGACCATACGTAACGAAACCTCATAGCGCCTTAGGTTAAAAAGGTGCAATTGCACCCGCTGGTAGTTTGCCAGTTTGACATTAGCGCTGCAATCAAAGTCGACTGGCTAACGACTATGTCACCAGCGTGGCTTCCCCCAATTTTTCCACAAAAATTCATCTATTACATTTATAACCATTATACGTAATTGATCATATGATTTGGACAAATTGAGAGAATTCAACGAGAATTTATAAAGAATATCTTTGATTTTGGTCAGATATTATATGTAATGGCAGATAAAATGATTAATTCAATTTTCTTATTCACTTTGGCTACATATTTGACACAAAAATATGTGTTGTTCGACACGCCGCCACATATTTCGACACATACCATAGCCACTTCTTGTACTAATGTAAATTTGATTCTTGTAAAGTCCACAGTATGCTTTCAAAGCCATTCCTTCTTCGAACTTTATCCACCCATTTTGAATACTGTAAACATTACGATCTAATTCCTGAATTAGCCAGATTCGGACTTTAGCCCTAACATATGCACATTAAAGTGAACTGCGTTGTATCACATAGATTTCTGCATCGAATTCTGGTATCCAAAAGAAAAGTGAAGGCACGGAACGCTGTGAGTTTCGATTGCTAACACTAGATAGCTCCTATTTACAATAGAATCAATAAATATTGATTATGACATGCCTAAATATTACGTGTGTAGCATCTGTCCCTGTCATTAAGTGTGCATCTATGTCCTGTTTTATAAAAATTAATTTTATTAAAAAGTATTTTTCCATAGAACATATTTTTTTAATTTTATCAAACGCATCAATATTCAATTCATCTGAATTTGATTTTTTATCCCTGATTCCACTAGATGCACCAAGCACGGTCGTTGCAACAATATTAGTTGCTCACAATGACTATTGTCTAAAATGCTGGAGCTTACTTGGACCTTTGAAGGTGGTAATATCAACTACGCATGAAAATAACCTTCAAAATCATCACTGGAATCGGAATCCCTAGTAGTGACCATACTTGAATCACTATCTTCTCCACCTCTGACTACTGGAACGAAGTGCGGTCGCCCTGTATAGAATGTTGGACAAAGCAGATTGTCTGCATTATGCCTTATTCGCCATTCACGACACGAGATAAAACATGAGTCCAGGGAATCATAATGTATAAACAAGCTTCGGCGGCAGCCCAATTTCCTTCCTGGAGGCGTCTGCCTGCGTTGATTTCCGGTGCCAGTGAGTGCTCGGATGCGGGTGGCGGCCACGTGGGCTGCGCGGGGGCTTCTGAGGCGAAATGGCGGGTGCGCCGTTGGCCTTGATTTACGATCCCGGCGACCCTCCGTGGCCGGCCACCCTCCCCTCCCCTCCCCCCCGGCCACGCCGATCGCCCTCCCCACCCTCACCTTCCGACGGCCGCTGCCATACCGCGCCGCACGAAAATTCGCCTCGTCCACGAAGCTGTTCTTCATCTCCACACACCGGCGAGCAGGCCCCAACATCGTCTACCGACCTTTCCCTCGAGTTCAATTCGGAAAGGTTTATTGGAGTTTCGTTTATATTTCAGGATAGGAAGCGGGAATAGTATGTTGTCAATCGTTTGAATGAATGGTTTTAAAATTACATTTCATGTTTTCTAAATAATTGTGGAAAATGCACTCTCTGTAGGTTTCGTCAACAATTTGATCTTCGTTTATTCACCGTAGTGAAGTCAAAACTAATGAGGAGCAATGCCAGATCCTATAGAGGTTTTCTTAACTTAAGGTTGCCCTATTGTCACAATTGCCACAAAGGTTGCTCTGTTGCTCTATTGTCATAAAACGAAATATCAAACCCAATACTGGTTTCAAGGACAAGTTCAATGGTTCACTAAGGTCAATATATTAGGGACAGGAAATTTGGACAGAGCAGAGTTATCTTCGAGGAGATCATCTCACTACTTACAATGGCAGCGTTGGAATGGCGGGTGGAAGGCCCATTAACCCAGGGACGAGAGCGTTGCAAATGCTCGTACTACTACCTCGGGCGCATTCGGGCTCGGACAAGGTCTCGGGGTGGGGTTACACGGCGGGGGGGGGGATAGGCAAGGCAGTATGGAGGGGCACGAACTTGAGATAATGGCGAAGAGGGATACAGCCAATCCCTCCAGCTCCTAATGCTCTTTAGAGGTAGAGATTTCTCTCTTACAAGATTCTCGAGACCGTTAGTTGGAATATCGAGAAACTTATAACGTTGTTACATGCTCGTTTCGACGTAAGCTTGAGTAACTTCAAACATTGACTATGACTTTCGTCATGTCAATAGATGAGTCCGCTGGTCAAAGGACTCCAGGCCAGCAACCACGATCGCGATCAGTCACGAGGAATCGAAAGGATGGCATGACTGATAGTCGTGTCACTAGGATGGACATACATAAGCGTATCCAAGCCGAGAATATAACATTGTTATCGGGACAGTAATTGAGTAGAGCAGTTCTCTGCTAGTAATTGAGTGCAGTCATTTATCATGTTCTTGTAAATGCTTTACCGAATCTTAATAATTTCTTTCATATTAAATAATTGTTACTCCAACCTGGATGACCAAGGTGGTTAAGAGCGTGTACCAACTTAGCGCTTCGGTCCAAAAGGTCGAGCGTTCTATTGGCCCCAGATAAGAGGAGACCGCAGATGTGTTGATGTCTAGTGTATGGTCGACTATGCGTTCCATCGGGGTAACGGATAACCGACTGTCAGCTGGATAAAAACCCTAGAAAAAATGTTACAAACGGAACTTGGACGTTTTTCAGGAGCAAGCCAAAGATAACAGTCTCAAAAAATCTAAGAAACGTCTGGAATAGTACTTGGATAACAATATTTCTCAAAAATGAAATTAATTAGATCCAAAACTAGAAACGGAATATCAGATGAAAATTTAAGAATTATACCAAAAGCAGTATGTGCACAGCCACCACTAGTTGATTTCGTAAAACTATGATACGTGGTATTCGTAATATCCAGGCCTGTCTGAACCACCACTTATGACGACCGTGCACAATCACAACAACAAATGCTTTAAATAATCGGCACCATATGTTACAAACAATTACACGATTTTTGAATTTTTTTAAAATTATTTTTGTAAGGCCGCTTTTCAACTGCCCGGCCATGTAGCAACCATTGTAACAATTAACTTCGGGGGAACGGTGGGGGAACACATACTAACAACATACACACAGATCCATGCTCGGGGCGGGATTTGAACCCGTGACCCTTCAAGCCAAGAGATCTAAGGACCTTCAGCGACCTCGGCCACCCAGGCTGGCCAGAAATTCTTTATATGTAATGCTTTCACGTAGTAACAAATCGCCCGAAGCCGTCCTTTACGTCTTATCGATTTCAAAAATTGGAAGCATATCGCATGCTGACGTATGTGTATATAGATATTGAATTCCTGTAATGAAATACGGAGTAGCTTGCTGGGATCCTCATAGGGAAGGTCAGATTGAAGCGTTGAACAGTGTGCAGAAAAATGCGGCTAAATTCACGAATAGAAACAATGGGGCAAATAATCAATTTCGAAAATTTAGTTGCACTTAGAAGGCAGCACGACTGTGTGTCTTCGTCAAGGCTTACACAAAGCAACCGTCAGTGAAAAGGAATCAGTGAAACACTTGAAATGCCATGTTTCTTAAGTAGGGGCGACAATTCACACAAAATAAAATACAGAAAGCAAAGAAATGATATAGGGAAATTTTGCTTTGTTATTAGTACCACTATTGACTGAAATAATTTACCTGCGGAGGTGCTAGCGACCCTTCCCAGAAGCGCGCGATTTAGGCTTTTGAGAGTTCTTAAGAACGCAAGTGTACAGCGTTGTGCAGTGAAGTGCAGTGTCGTTGTTCAGGAAAAGGATAGGCCAACAGAAGTGAGGGTAAAGTGCGATGCACGTACTTGCCTTTAATATATAAACTACTGTTTACAGAAAACTACAGTAAAGTGAAGTGCAGTAAAATGGTTTAGACATATCTCATGTATTTTTTAGTGTAGAATCTGAATCTCCAATAAAAAGTGGGGGTTCCCATTTACGATTTCAAAGTTGGCTTCCACCTCACCCTCAAGGGGCGAGCGGGGAAATTTTATTTTTGGTCTGACAGATGTGCCCCTTGAAGATATTAATTTTTTGCGTTTGACTTTTTTGTACGTTGCATATTTTTCGAATTATTTTTGTTTGTCACGTTAAATGGGCCACCCTATATTTTATGATAGGTTACTCAGCGAGAAAAACTCGTCTTCGGTTTTACATATCTGTACCGTCCAGAAGAGCATTCGGAGTCGCAGTCTACTTGAGTTCCCTGTTTCGGAATCGGTCTCCCTCCCCCGACTAACCGGCAGGTAGTGCAAATGAGAACAGGGATGTAGGGTCCAGAAAAATCACAACGAAGGACACATTTTAGCAATGCAACATTCTATGTATAATTTCAAGCATCCTATTATAGGAACAGACATTTTGGGTAGTACTGTTCAAAATCCTTAGTGCATGAAGGGGGCTGGGCGACAGTGCAACGCCCAATATCCTACGTAGTGCTCTTGTGAGCCGCGCACTTAATCACAAGTACGTCGACCTCGGGCATAGAGGTTGTCGCTTACACCTGCTCCCTCACGTTACTCTAAATAAAAGAAACAATCTAAAAGCGTCAGGTCGGTTTATGGGAGGCGATAAATCACGTCGCCCCTTCGTCACGTTATCACGGACCTCTTTGCTCACATTTGGCATCGAGGCACAGATGAGCGTTTGGTAGTGTGTTGGCGAATCAGATAGTAGTGCGACGCGAAGTCTAGCTCCGCTGTTGCTCCGGCGTGATAAAAGATTGAGGTACCTACCGCCGTATTTGAATGTGGTATACGCGTTTCTCGACGTTTACAAATATGTCCGTCTCCTTTATACGAATGAATTTGATTTTATTCGATTTATTTGGTAAAAATAGGGAAAACTGTATATGACGTATGGGAGAGAAGATTATTTGTACACGTTAAGTTCCACAATCCCTTACCAACATTGTAACTATAAATACGATGGTTGAAAGACGAATAAAATATAAAAGAGGTATAATAATACAATTAAAAAACGCGAGATTAGCAACATTTGAAAAATTAGATTTTTCTTTCCCGAGTTATAGAAAACATACTTGCAACGGGAAACGAAATGCAGATGCGATTTTTCTGCATTGCTAACAAAATAGTAACTCACTCTCAACTCTAGTCCTACCACTAAAAGCAAAAGGAGTGCTCAACAAAACGTGCGCATAGTGAAGCTACATTTACGTCCAGAAGCAAAACAAGGGGCCATCTCAAGATTTGCTCAATGGATCAGGGAAACTGGACAAAAACCTGATCGAGATGGGGTTCATTGACCCGGAATTGTGCGTAGGGTCGACTTATGTGGCTCAGGGCATCAATTGATGTCACTGAAGTGCCTCTGACCGGGAGGTATTAAGGTTCCAGTCTCGCCGATGGCAAGATTTTTGACATTGGCTAGATACCTAGGTCAATTCCTGACGCTGTCTGGAGGAGAATTCTAGCGCCCAGCTGATCTGATCGGTAGTTTTCCGTGGTTTCTCCGATCAACACCAGGCGAATGCAGGAGAAGTATCCTAACATACGGGTCAAGAACCGCGATCTTTCTTGCGATCTTCCTTGTCCTATCCTCTCCCCTTATACACACACTAATATGCACTACACTGCCGTACATGCCGGGAGATAGGTCAGGAGCTTAGAGCTTGTCCCGGCTGGGCCGGTGCCCTGCTTGTGGGAGATATTTGGTTGGGGAAATGCCTGCTAGCCTACGATAGATCGGCGCCGGATCTCGTCATCCAGCGAGGGAAGGCCATCACCATCTCCAGAACCAAAACATGCACTATACTCACGGGATTAATGACCCTAGTAGTTGCCGCGCCCGAAATTAATATCAATCAGTAAATCGGAGCAGTACCTTAACGAACGGGCCATGGATCGCGCGCGCCCTTTCCTTCCTCTTACTTGTCATGTCCTCACCCCTTCCTTACACACCCTCACTCTTACAAGCACTACACTATCACACATGTGGGGATACCAGTCAGGAGATTAGAGCGTGCCGCGATTGGAGAGGTGCTCTGCTGGTAGGAGATACCTCGTTCAATTTATTTTGTGGTGTTAGTACAAGAAACTCTCCCGTTTTCATTGGCATATTGTCACAAGTATCTTCTATGATGTTCTGTGAAATGAAGAGCAGGCAATTAAGAGAGGAACAACGCCGTAAATGTACAATTATGTCATTTGTGCTAAATATTTAATCGAATTTTTTTACATCTCATTTGTTCCTTGTGACATTGTTTACTTAACTAAGCGATATCGTCTTATAATTGTTAATTATGACAAAAAACGTATAAATTTCAGGGGAACAATGACACAATTTTAAGAAATGGGGGTGAATGCAAAAGTTAATACCAGAAAAATGCTATTAAAAGTGATCCCACCTTGCTAAGAAGGAGCATTTGACCAACGCAAGAGGCACCATTACCATTAATGTGGGTATAATGTTGGTTCGAAATATTTTGTTATTGAGAATTTTGCTTCATTTATACAATTATATTTTCTGCTCTTACGTCAACTATTCCATTGGATGAGCGACACATTGTTTTTGATTAAAAAGTGTAAACGGTGCTATCTTTGCGTCCGGGTAAATTTGGAAACATCAATGTGTCAACAACTTTTAAATTGTGTACAAATGAACAATTTATTAATTTTTATTCAGTATGCACGTCTGCGAACGATGTTTGGAGAGCTTGCATTGTAAGTCTGAACCTCGCGGCTCACTGGAGGTTGCGAGACAGAAGTACTAAGACTTGAAATAATAATACCCAAAGTACTATTACTTCACCACTTTTATTACTGAGGCAAGTACACCTGTTGCTGCTAGCACAATTGTCAGAACACATGATCCCGCCCTTATGGCAACATAATAGGCCACGCGCCGCAGTACTCTGTCGCACATGCTCCTATGCTGAGGCTGAGAGAACAGCCACAGCAGCGAGAAACCCCCCTCTCCTCATTCCGGTGTCGCCTAGCAGGGTCACATATTCATGAACCTTGCCAAAGGCCCATAAGAAAAACATCAGGGGCGTCAAGTGTGTCGATCGCGAGGCCAGGTGACAATGGGGCCGCTGCGTCCAATCCAATGACCCGAGACGTAAGCCTCGAAGTGACAGCGCTCCTCATGCCGATGGTTTGCAGGTGCACCGTCATGTTTTAACCCAACCTGCTGCGAAGCGCTAAGGGCACACCTATGCGTTTCGGGAGAATATACCTCATGAACGTATGGTCCGCGTCCACATCGACGATATCCAAGTGTTCATGCAGTCCGATGCTTTGATCGCTATGAATGTAATTCTCCCCACAGATTGCATGCAGATTGCAATTTTCCCCATAGTACGTTAGTTTTAAACTATTTTAACAGTAAATAAATAAATACAAGCCAATAGATTAAATGTGTAATGAACTAGGTGCCGGGGAACCGCGTGAAACATGGAGATTCTCGTGCACTCACAATTCGCGGCCACATAATTATAGGGTAATATCTGATATTTTTGCGAAAATGCTTCGACATGATCAAACTCTCTGTTGACATATCTGCGACATACTCAAATCACACTCGTAAGAAACCTTCTTTTTTCTTCTTCATTTTTGAAGAAAGATTCTCATCTTTCTTTAGATTCAGCTTTATGTATATTTAAATATATAATTCGCCCATCATTGACATATGCGTGTCCCATTTGGGGTGGTGCAGCGAAATCGCATATTCAAAAACTAGAGGCTATACAAAATAAATATCTTAGAAAAGCATTGAAAGCACCTTGGTTTATAAGAAACAATCAAATATTACACGAACTCGGTATTCTGTCTCTAAAATCCTGGATCCTTCATCTCTCAGATAAATTTTATACTTCCCTTATTTCTTCTCCTGCTTATACAACTTTTCAACTTGGAAAAACAGCTAATCCTTTCCCGCGAATCAAATCACACTATTCAAAATACCGTTTACATTCTCCATAGTTAACTTATTTCATGTAACTATTATTTATTGTAAAAAAAATATATGTATTTTGTACTATTTATAACCTCAATTTATTTCTAAGATCATTGTGTGTTCAAAATCAATAATACCTATAAATATCAGTAACATGTTAGAGGGTACTTTTGAAGTTTCTCCTCAAATTGTACTATGTTAATGTAAAAATTCACACACTTGAAAGACAAATTTTTGTCGAACAAGTATAAATAAATATATTAAAAAAAAGAAACCTTCTATGAACAAAATGACATATCGTGCCTATTATTATAAGCGCCTCCAATGCAGCATTTACTTGCATTTCTCCTTCCGCCAAGGTACGAGGCACGAGCATGTGACGAAACGAGTATTGGCCGTCGTCCTGCAGCACCCATCGCCAACGCCATGATGTATACTAGGATTCACTCGTACATGAAATTTTCTCGTTGGTACACCATGCAAAACACACATTATATCCAACTTTTCAAGTGCTATAGAATATTATAAATAAGGTTTTAGAAATTTTTGTATCAAGACCTGAAGTGACCTTGACGCCTTTGGCGGGCAAACTATTGCAATTTTCAGCGCAAGGAACGTTAGTATGTTCAAGTCAAAAAGCAAATATATCCTCTTAATTCTTCCTAGTTAGAAGTGCATAGTGAAACACATTCTTAATTATCCTACAGAACTCTGTTTTATGTATCTCCTAAACCATTGTTGTCTTCATGAAAACTGAAAAAGTAACTTGCATTCGATGCGCTCAGCATCTTCACACCATGATTTGTATGATAGTTTTGCTAGATACTATTATTGTAAAAATGTTTCAATTGTAAAAGTGCAATTGATTTATTTTATTTTATTTTATTTTAATTATTGATTAATAATGATTATGGGTCCCTTAAGAACTGAACATTAGTACCGTAAGTCTAGTTTATGTTTTGCTTGCGAGGTGACAGTTATCTGGATGGCGAGATCCTGCGCCCACCTACCGTCGGCTAGCGGGATTTTCCCCAACCAGGTATCTCCCACATGCGGGTCACCACCAGCGGGGACAATTTCTGAGCTCCCGATTAGGATACCGTTCCGGCATTCGCCTGATAATCATGGGTGAAACCACGGAAAACTACCGATCAGAGCAGCCGGCCACCAGAATTCTCCTCCAGGCAGCGACATAACCACCTAGCTATCTGGTTAGTGTCTAAAATCCTGCCATCGTCGGGACTCGAACCCAAGAACCTCCCGGTCAGAGGCACTGCAGTGGCATCAATTGATACCCTGAGCCACCTCTCCAGGTATTTTATTTTAAATTAATTAATTATTTTTTATTTTATTCTGATTATTTAAACCATATTGTATCTCTAAAATCGTATCCTCATGTAAAGAGTATCTTCTCAGGGAACGTGTGTCTTTACAATATTTGAATTATTGAAGCATGTATTGAACCTTCCCAGATTTCTATACCTGCTCTGACACAACCGTTGTCACCCTACATGCACTTGGAGGCGATTGAGATCCCGACGGAGAAGCTGATAGCGCGGGCGCGGCGAAGTAACGGCCGTTGGGCGGCAGCAACGCGCAGCGATTTTCGCGCAGCGGCAGGCAATATGGTCACGAATGGTCCTGTACTAATTGTCGCCAAAACACTACTTACAGTGTTTAATAGCACTTAAAAATTTACTCATACGCATTTTGCACGGTGCTGAACACGCTCGTAAAATTTTCATATCAATCTGAGTATCCAGCACGGTGAGGGTTGCGTGTCAGTGAACACTCGCGCTTGGTACACCAAACCTTCGCGCGAGACCTCGTACTCTGGTCGTGGGCTCTCCCTGCGCGGCTGGCAATCCCCAATCGCGATGCCGACTTCGTCAGTAGTAACAGCAAGGCGAAGCGGCATTGGCGGCTACACTTCGCCACGTTGTCACGTGCCTTGTCCCATAGCGCGCATTTCAGCTTCGAGATGCCCCATCACGGACGTTGCGTGCCTACGAGTGGGATATCGCGCCAAACACATGCACTACAATATTGGCGTGGCAGCGGTATTTCCCAAAAAGGGGTACAGTAGCTTTGCGTGGCGTTTCCGGCGGATATTTTCATGTTAAAAGTTTTATTTCTTCTTTGCAAGTTCAGAATGAAAAAAATTAAATATATTACAGTTGCCCGGCTCCTCTATTCCGGGCTTAGGAATATGAAGTTACATGAAAAAGGATCTATTAAAATATTTGTTTAAATTTTTATTTCATTTGAAACGTACGTTTAATTATCTTTAATCTGATGAATCAAGTAGAAATGACTTATGTAAATTCCGGAACTATATTGTAATAATTCACAGCGTTTCAACAATGTATTCGTAGGTGCACTGAAACCAACAAGAACTTGTGACTTAGAATTCTTCCAGAATATCCTGGAGGGAATCGGCTAAGAAATGTAACACTCGACTTCTCTTGTTGAGAGGAAACGAATTATCTAATGATAACATCTAAAATTGTCGTAATTCACCCACATCGCGTTTTAGTTTCCACTCCCCCAAACACGATGTAGAATCATTTCTTTGATTTCTGTGCACGTATCAGCAAAAACTTATTAGTTCCCCATCAGAAGAGAGAGAGACACGTGGAATGATACTTCTTTTGTCTCGATTGGTGAACCGGAAATGGTCTAATCGTGAATGATGGATAGATGAAATGACGGACACCTTCACGCAGGTTACTCGATTACTCTATCAGAGTACTCGTGTATGGCGTACGTCTCCGTTTTCCGCCGCTTGACTCTGTTGCCTGTCTTACAAAGCCCGCGCGTCATTGACACTGACCGGGTCAACATGCGTTTGGAAAGGAAGATTTAACGGTAAGAACACACCGTCGTAACGTACAGTTGGTAACAGTCTTGTTTGTACGGTTCATAATTTGTTCGAAAAACATTAACTTTTAGTGGAAAATTAATACTAATGAAAAATATATTACAAAATAATTGAATAATTCCAGTTAAATAAACTGTAAGTTTGTACGCCTGGACGAAACAGCCTTGAATTTGAAGTTCACCAGCACAGTTTGTTGCTTGGAAACCTTCCTAGCGGCTAGTTCCCGAGCGACTGAATGTGCTGGTAAATTTCAAATTCAAGGCCATTTCGTCTAGGTGTACAAAGTTCCATTTTATTTAATTAGAATTATACTATTATTTTGTAATATATTTTTCATAAGTATTAATTTTCCACTTATAATTAATGTTTTTCGAGCAAATTACGGACTGTACAAAAGAGACTGTTACCAACTGTACGTATCCTGGCTAGGTGCGCCGCTTGTTCTGTCCGCGTTCAGCCTGATGTAACGTTTTAAACCGGGAGCAAGCATAAAAAAATGAAAGGTATCACGACGAAACTCATGGAGACGAGTCCTGTGTCTCATGGAGAGAAGGCCCGAGAATGCAATAAAAACTTTGCAAGAAATCAGCTACAAGTTCACGACGTTTGGCAGTTTTTTGATGTCATCTTCTATGCAGCGCAATTGTTTAAACATGTGGAAAAATATATTTTCTTGGATATCGGGCAAGTAATTTGTACATTTATTTTTCGTTTTTACAAATCTGCCTTTCGTTTCTTATTATTCTTGCGTGGAGTCATTACTCAATCAGTTTCATTTTTAAATTAATGTGCTTCTTTCCATTAATAAAAAAACTAGAAGAAATCAGCTTCAAGCTACCAGCTTTTGGCATTTTACTCTTTCTTTTCTTCAGAACTAGCGATAGCTTAAGTGATCCAATCTGCATTTAGTATCAGAACCAAATAGAACTATATCTTTTTTCATGTTGTCTCTCCTCTTCTGATAAAGGACACTAGCTAAAATGGAGAGTGGAAGCTATTTAAAACAATTGATTTCCTCAACCGTCAGGGGCATTGCTGGTATAGAAGACAACATATTTGCTTGATGAGAAACCATGTTGTTAATTTGAAACCGGAATTCGATCCTTGTACCTTGTCACTAATTCCCATGTACACTGGCGGAAATTGCAACTTCCCCACAAGCTTTGGGAAGTTAGACCGCTTCATCAATCATCATCAATCATAACAATCTACCGTGAACCGCATACTGGCGTTAGGTTATAGGTCAATACAACGTGATGTCTGTACCACTTGAATCTGATTCATGAGACAGCCATAACAACAAATGCAAGTTATAAATCGGCGATGTACTTCTGAAATTACAGAACAGTGGAAACATTATTAGCACTGGACTAAATTTTCTGCTCCGTTCAAAAGTCTTAAACTTTTTATTATTTAATTTTATGACCAAATTTCAGAAAAAATTGGCAATTTTAATTTTCCATAAAATAGTTTTGATAACATATTACCAATATTTACTCTACCTATGAGTAATGAATGAATATGTTTATTAGAGTAAGATAGGACAGAATAGAATGAATAATCATGGATTTGAATGGAATTTATTATTTACAAGCTTCACAAACTGATGTTGGGTACGCCATAAACAAAGTTCCCTAGATTAGAAGATTGGAATTCCGACAGACAGGGATTTTAAAAATGCCTGATTGGTTCTGTGAAAAGAAGTCACGCTGAGCTTTCGCTGATGAAATACCTGAGGTTTCCATTGATTTAGCCTATGAATGCCGAAATTCATAGCGATGACCTTTTATTCACCCGCCAACGTTGGCTTACTTCGCACTGCTCCTCCCTTCGCTTGAAAGCTGCTGTAAAGGCCTTCGTACATAGTCCAGCTTTAGTACGGATCCTCATACAGAAACTTCAAGATCCCAACCAGAAGTATACGAAGACGAAGTCGGTTTTCAGTCTGAATATTTTCTGTACGAGTTGTTACAAGAGGGCGCCAGAGGCTCTGCCGATACACAAATGAAATTTCCGCAGTCCCCGTACAGTCATTGGCAGCGTTTGTGTATGTGGATTCTCAGTATGTGAATTTTTAAGTATTGAGAGTTAAGTATGGGAAAAAGTAGAAAGGCTGTCATTTCTGCCACTTCAAGCACGCTTCGGCGGAAGAAAAGACGGGCCGACGGACTGACAGACGTTTCGCTGTCATCCAATTTGTCGGTATCAAGGACGGACAAAACGTGGTTTCTGACTACACAATGTGTTAAAGGAAGTAATTTACTACATAAATTAAGTAAATGTATCTACTTTTTCGATATCAGGGCCTCAAGATACATGTTTTTTCTAAGAAAATCGTTTTTTCCGCTGCAGCATGACTAGTTTCTCTTTACTACATTCCAGGTACAGATTATGGTGAGAAAGTAAATGCACGTCAAAATATATTCGAATATAGAAAATACAGACGTTGATATGGAGAAGCGTTTAAGTCACTAAATATGACATTAGATTTGTAGAGAATAAGATAATACGAACCCATCATTTGAAGCGCATTGCAAAACCAAGAAATTGCGAACAGAAATAATTTTTGTTCTGCATCTTAGCAAAGGTAGCTTTCGATATAGTACGTCTAAATGTTCTGGCGCAAATGTTTTCTTCTTATTACTTAAACTTTGATTTTGTGTCTTAATTTGTCATGTGAATGCCTTAATTATTTTCAAAAGAATAAATTCGATACTGAGTGCATAGGTAAGTTCAAATCAGCTTCTATCTGAACGGAGATTCTTGCGAACGGCTCTGTGATCACAATTTTCTGTGGTTTGTCTGATCAATTGCAGGTGAATGCACGAACAATGCATTAACATGTTAGTCGCAGACCTCGCGCAATATTCCCTCCTTCATTGTTGTCCCCTCCTCTCCAACTTCACATACAAACACACAAACATTCATTCGTTTACTCCACTACCACACTTGTCGGGAGATCCATCGAGAGATTAGAACCTGTTCCAGATGGAGTGGTACCCGACTGTGAGAGATACCTGCAATCGGAAACACCACAGTCCCACATCTTGTCAGCAATAGGTTTCAACGGAAGTGAAACATCACCACCACCACCACCACCACCACCACCACCACCACCACTCGCGTTATAACATGAACTATACTTACACGAATATTTACCATAATAGTTGACGCGCCAGGAATCACTTAATACCCATTCGAAATAATAAAATTTCGTGTCTCGGAACTTTGTTACCTAACGGATTGAACTCACGCAAGTGATCGAACTAGTATAAGCGACCTGTCTCCACCCCCACCCGATATTAAACCCGCAGGCGCACCCCCGATCCCTTATCAGCGCCCAGGCTCGAATGGAACGCCGCCACCTAGCGGCGGCACAAAACCCTCCCGACCTTCTTATGAGGGAAACCTCGACCCAAATGTTCGTGCAGGAATTCGAACCGCAGACTCCGCCATCGACCGCGAGGTGGGGTACACCACGAGGAGTATTCGTTACTGGAGACGAAGTTGGGGTCTCCCAACAGCATCCGTCTCAATTACTGCGGAAACGTTGCGAACGCGTGGAATGCGCCGGCTGCACTTAATCTTGTGCGGTACGGAGGCGGAGGGGGGAGGAGGCGGCGCGAAGCGGGACGAAACGGAGCGGCGGAGGGGGCGGGGTCAGAGGGGCACAGCCGGCGTCCTAGGAGGCCGGGGAGGCTGGGTGGCGGGGTGGAGGAGCGCCTTCTGCTCGCAGGGCGACCCGGCCGACGCGCTCCCGGGAGAGAATCGCCATATCGCCCGTTCGGGGCGATGCGGAGACATATTGGCGCAACAGGCCTCGGCCGTAGCGAGGCGACTTTCTCAAAAGCGACGGGCCGCAACGAGGTGTGTTGACCCTTCGCGAAAGGGTGGGGAACGACACGAGATGACAACCACCCTATTTTTTCCAGAATATAAAGTTGCGGACGGCACTTATGGCGTTTTAGCCACAAGGGTTAAATACCTCATATCTGTGATCCTTTCACGCCGTCACTCCGTTTGCGACAAATCATTCCCAGGTGCCTGGTTTTTCCGATTCTTCTGATTTGTGGATATATGGGATTAGGAAAAACTAGTTGTATGCGATGGGGAAATACGACTCGTGTGTTTCTATCCTGCAAATAAACATTTAAAGGGTTGAAATCAACTTCCAAAAGTGGAACTCTAAATAAGTGATTTTACTGTGTTGTTTAAAAAAATGCAATATTTTAGAGCAAAAGCAATAATTTTTATAACCTATTAATTTTTCCCAAAATAGATATTATTTTATAGATCTGACCAAATTGTGTTCATTTCAAATGGATATTTTGATTTTTAGTAACATTTATTTGTAGCCTCAACAACATTTTTAAAAAATCTAAAAAATGGTTGAAAAATGTTGATAAAACCTTTTTTCTCGTGAAGCTCAAATGATGCTTCAAAAATGGAGCAGATCATATCTTCGTTGAAATCTCTGCATTTTCAAAAAACAAACGTTAAACTTTTTCCATTAAAGAAAAAAATTCTATCTTCGGTATTAAAGAAAGATTTTTTCCTTAATGAACAATTTTCTAAGAAATCAAACTTTTAAGTAAGGTCATTTACAATGTTTTGAACAAAACGAGTAGTTTTGCGTAGTTTTAGTTTGACGTTAATACAATTTATACAATTATTTCTCAAAAGGCTCCAATTTTTTTCTTTAAATTTTTTCAACGGGTAGAGCCATGGACGCTTAAAAATTGGCGCACGTCTGATTTTCGTTTGACATCACTGTATTTTCAGAGTCATCAGAGCAAAACTTATCACTACCAACCTACAATATTGATTATTGAGATTTTTTCCTTAATAAAATCTATTCTTTAAAATTAAGTTTTGAAATAATCGAAATGAAAATCTCTAAAGTTTTGAAAATTGCAAATGCACTGTTCAACTTCATTTTAAGGCTTCGGGGAGAATGATTTGCTTTGTGCGGCTGGTGGCGTAGGGGTAACGCGTATAGCGCGCTAATTCTAAGCACAGGAGTTCGAATTTCGGCGCGAAGAAAAAAATATTGGTGGTTAGAAACGCTTGTGAAGTTTAATGCGGTGTTATGGTATTGTGTGTCCATTACAAATAATGCAAATAAGTATGTGTTGTTGTAGCCCCAATAGTTAAATTTACTTTTGCGAAGGTGAAAAGCTAAATTTTGCTTCTGGAAATTTACATTACTAATTTAATAAAACGTAATATTCATTGATGCAAAATAATTTCTCTCAAAAAATAAAATTTCAAAAACAAACAAAACATTACGAAGCTTGGTATTATATGTACGCCTAATCCTATA
This sequence comes from Acheta domesticus, assembly GCA_031308135.1. NCBI lineage: Eukaryota > Metazoa > Arthropoda > Insecta > Orthoptera > Gryllidae > Acheta > Acheta domesticus. Next base: position 84,772,152 of record JAHLJT010008446.1, on the reverse strand, counting down.
TTATTATTTTTCCTGAACATTCACTTTCAGAACGAGAAACTACTACTTTACCAATGACCATATTTCATATTTTAGGAATTGAGCACTGGCAGAGTTATAAGGCGCAAAGGCTTATGAGAAATATCCGTCTTATAGAAAAATTGTTGGAAAAATAACAACGCATTGTTGGCTAGCAAATACGGAACTGATCAAGGACCTTTAAAGAGGAGAAATCAGATGTTTCGACCTCAAAATAAAAGTGTTCGAAGCTGTAGAATAAGTAATTTCGATTTTACTAACTTTACTTGACACTATTTTTTCACCAGTGTTCATGAACGCAAAATTCGTTTTCTACCATTAACCTATTTTGAAGGAAAATATTTATTTTTTAATTAAGCGGTGAATATGGGATAACATTTTCTGGACAGAGAACTGCAGATGCGAACATTTCTAAAGAAAACAAACGCTTCTTCTTCTCTCATGAATAATTTTATAGTCCCCAAGGCACATAACAACATCCATACTTTACAAGTGCCCGCGAAGTCGTCCGAATGTATATCAAAGTTTAAAATATTCATTGTCTGGCAATGAATTGAAAATGAAAGGGGAGGGGAAATAATTTGATCTATATATGGAGACCTTTGTTCAATGCTAATTGTATGTAGTATTTACAAAGGTCAATTATATCAGAAAGATATTATGAATTTGTAAACATTAATTAAATAATAAATTAAAGTGCACAAAACAGTAACAAGACACATTTTAAATGTGTTGAAATATTTTATGTCGATTGAAAATTAATAGGGGTTTCTCAATTTTATTTTACACGAAAACAAATTAAAAATGTAAACAAAATTATAAATGAATACTTCTAGTAGTGAAATGAGATTTTATCATGTAATTTCACGACAGGAATTATTTGAACAAAATATAGAAACAGAATACAGTACAATACAGAAACAATACAGAAAAAACAAATGCTAGTTTTCATTGAGTTAAATATCACTTTGCCGATCGCCGCATGTTGGTCAGTTCTTGCAACCTTTACTAGTGTCAAAACTTAGTGTGGGAGACCCGTTAGCCACATGAAGTTATATGATATGATAAATGAGCAGAAGCAGAATAATATTTTCAGCAATGAGCAGCTTCGAAGAGAATTGTTGTTTTTCCTCGAACATTTGATATGCTGGAAAGAATTGCTTTCTCATTTGTGCTTCGGATGAACGGGATCAACAAGAGACCAAAGAAAGGAATTTCATTTTCAAGGATTTCAGCTTTATATATTAAAGGGCTACGAAAATAAAGCGGCAGCGTCTTTGAATACGGCGGCGGGAGCGAGCGTGAACAGAGGGATGATGCGGAGGAGGTGCGTAAGGCGGTGGGTTGGGGAGGGGGACATGGCGATGGCGGGAGTGAGTTGGAGGGGAGGTGGGGACAGACAGATTCGAGGTCTGGGCGATGGAAGGTAAGGACGATGCTGCGTCAGGGTGACAAGGAGAGAGGTTGGTGGGGAGATAGGCCGATGCGGGAGTATGTTGCTGCGAGGGCACGTCGGTGAGAGGTCAGGGCGATGCGGTGACAGGTCAGTGCAGGGACAGGTCGGTGCGGGGACGGACCGATGCGGAGACAGGTCGGGGCGGCGACACGCTTGTGTGAGGTGGTAGGTAAGGGCAATACTATGTCAGGAAGATGTGGTGAGAGGGCGGTGTGGGGACACGCGTCGGTGCGAGGTCAGAGCGAAGCGGGGACAGGACGGAGCGGGGACAGTCCAGTGTGCGGTGGGTAGCGAAGGACAGTGGCAGAACGGTGACGGTGAAGCGGCAGGTAGGGGCGGGGAAGAGCCGGGGAGGGGCGGGGGTGAGACGGGGCGAAGGCGGCGACCAGCTGCGGCCAAAGGTAAGCGCTTCACCTGCTCCCAGCCAGCGAAATTGCGCGACGCGCGACCCCGTCCCGCGCCCGCATTTAGATGGCAGCCGCTCGGAATACTAAACGGCCGGCCAACCTACTTCCAGGAGAAGAGCGTCGAATGCCGGCCGCCGCCGCGTTGACTGGCAAACACTTCAGCCGGCACGCGCACTCTCACGATGCAGCGCGGGTTGTGAGCGAGTTGTTGTCGAGGCCGTCACTCGACCAGATTTAATAAACGTGGAATTCACAACATACAACATGAATAGATGTTTCCTTGGCTAAATACACATTTTTTCTTTAAAGTTTATTCGCACACGTGTCCTAAATGGGGTCACTGTTTGGTTTGATAGCTACTGGCGACATGCGCTTTGATTCTTAACAGGGTATACCTACTATGGACTGTTAGGTCAATTTTGCGTCGGAACCCACGGGAATGAAAGCAATAGGCTAGAAGGGAAAGAAAAATAAACACTTCTTTGATGCATATTATAACGTATGGGTCATATCCGCATCAAGTAGATAGCTTCGTTGTATTCTCATAAGATCCTCGTAAGATTATAGGACATAATGAAATACCTCTCGGTGACGGTGTTCCCTGTACAAATTTACAAAATATTGTCAAACCACCATGAAAAACGAGGACTGCATAAAAATGATTCTGTGATTTTAATATTTGAAATATTTTTAAAAGTAAAAATTATATAATGAGAACTAAGCGTGAAAGTAATTTACAAATTTGTTCTATAAACTTTTTTCTACGAACAGCGAATAATGCACTGAATCATATGGAACAAATAATTTTGTTATTAAAAACCTTGAATTTAAAAAGTACACGAAAGTGTTCATGGCATTGCTTTCGGGAGGGAAGAAGAGAAGTTTCAAGCATGGAAAAACATGGGTTTTAGTGACGGAGCTTATCGTCTCCGTCACTAATTCATTCTTCCCCCGGATTGTTTTGCAGTGGCTCCGCAAACCTGTTGTTTACACATTAGTTGATTTCTGAAAAAGTAATGTTAGCGTCGGAAGCCGACAAGAAACGTCAAAAACTTTCGGTTTTTCGGTGAAAACAAATTCATTGTTTGAATCTCAGAAAATGTGATCAAACACGATCTTCTTCTACATACGTCTAGATGTTAATTAAAGCGTCTACTTTTGGGGTTGACCTAAATTTGTCACTTTTGAGGTCGGCGCTTTTGAGGTTGACCTAAATTTGCCGTTGATTTCCGGGGATGTCAACTGCTAAGGACATTAGTCTCTTAAGTGTAGTGCAGGTTTTTGTCGCTGTACGTGGTGGTGAACTTACCCTGCACGTCGGGCTTGCAGGGTTTTCCTCAACCTGGTTCTCTCACTAGCGGGGCACCACCCCAACAGGGGCAAGCTTTAAGCTCCCGACTGGTCTCGCGACATGTGTGGTAATGTAGGTTATGTAAGTGTAAGCGTGTGAGGATAAAACAAGGGAGAAGTATAAAAGGAACATCGCGCGCGGACTAAGACCCTTTTGTTAGGGTAATGCTCCGGCATTCGCCTTACGCCTTACACGTTTGACGAAAAAAATGAACGATCGGTAAGTTTGACGTCGTCGGTAGCTGTACAGCCGTCTGTTGCTACTGGTGCCGACGAAAATTTTACTATCTCCTGGAACTAGTGGCCTGCGTAACCAAATAGACGTTACCAAATAGATGGAATTCCTACCGCTCCTGCGTTGATCAGTGCAGGGTGCTGCAGTGATCAAGTGTACGTGTGTAGTATATAATCATTTCGTAAACAGGAGTGTCGAGATTGATAATGAAAATCTTGTTTCATTAATAGAAGCAAAACCCGTGTTGTGGAATGAAACACTGGAAATTTTCAAGGTCCGGGACAAGAAATGCTTGGCTTTAAGTTTGCGTTGAACTTCGAAGCGACTTCGACGTGATGCCAGAAAAAGAAAGAAACGATTTTGGTAATTGTTATTGCCAACATTTCTACCGGTTGAATAAAATTCCTCATTTTGGTATTCATGCACTGAATTGTGTCTTTCAACCAGACCATGTAGTTCGTCAAAGGAAGGCATTGACATTTAGAAATAATTGAAGAATTTTGTGTCATCCTGTTTCAACTCTTCAAAAAAATGCGTAGAAAGCGTCAACCTCATCTCTTCTTTTATGAATTGGATGAACCCAAATCATTCTATTTTTTCTTCGCCTTTTCATTCGACGACGGAATAACAACAACGCTAGAAGTTAAGCTGCTCTTGGTTCATTTTAAAATATACACGCAATAAACAATTTAAAACTACAGGGTACTGAATTGGTTTCAGAAACACAAATGTAAAAAAATCAACTCCTGGGTTTGGAAATGTTTCCGCTCAGTTGCGACAGTAAATTTCCGTGCAGTGGTGGGGATAAAATTTCCGTCCAAAGAAATCTGCTCGAAAAAATCCGCCATGTGTGTAATCAGCTTGTTTCTTAACTTGCTTTCCCATTGTCAATTCTCCCTCATTTTCAAACAAACTCTAATGTTTAAGGAATTACTGAAAATATTAAGCTCTTTGTGTTGAGATGCATTTTTAATATTTAATGGAATTTCGCTGTTATGCTTAATATGCTATATGGACTGATTTTATTAGAAATATGGAAAATGTATGGACTTTTATTAAAATATGTACCAAAACCCAAACAATGGAAAAATGTGGGAAATAAAAGTAGCATTTTTCGACTCTAGACATTATGAAACGTAAAGAGAATGTAAATTAGTATCGATATTAGCTTATTTAGTAAACAGCATGTGTTGACAGAAATCCGTTCCCTGATTATTACATGGTTACTTGGAGAATGTGCCTGGTGGTGGTGCTGGAAAGAGTAGGTTAGTGGTTTCTAAAGACTTCTGGATTTCAAGCCTGCATTGAAAGCGCTACGCGCGAGCGACCTCGCACCGCGGTGGACTCCTCGCGACCGATGGCAAACCGACGGTTCGTCGCTGCTCACCCGGTAGACCCCGAGTTTGACAAGAGATGCGTGTGCGGCAAGAGCCTTCCCGGTCTCCCTCCGAGCGCTCTCCAGGTAAGTCCCTGCTTTTCGCAGAATGCGGAGCTCTAATGTTTACCAGGCACGAAAAGTATACGAACTATTTAATTCTTGGTTAATTTCAATTGGGTATGTAAATTTAGTGAAGTACGAAGGTGTCAAAAAGGAACGGCAAATTCACAATTTGGCACGAACTGATCACTTCAGACATTTGAAACTCCTGCGAAGTAGAGGTGTATACTTTGAGCATGTGTTGACCTATGCCAGTGTTGTCAAGGTCAATGCCACGAGCGGGAGTCCGTGGCACGAGTGCCAGTACGAAATCGCCCTCCACGCAGTTCATTACCCCGCCACCAGAGACAACGCCATCCCTATTGTAAAACGGCAGGGTTACTAATAGTTTCCTTTCCCGATGCTAGTTGCGCAGAGAAGCTCGTGGAACGCTACGCTGCCACGACGCACGCGTGCCACTGCCACCAGTAGAAGACCTTGACACCACTGACTTATGCTAACATAATATATCATGACCTCTGCAATACGAAAGGCTAGTAAAAGATTACATAAACCAGATTATAAAAGCAGAGGAGACCATCCGTGGAAAATACGATGTAGAAAGCAAAGAACCGATGTAGGCAAGTTCTCCTTCGTGAATTGCACTATAGTAGATTGGAACAAACTACTTGCAAAAGCACTAGAGGCTCTTCCTTCTAATGTAGGCAAAGTTAAAAATATACTAAATTCAATTTAGATCACAATGAATACTGAGAAAATTACCTTTATTATTATTATTATTATTATTATTATTATTATTATTATTGCATATATAGTTTTGTTATTTTTATTATTATAGTCATGTCCGTTATACAGTGAAGTGAAGTGTTAGTGAAACTAGAAGTCAATTTAGGGATAAGTAGAAATTAATTAGAACTAGGATATCATCCTCTAATTCTAATGGTAATTGTAATTGTTAACGGTTGTTATTGTTCTAATTCTAATTGTTGTGGGGGGAGTGTTGTTGAGAGATTGTTATGGGGTCGCGAAGGCTTGCTAGAGAAAAATTCGTTTAGCTTAAAATCACTAATCAGAAAGTCTAATTTTATACTCTAATTACTAAATACTAACTTTTTAAAGATCATCGTATTTCTATTTTTATAATCTATCGATTGCTGGTGAGAGAAATACATAGTTCCATTTAAATCTTCAAAGATTATTATATTTCTCGAAAACTAAAAATATTTCAAATAATTTCTGTACGGCATATTATTTGCCCCATGATTCGGCATATTTGGGGGACAATTTCATTTCGATGTAGTGAACCATTTAGAAGTTATGAGGAGGCCCATATTTCGTGGGGCAACCTGTACTGCATTTCAGAAAAATTAGTTTGCTGATATTATTTGAATCACTCTGGTAATATGCATTACTTATACTGCTATCATGTTTTTGTTATTTAAGGTTTCATCAACTACTAGGTCATTAGCGACCACTATTGGATTTAACGTTATGGTATGAGGATGAAACGATGTGATGATGATGGGGGTGAAAGGACGAACACATACAACCATGCCAGAGGCGGAACTCGAACCCGTGACCCCTCGGTCTGAGATCACTACAGCACAACAGCTTTAGTGATCTCGGCCACTAGGCCGACTCTACTATCTTTGTTAAGCAATTTATTGATATTAAGTTGAACTACAAAATCTCTAAATACAGTTTTTTATAACATTATTTGTAAACGTACAAAATATTTTTAAATCTTCAGATTCTTAGGGTTATAATTTTATTTATTATTATTCAGTATCATTTTATCTTCAATATCAATTACAAATTATTATTCCTCAATATCGTTATATTGCTCTGTAAAACAATAGCGTATAATATTGCGTAGTTTAGTTTCGTTTATGCATTGCTTAGTTTATTTTCTTTCAAAATCAGTATAATCAGAAAAAAGATACTGCTCAATGCTTTATGATAATCCGTATGATAAACACATTTTCATCTTGCATGGGATACGGGTGATTATATAAAATACAGCTGGTAACAGTTTTGTTTATACAGCCCATATTTTGGTCAAAAATCATTAATTGTGGATCATTGAGACTAATGCAAATTATATTGCAAGATAATTGAATAATTCCAGTTAAATAAAATGAAACTTTGTACGCCTAGACGAAATAGCTTTGAATTTGGAATTCACCAGCATGTTTAGTTGCTTGAGAACCTTCCTAGAGGCTAGTTCCCGAGCAACTAATGTGCTGGTGAATTTCAAATTCAAGGTCAATTTGTTTAGGTGTACACAGTTACGTTATATTTAACTGGATTTATTCAATTATCTTGTAATATAATTTGCATTAGTCTGAATTTTCGTCTTAAAAATTAATGATTTTCGAGCGAATTGTGCACTGTACAAACAAGACTGTTACGAACTGTAAGTGCGGACACTTCTGTTGGAAGAATCTACGTGCGTCCTTGTCTTTTGTATTCATCTGGACTATCACTTGAACGGCCCTTTTCAACGTTTTCTTTTTTCTTCATTTTAAGTTTCGTGTTCTCCGGTGACAATCGTACACCCGACATCAGTAACGGCCGTTCATCCCTTTCTCCTTCTGTGTGACAATCACAGGGCAGTGCCTCACTAATACTCGACGCCACTTCTGTGCCCGGAGAGCGCCTTTTGTTGGGCTCGAGTGTCCTTCAGAAGTATTCTCGTATCTTCTTCGGCGAATATTTCCTATTGAGGTGGAACGCGCTCAATAGCCGGAGTAGTAAACCAAGGGTTTATTGCCTCTCTGGAAGCTCTTGACAGCGACCGTTACTAGCGATTCGTAAGCCCACGGCGTAACAAGATGTCGTGCTAATACTTGGCAACTAAGTCCACAAAGTTTCTTTGGCACAATTTGCCGTTAATTTGAGAGGTCACTTTCTGCCCGAGCGACTGAGGGTTCTCTCGTTCACGGATCTCGTATTCAGAAGGTTTCGTGTTCGAGATACAACAAAAGTGATAAATCCCCTTTTGGTGAATGATAACGGTTCCAAGTTTAAGATTTTTTACTTTTTGCCTTTTTATTCAAAGAATAACAAAATCCAAAATTTAATTATTTAAGAAAGAGTAAAAAAATCTAGTTTTAAATTCTGATTTTATTTTAGTTCCATGGAATTTCTAAATGTACAGCCTAAAATTCACAGGTTTTGTTGAGGTTTTTTCTTCAAGGGAAGACGAAATATTGAATTTTGTTTCTTGTGTCTACTCCCAGGTCTCCGAGAACGAGAAACCCTGAAGTGCACTACCACGTGACCACGCCGACCAATATATTTTCAACGGCAGGGAAACCATACTTTCACTTTTCTTCGGTCACTCTTCAGAGGAAGTGCGTCGTTAAGTCGGGTGGTCGATTTGATTGTTTAAGTGTCTTGTTTACATTCATGTGCCGCGTAGTGTCAATTGTGTTATTTAAGCGGGTGTATTGAAGACTGTCGCCGTTGCAGATTGCGAAAAACACGTATCTTCTTCGGTGAGTAATGAATAAAAAAACCTACTCCGCTCATTTTTGGTCGGTACATTGTTTTTAAAATCTTAACCGTTCATTACATAATATGTTAGTACTACTGTCATCAACATTCTATATATGTCGGAGGACCGGTGTCAATGAACGTGTTTCTTTCACAGCAGTGTCTTGAGTTCTTCTCTTTATCTTCATGTACTTTTCTACAGGTTTTATGTCGAATAATCCGTCAGCGTTTGGAACATTCTTCTTCTTCTACTATTACTACCTCTTTTCCTTATATCTTCATTATAGCTTTATAAGTATTCGAATAGTAATAATAATAATAGTAACTAAGCATAACTGCAATAATAAAACGTACACATAATTATTAAGAGATGCATCAGAAATAATTTTGTTCTAAGGATCCGCTTTAAAACGAAATCTGAATTTAGCAGAATACGCATAACTACTGTGACGTAGGTACGTCATTTACATGCAAACAATTATTCAATATTTAAATGCTTTTCAAACAATTAAAAGAGAAATAATCATTAATCATTATTTCTGAGTGACGTATACTCTTTTCCTAATAATTAACCGAATGTACATCGCAGTATTTCTGGACGTAGAAATTTGCTGAATATCCACTACAACAGTTCTTAATCACAAAAGATAAATCACATGAAAGTAGGAAAAATAACTCTTAATTGATTGTCCGTTACAAATTGCGTGGTTGATATACAGAAAATATTTAAGAAACGATTCCAAAGAAATGTAAGTACTGTATTGTTACAATTACGTCGATCGATTGCTTTGCGACTAGTGTAAGCAATTTCATTCTTCAAGAACAGGAAGAGTAAATAGGCCTGATCTTGATTTGGAACCTCCAAGGGCGATAGCGTCGAATTACTCGGAGCGGGGTAGAATGTATGGCTTCTACTGAAGCCTTACTTCCGCTCTCCGGTTCCCCTTCCTCGGCCACGTATAATCGGGGGACTTTTCTTCAGATTATCCTGAAAGGAGGCGTGCTCGTATTTCCTTCCACGATGCGAGACGACGGGAGTGAATACGTCAGCTGGGTCGGCATTCAGCATTGACGAGAACTGTGCTTTTATCAGTTCCGTTTATTTGGCTGCATTCCCGATTCCGATAAATGTATTTATGAATCCTTTTATAGTAAGTAGAACATTTTCTTTGTTTTATTGGTGCACATTCATTATCTACCGTTTGAACACGAAAAGTTTTACCCTTATTTAATTAATCAACTACACGCCAGGAAGAGGAAGAATGGAAGAAACAATTATCAGAATCATACCCGTATTCCGAAAAACCTCAAATGATGGCGATGATGGTGATAATTATAAATGTGGTTAAGTTGAAAACGGAACGGATTTCCATTTTATATAATTACGTACTGTAGTTAAACTTTTTATAAGGTTTGTATTTATATTATTTATTATTAATACTTCTCTATAGTACTCTAGTCGTATAAGTTAGCACATCTTTTGTAGGTCGAAATATTTAACTCTTGGCAATGCAACAATTGCCTTATGTTTTGCGTCTTGCATAACTTCTTTCTAGATTGTAAATTGTAGTAGTATAGCGTGTTGGTGAGGGAGTAACGATTAAATAAATTATACCCCGGTATTTCACCGTCAATCTATCACGCAACAATAATTGCGTAATCATACGTATTTTAGCAGTGCGTACATAATTAACGATGACCGTGATAACATACAGCAAAGAAGAAGTATGTCTGAGTATCGTTATTTTTATCTCAAACCCAAAATAAGTATCTACGTTTAAAAATAAAGGAGAAACGAATACATTTCTTATTGTACGGAAAATTACACAGCACAAAAATCGTTTTAGGATATACTGCTTGAGTATGTGTCAAAGATATATTCACTATACTTTACGTCAACTATAAGTTATAATCATTAATCATTATTAATTTATCATACGTACGAAACAAAAAATTTTAATAGTATGAAAATCGGCTTGCTTCTGGCACTCACAGCATATCTTACAGCATTCGAACAAAAATGAATTTATTGCATTAGAATTGTATTTATTCACAAAATAATTCCATTTTATTTCATCAATAGATTTCCAAAAGGGATCGACTATCAAAGAGAATGAACGAGATTACATCAGATTAAGGGATGCAGAAGACAGGCAAAGTCGATGTTAAAATGTAGCAAACGTGAGGGAAGGAATTGGGGTATTGACGACTCGTCCACTTTAAGAGAGGCTGGCGAAGACGGTGCGTCATTGCGTAGGCGATTCTGAGCAGCGTCTACGTGTGGGACGAGTTACGTGGGTTTTTCTCCCGTAAGCTTCACTGAGTGGGGGCTGTAAGATGGATGTTGGCAGGTGAGTGCCTTTACGTAAACTTCCACTGATGAAAGTGGTGACATTCTGGAGGAAAATTACTTTCCTTTGAATTGACAGGAATATAAATAAAGTAGACGTCTGTAGCAGCAAAAATGCTGCGGAAGAAAACCACACAAAATGGTTTTTTAAAAGGTAGCATGCACACTGCTCAAGAACAATAAATCAAGTACTTTCGTACAATACTGCAATTAATAAAATATTAACAAACAAATCAACAATCTTCACGAATACTGCAATAACTCAGCAAAGTGTATGTGGAAACACAGTTTAACGGTTCTTTACATACCCAGAATATTAAAAAAAGTAGTTTAATAATGAGTGTCCTTTTTCTTAAAGCCTTGCTGTGGCCTCAGCTGTGTCGCAAGCAGTGACGCATTGTGTACGAGAATTAGTAGGCATGAACAGTATGAGAATAGCTGAAATATATTAATACAATATGTACATTTTTAAGTCATAAACTAATCTGCTTCTAATTAAGCAGATTTTTCTGGAGTTCTGGGAATCTCTTTCTCAAAATAAATATAAATAAATTAAATGAAAAATAAGTATCTATTTAGAAAAATAATATTACATGAATTAGCCTGTAGGTAACAAAATGGATGTTTACCAGTGTCTTCGTCCTTTTATTGCGCGGAAATAATTCGTAAATTTGTACAGAGGCAACCCATATTCGAAGTGTTCACCTTATCACAACTTCTTGAAACAATGCAGCGAAGATAATGCCATTGGATGTCTCTTGAAATTTATACGCTTCTTTTCTGATTCCCTCATTTTCAGATGCTATTAAGAATCCGTTGCCCCTTTAAGACACCCAATAATTGAGCGAGAAACATGAAATTTCAAAACACAGAAATAGTAAAGCCATTTGTTTCTGTAGACATAAGACCACCCTTATCATTATGCAGTGACGGCTCATGCCTGTTGTAGCCTGTTTACGCTAATACCAAAATCGCTATGTAAAAGCCATTATAAACGAAAAGTATGATAATATGAACATTGCTATGCGTGTCAATTAAATTTAGGCTTGATAAATGCAGTTTCTGTGATAAAAGTATTCGAATCTTTTTTTCTAATGTTCAGTGTCTCTGTTGGGTCATTCCATGCTAAATTTCAGGTTTTCTGACAGTGAGTTTCAGATTTTTTTTCATATTTTCTTACATTAATCTATTAATAATGAACAGTTATAAGACAATTTATGGAATTAATATCTTTAGCAGTTTAGCAACAATTTATTACGGGTTAAACATGGACGACCACACAATATACTCAATGATTAAAATAATTATGACTTTCATAAAATTAATAGAACTTTGAAAACGGACACTCTATTTTGAAGATAAATAATCATATTTTAAGCAGTTGATAATATATTAAGAATTGAGATATTTGTTTATAATTAAAAAATGCTAATAAATTAAACAAATGCATTTTTCTTAAAAAGTAATATTTTCTTTTCTTTCACATTTTACACACTGCAAAAAGAACCAATAAATAACCATTCTACAAAGTGTCGCGATGAAATCTTAAAAAATGAGTAAGTTATTGCATAAAAAGTATACGCGCATTTTACTTTTAAGGTTGAACGTCGCGTGCCGTTGCCCAGCGAGGAGTGAGGCAAGGTCTTGGGCACGCACCGCCAAGTTCATTCCCTAGGGATATCCATCGATGCCTTGGAAGGGATCCTGACACCAGTTTACAGGCTTAGTTTTCGCGTGTTACTGTTTAGTGATACATCGTGATAGAAAAAGCTAAAGATTGTGAATACGTTTAACAGGTTTTGGTGCTGCAATCTATTCGGACTAGTGAAGCACAAAAGTCGGGTGGGTAAGAGAAAGATAACAGAGGCTATGCGGAAGAAAATATCGAATTTAGTGGTAGGTGAAGCAATATGCAATCTGTGTCGTCACAAAATATCCAAAATGCCCAGTGCAGATCTTAGTGACTCAACTGAAACAGATAGTGAAGTGAAAACGTCAAGTGAAGAGGATTACGTAGCCCCAGGAGTTGCAGAGGAAGCCACTATCAGTAATGTAAACATTTTGAATCCTCTGGGTCAATAATCATTGTTATTGCGAAAACAAACCCGAGAGAAATCGTACGCAAGGAGAAAGGTGAGAGCCGCAAATAAAGCAGTTTCTGAATTATTTCATGTGAGTACAGAAAGCAATGATAGAGAAGGAATGTTGACAAAATTCAAAGAAAAAGTTTCAAATGTGAAAACAGCTAATGAGAAATATTTGATTTTAACGTGTTTACCAAAAAGTTGAAGTGAACAAAAAATAATGGTCGAATTTGGTGTATCTCTTCATGTAGCTCGCTCGGCAAAATTAACACCTCTAGAAGTAGTTTTGAGAAATCCACCATCGCGCCGCGGAGGAAAAAAGTAACGCCGAGGTCTGACGAAGAGGGCTGTAGCACGGCGGCTCTAGCAGCTGAGTTCGTTTACGGAGCGCCGGTAAGATACTTTTAATCATAACTTTAAAACCAAGATTCCATGATGAAATTTACAGAGTAGCTTGAAAGTAGTTTCAGCATTTTTTCTTCCAAAATTCAAGAATTTAAAAATATTACATTTCCATTTATTGCATCTTTTTAGAATTTGTTTACTTTCTAATTGTTAAAGACTCACGGCAAAAAATATCTTTAGTGTAAAATTATCCATTACATTTCTTCTACAAATAGTGTCACTTTCATATTTTTTGCTTGTTTGCATATCATCGGAAAAAAATCATAACGGAATGTCTACAGACTGCTAACCCAATATTTCAAGTGCTTATTGTTGCTAAACAATGGCTAATGAGACAAAAATATTGTACCTTCTTCATGCAGGTATCATGATAAATAAGGTGGCAAAATATTTTTAAATTCTGAGATGTGGTGTCAGATTTCCTACTTTTTTGCATGGAATGACCCTGTTGTTTCTCTTCAAATATCCCATAATGAACGTCTGTTTTTATGGAAATAGTTCAGACGTTTACTGAGGTCAGCTCCTACTAGACGGAACTTTCATTAAAGGCCTGTCAAAACAATTTTCGAATGTAGAATGGAATTGATAATATTGTGGCGTCGTGGCAACGGTTCCAAGCGGGCGGCATGCCTAAGCCGGAAGCTGTAGTGAAAGGGCGCACCTGATCTAAAAATAAGAGACGCCAGGATGTGGCTGCTCCAGGAAAACACCCCACGCAAACAAACTTGGGGAAGGTTAGTGGTGAGTCTGGGACGATTGTATAAGACCCCTGGAATTGGCTAGCCAACGAGTCTGGGGACGCCGACAGCATGACGCCCGGTGGGGGGTGTATATAAGGTGGACGCTTTCTGCGCTCGCGGAGATTCAGAGATATTCGTAGAGCTTGTTGTTAGCCGAAAGGCTGGGTGGGATCTCCAGTGTACTTCAGCACGGTGTTTCCGGGGCGGAAACCGGTTTGGGGCCAGGCAATGTAGGTATGTTGGTTACCGGGGACTTAACGTCCCATAGCACCTCATCACGCGTTGTTACCTGCTTTCCGGCAGTGGGCACTGGGCTGTAGGGCTTAGGGGCGGTCGCGGGGTTTTTGCGGCTAAGGGGAAGAAAAAGATTGCTGGGGTTTAATCAGTATTTGTAAATTTCTTTAAATGTTAAGTACTTTGTAAATAAATATAAATATTATTATCTTCAACGCAGTGTCTGTGTCATTTACTTTAGTACCTGACAATATGAGTGAGATTAAACGAGAGAAAAAAAGGAACAGTAGATCTGTGTCTCACGCTTCTGGATTCATTGGAGTTTTAAGTGATGAAAATTTCATATCTTGGTTCACTTTCTTTCATAAAATCATGTCAAATTGATTTTCTATTCAGCCAACTTCAAGGCGTGATTGTACTCAATCGCTTATTGAGACAAAACATGTGTGAGATGGACATTTATTAAATCAGAGTAATATAAATATTACAACAGCTGATGGGGAAGCTTTGAAGAAAACAAAATTGGAGAAGGGACCAAGAAAAAAGCACTGGAATTATGGGATGCTATATTATCCGCAAACCAATTTCTATTTAGTGTTGTTGCACACGTACAAGCACGCGCTATTATTTTTACTGAATAAGTTTCCAGAACGTGAGTGTGAGTTTGCAGGTGAAACTTGAAAGCAACTCTTTTAGCATTTGCACTTCTCGAAGAGAAAACAAAATCGCACAGAACTTTTAATTATCTATAGAATACAAGAATCGAGGAACATATCTGTAGTTTTGTCGCTAATGGAATTTACCAGAGACAATCAATTAATGATACACTTTATACTCAGTGAATGTATTAAACTGCTGGGTGTCATTCTCGTCATTCCCCTGAGATGTGAGGTACTACAACGTTGTTTCTCGAGTCTTAGGACACGAGCTGCCATTGTCACCACGTACACGCACACTAAATGAAAAGTCATAAACGGGGGGGGCGAAAATAGTTGTCGAGAAAAAGTCAAATCAGTTTCATGGGGGGAGATGTCCGCATAACCTCGTTTTCCCCAGAAGTAAAATCGATAAATATCAATAATGATACACTGTCTAACATTTAATAAAGCTACTCTCAAAAATACATGTGTTACATAAACTATTGAGGCTTGTTTCAGGATATTTATTTGCGTGTATCAGGAAATTTTCCCTCTTCCCTCTTTTACAAAGTGGTGATTGTTTATGGAGAAGTACGTTACGTATAAAAACCCTGTTACAATACTTGTTAAAATAGAACACATAACCAATTTTCTCACGGGCATTTAAATAGCATTAATTTGATTCAAATTTTGGCTCTAATTATAAATTTAGTGTCACTTGCTTTAAATACCATTAAAAATTAACTCTGCTTATCATATTTGCCCGGAACTTCATGAAATGCGTCACGATTGTCAAAGTACTTTCTAGGGCGGTGGCATGTATTTCGCAGCATACCGTTTCCGATATATTTAACTCCTTACTGCTTTCCAAAAATAGAGTTTAAGAATGTTCTCTCGAAAGTACTTACAAAACATTCAAATTAGAACATGCAGCATGTCGCACCTTTTCCGGAAAGTGGAGAGCATTACCACCGGGCCTATGATCTCAGAGAGCGCGCGCACTCTTACAGAAGAGAATGTACTAATATGATATGCACCTCTTTATTACAGTCGACTTCACAGGCGATCATGTTTTATTCATACAACGCGAACGAATGACGAAGTGAGAAGAAAAGGAAGACGAAATGGAAAGAGTTCATAGAATGTACCAGTGCGCATGACGTTACCAAAAGGGTTAAAACTTGCCAAAGCTGGACAAAGAATAATTCGCAAACCTATAACAACTACGCCATGGGCTGTGATAAGGGCAACACGACATGGTAGATGAGACTGTGGATGTCGTAATTTCATATTGTGGACGTAATTGAAGAAGAAATATATAAAGTCTACAAAATGTATTAGTGATTATATATATGTTCTCAAATATTTATATACGATGCAGAATTATGTTGATTTCATTCACCCATTAACGCATCGCTCATGAGAAGTAGTCTATGAATTTAAATACAGTTCTTGAAATTTTTCTTTTTGTCTATTTGAAAACTTGTTACCTGCATTCTAATTTACCGATTAAGTGCCATTGTTGATCACAGAAATCGCATTTATCTTTTCTCGTCTAAATATTAATATAGGAAGTACACAGAATATGTCTGGGAGAAGAATACTTCAAACTTCTGCAACAGCAAAAGAAACGATTAGAATAACGAAAAAGAGAAAAAAACCTATCATCGTCATTTGGAACGGTATGGGTACGATGATGTTAATGGAAACGGACACTGAAATGATGACGGTTACAGCAGTAGTAGCTAAAACTAGAACGATAATGGCAACTAAGATATCAGCAGCAGAGTGTGAGATGGAACCAACAGTAGGTTCAATCACAACAGCAATGGGGTGCAGACGAAGGCGGGTGTGAGGGAGCTGCATATGTATCCAAGGAAAGGGAGAATATCTGCGGTGTTGTCACTTCGAGAGGCACATTGAATACGCGTGCTAAGAATGGTTGGAAGAGATGTAAGAAAATAGGAAGCAAAGACGCTAGAAATGCTTGCAACCTTTGCCGATGCTGAAGTCTAGTTCGTCATACACAGAAGCAATTTATTTACTACTTCTTTCTTTACTTATTCAAAAGAAAGAATAGGAATAAGAAAAAAATTCTTATTTCTATTCCCATTAACATTTCCATAACGTAATTTTTATAAGAGATGGCTCACCCCCTCCACACACAGACACACACACTTAAGGATTTTTAGTATGTTATGAAATAGATACCAACAACAATCATGCCAAGTTTCAAAACGCCGAGATTTTTTCACTTGATTTATCTAATTTGACTGGGTAACATTCACACATTCAGCTCGATTTGTTCATAAGATCACCTCCCTTGTTTCTGGGTCAGAATAGCGCACACGAAAGCAATAGCGAAACCATAAGACCAAGCGCAATGATACTTTATGAACTTAATGTCTGTATTTCCATGCCGTCTCAGATCATTTCCTTTTTCCAGATGCATTCTTTAGTGGGGCGGAAGTAGGGCTGAATGTCAAGTAAACATGCACTGGTTATTCTTCTCTCTTGTACGTCACATGCATTTGTACTGTTTTTTACAAAATAAATCAAAATAAATAAAAAATCAAAATAAATAAATAAATGATGCTGTGGTAGATCTCCGGCGTTGCTGTAGATGGTGTATCCTTATTGGGTGTTTGTTAGTTCTGAACTGTACTAAATGTTTATTTTTGCCTACAAAACTTAAAAAAAAACGCTGTTTTTGTCTGTATTCAAAATTCGAGTAGAATATGGTTTAGGATAGAGATCACAGAATTGTGAAAACGTGCACAAATTTCACTTCTCCCAATAGCTCGTCACACACAGTTTTTAAACTGTTTTTGACGTAAATAAATAAATCAATGTTGTCATACAGCATGCCAGCTTGACTCTTAAAACTTGAAATACTCGAAATCCCGAATTTGTGGGTTAAAATAAAATATGTTTTCCGTTTCTACCGTCAGACTGATAAGAAAACGTAAGAGAACCATTGCATTTAAAGCATGTTGTATGTTCACAATTATCATTACTCTGAAATTAGTTCATTAATTTTTAAAAAGAGGTTAAAATATAAATCCTCCCCCATTAACGTGAGCGCTCTTTAGAATTCCGTGCTCCAGTTTATAGCTTATACAGGATGAGTTCCATACTTACTTTTGAGCGTAGGCGAGGCAAGAGGTTTACATCTTGATGACCTCTCCTTTCCTGAGCATGTTTAACATCTGTGGTTTGTGTGAGCATTCCACTGAATGAAGGATGATGGAGAAATAATGAAGAGAGTAAGACGATGATGGGACACAAATAATTATGGATAGCATAAAGACCTAGAGTGAAATCGTAACACCGTAAAAATCCAGTCTCCTGTCACGTGACAAACATATGGGGAAAATACTCATGTCTTTTGGTCTCTCATACTTATGATGGAAATACACGTGTCTTTCTACAGCTCCGTAGACTATAGATGTTGCTCAAAGCCATTAGGGCATAGCCTTTTCAGCAAAATATAATTCGTGGCAAGAATATCGTGGATTTACCTTTTCGTTTAATCAGCGGTTTGGAAACACGCTAAAATTGTCAACCGTTTTCATCGGAAGGTGTGGCACACAAGACAGAAAACCATTAGTTATTAATGTTTACCAATGCCACTGACTTCAATAACAAGGAACTAAAAAAATTATTTATTACGTCTAGACCTAAAACGTAATCAAAGACGTCTCTGTAGAATAAACGTCTTACATGGTAGCAGTGAAAATACACTAATGTAACATTGTTTCTCTACGACCCTTCATTAATATACGTATTTCTGCTGTACATTTAATCGAAGAATGACATCAATTACACATCCCGTGGATTCTGCGCTTTGTTTGAACCGCGGTAGACAAGTGAATGATTTAGCAGTTTCATGTAGGTAACCTAAATACTGATGTACTCGTATTTCTCGTTACATTTTGCATTGATCATTTAACAGAAAATTAATACAAATCTTAACACTGGTCATATTTTCTGTGGATTTTCTGCCATATTATTTGATACAGGTAGAGATATTAGGTCTACCTCTTTCAAACGACATGGAAGCTGAAAGAGTACGTCGGTAGCTGAAGGCTATGCAGACGATTCTATGGCAAATAAAGTGAACGCTGCTAACAAATTACTGCAATCAGTAGAGCAGAACAAAAAGTTGCCAAAAATAACTTATCATCGCATACTAGTACTGAAGTCAATTTTAATGAAGAGTCAACATTATCAGTGACAAGTATTTCTAACTGCAGTAATTTCACCATGAATTTTGTCAGAAAATAAATTCAGATGTATTATGTCTTATATTACAACACTGATGTAGGTAATACTTATACTTGAGTTTCTAGTAAAACAAAATCTGTTCAAAATCTATTCTGAATATTTCAAGATCGTAGAGAAAGTATAGTCTTGTACTCGCACAAGATGGATATTATTCACTCGTAAAACTTACGACACTCGTCGTGAAATTACGACACTACGTCGCTCGTGTCGTAACCATTAACTCGTGAATAATAGCCATCATTATGCGCTTGTTGAAGAATATAATATTATAATATTTTAATATGAAATTATCAATTATTAATTGTCAATATTTGTATCCTCTGTACAACAGAATTAGACAAACAACGTAAAAATGTGGAGAGCCAATAAGGGACCACAACAGAAATGTCGAAATTTTTTCAAATTTACAAATCCAAATCACGGCACTTTTCTTACTGAAAAACTTTCTACGAGATGGTTGAAGAATTATTAGGGTTCAGTGTGCAATATTATAATATGGGTAACAAAAAATGTTCGATGTATGATACGCAAACGCAATCTGATGAAAAAGAAGATGAAAAAATCTTACTCATCTTGTGAAAGAGAATATTATAAGGCTAAATATCAAATGCTTCGACATGAAACATTGCGTTTATTACATTCTGAAGAGAAAGCATACTTTGACTCATTATCATCCTTGAAATCGGATATTCTATGGAAGAAACTTAAGCTAGCTATTGTTCATCGATGTGACAATTTGGTTCCTGCAACTCCTTTGCTTTCGGATCCTGATTCCATAAATAACCACTTTGTTGATTCCATCCCTGATCCTCGTTGTTCAACTCACGTCTTGTCTTCTCAAGCGACCACGTTGTGAATTCACTTCCCTCTTTTACATTCAAGCCAATCTCTGAAGAAGATCTATTTAATGTTGTACGCTCACTTAAACTGACAAGTGCTGCTTCGGAGCGGCTTCTGGAAACATGGTTTACTGTGCCTGCCATTTTTGCTTCGTTCATCTTACCCATATAGTCAACTATTCATTAGAAAAGTCTGAGTTTTCCGTCTGCGTGGAAACACGGTCTCGTGATTCCAATACCTAAAGTTAATAACCCATCTAGTTACTCTGATTTTCGGCCAATAACATTAGTTCCTTTTCTGTCAAAGATTCTTGAGAAGTGTGTTGAGATACAAATTCAGAGATTTCTGAAAACACATTCTCTTTTACCTCACTATCAGTCTGGATTCAGACGCGGTTACAGCACTACATCCTCACTAACTCTACTGTCTGATATATGCTTGACAGCGTTCGATCGAGATTTTGTATCTGTGGTTTGTCTATTGGACTTCTCCAGGGCATTTGATACGTTAAGTCATGACGGTCTATTATCTAAACTGCGCTTCCTTAATTTCTCAGAACCTGCAATTAAATGGTTCACTTCTTACCTATCAGCTCGCTCTCAGTCAACGGTCGTACGCACCCTGGATGCTACGAAAACGTCATCTCTACGCTTCTTATTTCGAGGGGCACCTCAAGGCTCTATTCTAGGTCCCCTTCTGTTTAACATCTATGTTGCAGATTTAATGCATCTATCCTTCAACTCCGTGATTCAGATGTATGCAGACGATACTCAATTAATTTATTCCTTTCACCCATCTAATCTTTCATTGGCTGTTGATTGCTTAAATGTGGATCTTGGTAATATTCATAAATGGTCTATGGAGAATGGATTAATTTTAAATCCTAATAAATCTGTGTATCTCTTTTTAGTCCCTACAAATCGCCTAAGAAATGCAAATACGGATAATTTTCAGCTGTTAATTGATGGTCATTCAATTGGTCATGTTGATCTTGCTAAAAATCTTGGTTTATGGATGGACAGTGGATGGAATTTTGATCATCATGTGTTAATCAAATGTAGAGCAGCATATTTGAGATTAAGATCCCTATATCAATATCGCAACCAATTAACACAGTCAACCAAGCTAATGTTGTGCAATACTCTCATACTGTCGTTATTTAATTACAGTGATATTGTTTATAGCCCTGCACTATCTCAAAGAAATTTGCTAGAGTTCAGTCTATTCAGAATGCGTGTTTTGAGGTTCTGTTTCAATGTTCGGAAATACGAGCATATATCACAATTCATGGATAAATCAGACTGGTTGAGAGAGAGATCAGACTAAATGAGACAGAGATGGATATTTCACCTATGTTTACTGGTACACTCTGTGCTCTCCTCTAATTCTCCCAGTTATCTTCGGGATCGGCTTAAACTTTTTTCACAATCAAATGAGTCTGCTTCACGTACTACCCGATTTGCCAATTTCCTACTTGTTATTCCCGTTCATCGTACTACCAAATTCGAGGCATCCTTTAGCTATCTTGGTCCACACTTCTACAATTTAATCCCTCATGAGCTTAAAACCCTTCCCTACAAATCATTCTGTGAAAAACTTTGTAAATTTATTAAACTTAATTTTTAATCTTTCTTCAGTGTTTCTTGATGTATTATGTTAAATTTTCTGTAACCTTCTTGATGTATATGTTTAGCATTACTTCAGTGTTTCCTGTTATGTTATATTGCCTCATATTATCTGCTATACACTTACAATTATATTTTACTTATGTAACTTTTTCAATTTCTAATCCTCATGTACTTACATTTATGCTTTTTTTCAACTTATTCTTATTCTCTTTTGATTTTATGTTTACGATCTGTATTTTTCTTGTGGTTAGTCTGAAAAGCAGTAATTTAATTACTGAGACTCGCCGTTGTACTTTTTGTGCAATAAAGTATTATTATTATTATTATTATTATTATTATTATTATTATTATTATTATTATATTACATATTCGTTAATAAATATGATGTGAGAAAGAATGAGCAGATATTATACCATTAGTCTTTCATGTGTCGAGAACGTTGAAATATTGTACCAGATCGAATGGTGTAACAGTTAAGACAAGTGAGACCAAACCTTCATGCTAGAATTCGAATTCCAGATCGAGCAAATATTTTTACGGACTGGAAGCAAGTCTACGGGTTAAACTAATAAAATATAATTTTACCGGTACAAATAATGGGGGAAAGTGTATGTTATTGTAGCACCACTATTTCTGATGCGTCGGTTATGCAGTTAACCAGCACTGATGGGGTAACGGGTAAAAAATTGATCGTGCAGCCAATAAACTGATGTTTGGATCCTAGCCCGGACAAACAGTTTTGCGTGTTGAAAATCCTTTTTTATACACCAGCATTATAAACGACCTTCTTCGTTGCAAGAAATCGTTCATAAAATTGCATTTTATGGCACAGATTATGTCGTATTAGCCGTTTATGGCACGAACAATTGCGTCATCACGCATTCAGCCATTGGCAGCGAACGAATCGTGAGATGTAGCGGTAAACCGCACTACCGACCAAATCACAGCAAGCGAATCGCGCACAGGTGGGGGTAAACTGAACGGTCAACCGCGGATTCGCACACATTCAAATACCCGTGACGTCTGTGCGACGCGAGCTTGGGGTGGACACTTCAGTGTTGAAAGTTGTTTCCAAAAATTAACATTGATTCTCTTATATATTTATAATGCTGTCACACAAAATAACGTATGCAACTCATTTATTATAATTATTTATTACATTCTTACAAAGAACCCCGCACAAATCTTATGGAAATGAGGTTTTGGTCAAATTGTCTGAAAGTTTAGTATGTTTTTCCTTAGATCCTACGGATCAAAAGTCATATTGACCGTTCAGCAAAGAAAGTTATTCTTTTTGATGTAATGTGCATATAAAATGGAAATCATGTCGATTTGTCGGATGATAGAAAGGCACATATGTACACTCAAAGCATATTCAAATGAAAGAACCTCACGTGTTTAGACTTGCGAATTATATTATTTCATTTTCGTAAGTCACTGTGCTTCATTACTTCGAACCCCCTTGCCTTCCACGTTGAGATACTTGATCACCGTAGGTCTCATTGCCTTACATGGTAGGGACGGAAAAGCGTTGAGCCGTGAATGCATTGACATAACGCTTTACGCATCTCTGTACCCTCTCTCACTCCGTTTGTACTTCCACTCATTCTTTTTACTTTCCCGTATACGTACGTATACACGGAGTGATATACGTAGTATAGGGAAAGTTATGTAATGCTGCGCGAAAAAATGGCCAATTTTCGGCGGAAAAAAATTAATTGCTGGGCCGTGAAAACGAACAAGTGGATAAAACCAGTTGCTAAATTAAGAAAAAAAATCCTCTAACACGTGGTGTAGCCAGAAACCCTGTTTTCTAGGTCCTTGATACCGAAAACCCAATTGAAAGGAAAACGTCCGTCTGTCCGTCCGTCTGTGAACACTGCTAGCGCCTAAACCATACGTATGATTTCTTCCAAAATGGATATTCCCCGGTCAATCTGATTCTAGTCGAAGCTTTGAGATTTTGAAAAAGATTCTTCAAAATTTGGGGGTACTTTATTTGAAGCCCGCCAGGGATTTTCAAAATTTTCTCAAAAACGGCTCCACATTTTTTCTTTAAATTTCTTGTATGAATAGAGTAAAATACACTTTTTAACATGGCATAGGTCCGATTTTCACGTACAGCTCTGAATTTTCGAAAATTGTGAAAGTTTGAATTTTTTTCGGCGTCTTTCTCCAACTACAAAATTGAAGATAGAGATTTTTTTTCTTCAAATAAAATTTGTTCTGCATATTGAGATCTTTAATAAAAGTTTTGTAAATGTTTTTCAAAATTTTGGTAGTTTTCGTGCAATATTGGGTGCAATATGTGCAATTTTAAAAAAATGACAAAAACAAGATTTTCTCAAAAACGGCTCCAAATTTTTTCTTTAAACTTTTGGTAGGGATAGTGGTAAATGTACTCTATCAATGACATAAAAGCCATTTTGGTCTATCGGTTGGTTTTTTCAAAAATTACAAAAATGTAAATTTTTTTACTTGTCTGTCACGTCGTTAATATTTACATTATCGGCGATTTTTTCACATTATTATATTTACGAGTATATATGCTTTAAATAATGTCAAGTAAAGTTTCTCGAAAACACTACCGTTTTCTGTGAAAAGTAGCTCAAATTTCGGCATTTTCAGAAATGCTCAAACGCCAATTTTTCAAATATGGCTGCAAATTTTTTCTTCAAACTTTTGTAACGGATAGTGCTAATTACACTCTTTAGTATAGCGTAAATTTTATTTTGAGTATTTTTTGTGTGTTTTCAAAAATTACATAATTGTAATTTTTTTGAAAGATCTCTCACATCTTTAATATGCATATTACCAGCAATTTGTAAACATTATTATATTTGTGAGTGTAAGTGCTTCAAATAACTTCAAATAAAGTATTTTGAAAACTCAAAAATTTTCTGTGAAAATGAGCTTCAAATTTCGAACTTTTAGTAGCGCTAAAACGTCATTTTCTCTTGAACGGCACATCTTTTTTAAAAGAAAATTGCCATTTATGACTAGGGTTTCTTGTTCTTTAATATTCTAAAATTAATGTTTCCGTTCTACCAATAGGAAACCGAAAAATTAAGAAACTTACAAAAAAAATGTACTTTTGGCGGTGATACATGACAGCGGGCAAGAAAGAGTTTGTGGTAATTTCGAATAGCTAGCGAAGACCCAAGGAAAGAAAAAACTAATACGGGAAAGTCTGTGCCATTCTGTAGCACCACTAGTTCTTCCTCACTACCTCGCAGATACTGGAGTGAGAAGGGAGGAGATGGAGTCTTGCACTTAGTAACAAAAGCTATACTGCGATTTCTCTAACTGCGTTCCTCAAGGCCACTCAAATCCCATCTTCGCGATAGAATATGTGACGGCATTTCGCGTTTTTCTCAGTCGTTCCGCTAGATTTCGCACAATCGCGACCGTATAAAGCAGTGCTTGCGATCATGCGACTTCTACCGGCAAGACTGAGAAAAGACGCGAAATGCCATGACATATTCCATCGCGTAGATGGGATTTGAGTGGCCTTGAGGGACGCAGTTAGAAAAATCGCAGTATATGCTCAAAGCGATATTTTGGAAAAAATAACAACAGTCGAAATAGACATGCTTGTTTTGATAAGCAAAACCGCGTTACATGGATCCACGTAATCTGTGAATCTCGTATTTCGTATCGTATTAACATTCACAATGCAATAACAGTACATTTAAAGTCAGTTACTTCTCCTAAAATGAAATGTCATAATTCACAAGTCTAAACAAGTGAGGCTTTTCATTAGAATACGCTTTGAGAGCACATATGGGCCTTTCTATCCTCCGACAAATCTACATGATCTCCGTTTTATAAGCACATTAGATCAAAAAGAACAACTGTTTTTGCTTATGACTTTTGATCAGTATGATCAAAGGAACAACATTCTAAATGTTCAGAGAATTTGACCGAAACCTCATTTCCATAAGATTTGTGCGGGATTCTTTGAACCTGTAATATGATTCCTTACATGTTCCTCTAGTATTTTAATAATAACATAGATTGATTGTGTGTTTCGGGGGCTGTGGTCATTAGTGTCGTAAGAGTAGTGCATGTTTTTATCACGGGAGATGGTGATAATCTTTTCCCAATGGATGATGAGATCCGGTACCGATCTACACGTCAGCTTGCGGGGTTTTTCTCTAACAGGAATATACCACCAACGGGACTACGCATCCGCCGGAACAAGATCACCCGACTGGTGTCTTGATTGATTGGTGTTTCCGGGCACGTCAACGACTATGGCTATTAGTGCCGTAAGTGCAGTCTATCACTCGAGACGCGGTTTTCTTCCCCCGCTGGAGAGCCGATGCCAACCTGCAAGTCGGTCTGCGGGGATCTTGTTCAAACGGGGCACTGCCCCAGCCGGCACGTTCTATGAGTTCCCGACTGGGGCATTGCCCCAGACGGCACATGCTCTAACCTTCGGACTGGTCCCTCGACATGTGAGGTGTGTAGTACATCTAAGTGTAAGTGTATGTAAGGGGTGAAGATGTGGGAAGGAAGAGAAATGATAGACTGCGCGCGGTTCGTGCCTCGTTTGTTAGAGTACTGTTCCGACATTCACCTGCTGCTGATCGGAGAAACCACGGATAATTACCGATCAGAGCAGCCGGCCAGAAATCTCGTCTAGACAGCTTGCGGACTTCAACATAGCTCTCGCGCTAGTGTCAAAAATTCTGCCACCGTCGGGACTAGAACCATAGGACCTACCAATCAGAGGCATTGCAGAGACCTCAATTCATGCCGTGAGCCACCTAAATCGGTCTGGTCTCCCAACGTGTGTGGTAGTGTAGGACATGTAAATGTAGGAGGCGATGATAGGGTGAGGAGGAAGGAGAGATTGTCCATGGCCCTTTTTTAGGGTGCTACTCCAGCATTCACCTGGTGTTGATCGGAGAAAACACGGAAAAACTACCGATCAGAGCCGCCGGCCAGTAGAATCCTCTTCCAGGCAGCGACTGAATTCGACCTTGTTACGCAACTAATGTTGAAAATCCTGCCACAGTGGGAATTCAAATCCTAGGACATCTAGGTCAAAGGCACTGCAGTGACTAGTGATCTGAGTCGATCTAAGTGTTTCTAATTCCACCTAACCATAAAAAAACGTTCTGTTAAAAAACGCGTGCGCAGCCGTAGCACCATTCGCTTGAGCTCCGTTTACCTTTGTCGGAGACGGTGGCACCCACGACGGCCGTGCTGTGGCCCTCGCTCACTGCTAAAAAGCGTATGCTGTCATAGCCCCACTCGCTTGAGCTCCGTTTACCTTTGTCGGAGACGGTGGCGCGCACGACGGCCGTGCTGCGGCCCTCGCACACTGCTAAAAAGCGTGTGCTGTCGTAGCCCCACTCGCTTGAGCTCCGTTTACCTTTGCCGGAGACGGTGGCACCCACGACGGCCGTGCTGTGGCCCTCGCTCACTGCTAAAAAGCGTGTGCTGTCGTAGCCCCACTCGCTTGAGCTCCGTTTACCTTTGTCGGAGACGGTGGCGCGCACGACGGCCGTGCTGTGGCCCTCGCCGACGCGCGTGTGCGCCGTCACCCAGTACTCGTAGGCGTCGCCGTCGCGCAGGTCGCGCGCCTCGTGGTGCGTGCGCTGCGCCGCCAGCCGCAGCTTGTCCGCCGCCAGCTCGCGGTCGCCGCGCAGCGCGCGCCAGTACAGCGTGTAGCCCAGCAGGCGGCCGTTGGGGCGCGCAGGCACCAGCCAGCTCACCACCAGCGCCGTGGCCGAGCGCGCCGCCACCTTGATGCCCGCCGGCGCGTCTGGAACTGCACTCGCGCTCAGTTTGCCCTCCAGGGAGGTTGGATTGGTTGCTTGATTGTTAGTGATTGTGGGCGCGTCAACAACTAGTGTCGTTAGTCCCGTAAGTGTAGTGCGTGGTTTTGCTCGGGGGGGGGGTCTTCCCCCGCTGGATGGCGAGATCCCCTACTGTCGGCTCGCGTCGGCTAGGCGTCGCCCTACTATCGGCTAGCGTGATTTTCCCCAACCAGGTATCTCCCACCAGCGGGGGACCGCCCCAACCGACACAAGCTCTAAGCTCCCGATCGGTCTCGCGGCATGTGTGATAGTGCAGTGCATGTTAGTGTAATTGTGTGTGTAAGGGGAGAGGATAGGACGAGGTATAGGTAGGAAAGACCGCGCGCGGTCAGAGGCCGTTTGTTAGGGTACTGCTTCGGCATTCGCCTGGTGTTGATCGGAGAAACCATGGATAGCTACCGATCAGAGCAGCTGGCCGCTAGAATTCTCCTCCAAACAGCGATTGAATTCGACTTAGCTTTCAAGCTAGTGTCGAAAATCCTGCCGCCTTCAGGACGCGAACTTAGGACCTCCCGGTCAGAGGGAGGTTGGAGGTTCCACTCACTGATTTTGCGAATTCAATTTTTTGTGAATGTTGTTTATTTTATTTTTTTATTTGACATCAGAAACAATTAAAAACTGTGTGGGACGTGCTATGGGAAGATGTGGATTGTGTGTACGTTTTCTGAAATTCTGGGATCCGTGATGAGGAGGATCTAGGGGAAATTGGTGTAAGACGAGGGAGAGGAAGAGTGGAAGACAGAGCAGATTGGAGGAAAATTGTGCGAGTGGCTGTGGTTCTTTAATTACCGTATAGTTGCCAAAGGAAGAGCAAGAATTTAAAAAAAGATAATATTTTCTTCAGTTTATCATTATTCATGGAATTTGATGAGAACATTATATTTCACTCATCTTTTTCTTCATTAAATATTAAAATGATTGAAAATTACTTCAGAACTCTGACCAGTGAGTGTTTCAGTATAAATCTGATTTTTCTTTACCACATTGTATTACCAGATTTCTAAGAGGCCTGTCTGTGTGCATTACCTGGCGCGGAAGCCTACGCTCTCACTTGTTTGTGTGCAGTTCAGTGTTCTAAAGTTAAATTAAAAGGCTTCCTGTTGTCCAGACTGGGTGGAGGCAAATTCAAACTTCGGAACATAATGAATACGAAAACAACCTGGATGCTTTTTCTTGTAATAACGAGGCAAACCAAGTGGGATGTGTTGGGATAATGAGAAATTGATAAGAAAACAGAGAATAAATGTATATAGAAGACAAAATGGAACATGATAACTATTTGATATAATTCGGAGTGGTTCGTAGGAAACGTAATACACCGTGAAGAAGAAAAGATAAGCCTCATAAAAATGTACACAAAAAGACTAATTATAATAGCATTATGGTATAGATATTCCGGCAAAAATAGTGTTACGTGACGTGATAAGTATGTAAAATACCTGAAAGACTGGAGTGAAGTAATGCGAATAATGTTAAATTAAATACCCTAGAATCCGAGATATTTCAACGAAAAGGTTTTGGACGAGATGTTGGTATATCAAATACACATTAAAATTACCAAGAGTCTCTCGAGAAAAGTTCTTTCCGTACTATTGTACAGACGCTATGAGCAGAGCAATCATTGGTGGAGTCTGCTTCAAAATAATCTGTTAAATTCGCTGAAAATGTACCGCAAATCACGATACACTCCATAAGCAATGAATTTCATAGATTTAGTAATTGTTTAAATATCGCCTCAGCGACTGGCGCGAGTTGACTTCCATTCGCTGTCACATTAATTGATCAGCAATTGAAATGGACACTTGGAATAATCATAGTGGTTTTTTTTCCTTATTCGCAGGGAAGGAAACAGCTTTTAGCACATTAATGAATTTTTAATCTGCAAACAACAACAGTAATTTCATGAATATAGCTATGCCAGAGCTTAATTAAGGTTATGATAACTTAGTGTCTAAAACTTTTGAAGAAGATTAATTGCTTAAAAAGGAACAACGGAATCAGAAATAAACAAAACGCTGCTTACAAGTGCTTTTAGAAACCCATTTAAAGAGAAGCCAAGTCCATAGGTGAAATTGTTCACAATTAATTTTGATATGTAAAAATCATTAACAAACTGTAGATGATACTAAATTTGACGTTACCATGTAATAGTGTAATTTTTATTATTTTTCTTCGTTGTTTTTTACCCACGTAACGTTGAAGATAGTTTCAGGTGCTAAGACAAATTTTCCAGGCGTTTAATCAGACGCGTCTGAATTGTATTTCAGTACTTAACTATTTTTTTAAATAATGGAAGTGAATTTTGTGTATTTATGAATTTCAACTTAGTATCTACATAGAAATTTGATTACAATAATTCCGGGTAACTACATTCTATATTATCTCTCTGAATAATCATGAATATTTGTTTCCATGAACTTTGATGAACAAAGAAAAGTATTAGTCTTAAATCTCCGCACTCATTAATATTTACAACATTCCTATACTTCACTTATTTAATGTACGCTATAGCTATATAATGTTGTTATTTATCTAATTTAGTTATTGATTAATGGTTTTCTTCTATATTTTTCACTGTTGCCAAGTACTCACCATCCTCGTTGGTAAGACAGAAGATCGGGTCACTCTTAGTACCGTCCCCGATGCGCGTGTATGCCCACACCTGCACGCTGTAGTTGGCAAACTTGCGTAGGCCGTGCAAGTCCGTGCCAGGTTCTGGAGTAGTCTTCGTGTCAGCTTCTATGACGCCTGTGATACAAAGTCTGAGTTGTGAACTTGATTAATATTACCCTTGACGGTAATACATTTCCGATCGCATATTCGTTAGCCTTACAAGATATACAATGGTGTATTTCTAAAGATTTTGATACTACAAAAACTCTGACTCGAGCAATACACAAAAAATATTTCTTGTTGAGTGATTTCTAAATAAATATACTACCATTTGTTGTTTGGATGGTTTTCAAGAAAGTCAAATTAATTAAATTATTTTCGAAGATTTGCACTGAAATATATAATTTCTGACAGTACCTACGTACTTATCTACGTAGTACGTGTTATTTTTAGAACAGCTCGTAACATTTTAAAAACTGACGATAATATGAAATGCGAAAAATATTGTTTAAATTATGAAATAAACTCCTTATTACATAAGGTCTGTATTACTGACAATCTAACACAATAGATTCACGTAGATAGCATTATTTCATGATACGCAAGGAAAATACTCGTAGTACGAGTAGAATGCATCACAGCGTTGCATTAATGCATACATAAATAAACTCCGTACATATTAATGAATATAATGTTTTTATATGACAATATGAAAAATTAATTTTGAAATTAAAGTGGAACTATGGAGGTTTAGTTAAAAATGAAGTCGAATATATGCGGCGTGTGTCCTTCAATCAAAAAACCTTGTACTCAAAATACTATTCATCAATGAGCTGAAATCTAGTTTGACAATTTTAGTTTGTTTAGTATAGAATTCTGTTTAATACTACAAAGTTATTTTTTGTCTCTCGATTTTCGATAGAACTTGAAAATTTAAATTTGAAATAAATTGTGGCGTAACTATTGGTTCACCATTGAAGGGATTTATTCTCAAAGCGAGAGACTTAATGATGATGTCGAAATGGCAGTGCGTTTAGTCTCGGGGCTCACGCATAATGTTGCATTGTGAAACCTTGCTCGGGAGAGAATATCGTCGCTACCGAACCTCCAAGACCCATTGTACCATCCTGGAGCGCAGAGCACACAAAGGAGGCCGTGCTCATAAAGAATCCCAGTAGCCCCATTGATGGGGATCGCACAGAGCCTTTCAAAAGCATGTAGATTGCCCATTTTGCATATTGTTTTGATGTACGCATCAGTATCTCAAGCGAAAGTGATAAAATGGTGTATTTTCAGTCAGTGTTAGTTCTATGAGTCGCAACGGTGAATATCCTTATTGCAGTTTAATGGACTTTGTTCAACTTGTTTATGCCTCTATGAGTTATGTCGTAGTCAATATAGATTTCATCACATTTTTGGCCATTTGTAAGTGGTTCTACCATAATATGCTAAATATAAATAAAGAGCAATCGTATCAATTTTATTTTTATTCTCCATTTTAAACAAAATATTATGATCATAATACAACGTAAAGAGAACAATCGAATTTGATGATTAGCAAAGCTTTGTTAGTGAGAGGAAAAGTTCAGGTCATTAGATCACAATGAACGTTAAAAAATTAACATGGTCAGAAAAGAATTGTATTATATACTATGTACTAGAATATGAGTTCTAGAAATTTTCAAAATGTGACCCTTGAGTTTCTTCACATATATAATATCACAAGTAAATTGTTTAAATGTTCATCTACCTTTCCTTAAGATGTATCTACTTTCCACGAGAATAGTATACAAATGTTTGAGAAAACATAAATATGACAAATTTTAAAAAAATATTTAAAGGTGAAAAATCTTCAATTTGATACACAATGACATTTATCATAGAAACATTAAATAACATAAACTTCAAATAAGAAAATCTAACACACACACACACACACACACACACACATATATATATATATATTACAAGTCTTTTTAGTGAATTTGTTTTACAAAAATTATGGCTGAAATGCATGGTGAACGTCATAGTAAATTATCTCGGATTTCTGACATTTTTCAAACTTAACTAAGAAAAAGATAAACCATTCATAAATTTGTCAGGAAATCTACACGTTACGACCCTTAAACCTCCGGTTAATTTTTTTCCAAATTGTGCACGAAATAGTTTGTAGTCTAGACAGATATAAAATAATCATACAAAGCAGATTTTAAAGCAGAGGAAAATAAACCACACTTTAAAACGTCAAAACTGCAATAAATCTCCAATTTCCAGTCATAATTGTTAGCAATTTCAGTCAGTCAGTCAGTCAAAAGGACATCATTAACTTACTCATGTTCAATTTGCAAGCAATTTGCTAGTAATTTTAAACTTTTAAAAAGTGTCTAAAATAAAATACTAGGTTTTACTCTTCAATTTCTAATCTACCTTGTCTATCTGAATTCAAGCGTAGCAAGACGTTAAGCAATCCTTATCGTATCCGATTTCATTTTTCAAAATATTTAATTAGACCACCAAAATTTCACCATTTAAAGCAAAGTAACCAATATATTTTATTCAAAATTGAATTCTTTGTAAATTCCTAACTCGGTTCATTACATGCTGAACGTTACACGTAGAAATATAAAATTTGAGAAAATCTTGAGTAGAATTAGGATCTCCAGATTTACAAGTTAACTTATGTAATACAGTTAACACCTTTGTGAGATACATTTGTCGATCGAATAGAATATAAAATAAAAGTCTCGTAAACCTGTTCTTACGAGATTTTTCGTTTTTTTCTTATAAGAAATTGACATATCGAGACCGAGTCAATATCTAGTTCAGGGACTTCAGAGGTACCGCACAACTGTAAATCGAGTTTGAAGAGGGAAACTTCCTCGGTCAAACTCCGGCCACCTCCAGTGTCGTCCGCGCCGCCGGGCACTTCGCAAACGCCATTCCGCTTTCTGCTCAACCAACCATAAGATATTATTTCAATTCGCTTGTGGATGCCTCTTGCCGAAGCAGGGTGAATGACGATGTGAAAGAGAATCTGCTTAAAACTGGCGATATTAATAGAAATTTAAAATAACTTTAAAAACAAAAATATTGATAATTCGTCCAGTGACAGAATGATTATTGTAAATATAGAATGATTTTTATTGTTAAAAACTGTATTTAAA
This sequence comes from Acheta domesticus, assembly GCA_031308135.1. Lineage (NCBI taxonomy): Eukaryota > Metazoa > Arthropoda > Insecta > Orthoptera > Gryllidae > Acheta > Acheta domesticus. The sequence goes on along the minus strand of JAHLJT010008446.1, from coordinate 84,738,936 downwards.
TGTTTTTAAAAAATAATAAAAATAGATATCCGCCCGTTCTCGAGACAATGAAAATTGACTGTTGTTGCAAGAGCCGTACAACGGTGCATTGTCCAGAAAATTGGGCAGAAACTTTAGGAATATATTTAAAAGTTTTCTAAAACTTCATTTATTGTTCATGAATCATTTTAAAGCATGTAATATGTAATATTATATAACTTATTTATAAGTGTAAAATACCCTTTGAATGTTGTAAATTTTGTATAAGGCCTTTTATCTTAAAGTTTTTAGTCAAACTTTCAACGGAATTTTTTTAATATCCGAATATTTTCGATTCTTATTTCTACTGGTCTTCTGAAATGACATTAATATTACCAGGAGAAAATGTATACCTTTCTCAGACGCGGTTTACACCGAAACTAATTTGAAGATTCCGTTGAAATTACCGATATCGAACATACATCTAAAAGGGTGATTAAATAAGGCTGTTTCAAGAGGCCCGTTGTCTAATATTGTGGAATATTGAAAAACGTCGAGAAATGTGGCAAAAGGCACGCATAAGCCATTCTTTTGTATATGCTATAGTAAAAAGATAGGAAGGAAACCTTAATATACACACTATTTTTTGCACGGTAACAGACGATTTCGTTCAAATCAAATTTGGCGAAGTTAATATTAGTGCAATTAAGTTCATTGAAGTCCTCTCTTCTTGTTTGTCCCGTTTTTTACTGATAATTTTTATTCATTTGCATTCTTCCATACGTCATGTTGATTTTCTGGCGATTCACCTTGTTTGTATCCCAAATTATTGAGAAAATTTCGGCTGATATTATGACCGTCGTATCTGTTTCTGATGCTCTCTATACCACTTCTGCCAGTGCTACATAGCCTAGTACACACCCGTGTACTACAGAATATTTGTTGATACTCGTACGGTCAACGTAATTAATAGTCAGTTCTACACATAAATACGTCTTTCATACCCAAAACTTATTGTCTTCATTTCGATTGCGTTGTAATATCACCTACAAATTACCTAGTGAGGTTTTACTGTTTACATTTTTACTGTTGAGGTAAAAATGCATCATAAGTTTGTTCTCTCATCCACTGACAGATGGTGAAGTGATTTGTTTTGAATGTATTATCATTGAAGTATCTAATTGTGAATAGACAAAAAAGTTAGTGATCATGTTTATTATATTCTCATGTTCATCACTGAATTTATCGTGCATAATCTTGTGAAAGCAATTATCATTGTTAGACAAGTCGCAGAAAATATCTCGACAAATAATAAATAACGAACCGTTCCGTTTGAAAAGAAACCAATTTTCGAGATAAGAAAAGAAGGCAAACGTTCGCTATTGCCGCCATTTCACTGACTAGAAATTGGAGTTTCTTTCTGATAAGCCGATGTTCGATTGGGTTGTTTGTCTCGACTTGGTTGGAGAGCTCCATGAGAAAATCCTTTCAATCGTGCAGAGAGCACAGCAAGCTCAGGCAAGATTTCCACAAGTTCCCTCATCGGCTTGAGCATTACGTAAATTGGGTCGGTGTTTCCGAAGCACTGTTAAATTGTTTATGTATATTTTAGCAAAACTGCTTTTAGTTAGAAGCACTCTATGATGCTTCTGTAATAACGGAGGAATAAGTTTATCTGTTTCCAGAATTAATGCTCATTTACGTGAATTAGATGTTAGTCAGCTTGGGAATTCATCGCACTATTTTATATTCGATTTCAATAACGTTTTTGAGAGAAGTAAGAGTATTAAGGGGTCATCCATAAATTACATAACGCTATAGGAGGAGGAAGGGGGTCTGAGTCAGCGTTATGTTGCGTTACATAGATATAGGGAAGTGCATTCCAAGGGGGAGGGTTTTTTTGAAAATACTCGAAATTTGCATTACATAATTTATGGACGGCCCCTAAGTGCAATAGATGTACCACACATACACAGTACCTAGATATAAAAAACAATACATATGCAGGATAGTCAATAAATACGCCCACCTTGAATATTCTCTTAATGTTTTAGGCTATTAAGATACAATTTTCTCCGAACAATTCAGGACACACAGGCTCATCGTTGTAGTTATTAGCTTTTGGATAGCATTTTTGTTTTAAATATAGTGACGTATCTTTGTTTTGAAAAATTGGGATCTACTTTTTTATATCACGAGCAATTTGTAATTTGACAAAATGCAATGTTAAACGGAATCTCAAAACAAATTATGAATATCATGAATGATTTGCTTTACATCGAAACTAATATGCGTAATCACGTGTATTTTGTACTCCAAATAAAAAGGTATAAAAATATACATTCGCATATTAAATCCAGTATGAACCGATTATTTTTGAAATGGGAAGAAGAACTTTATTCATCAATTAAGTTAATATTGCTATACAATAAATGATACTTACGAAGGAAAGTTGCAACTACCACTGGTGATAACACACTTGTTGCAAGAGACCTAGGAGTAACACACGTGTAGCACTGTAGGGGTAACAGGGCTGTAGGGGGAACACCCGCCGTGTGAGTTATGAATTGAGAGATTTGGGTGAAATGATGACTGATATTTTGGACGAAATCAAGATTATTATCCTCCATGAAGAGCTAGTAAATTAGTCCTATCCAGCGTTCAAGGATATCAAGAACCGGAAGCGAATGGCACTGAAAAATATACTCGTAATGACGACTTGTGCCTGTCGTTAACTGAAATCCCGCGGTTTCGCGTTACATTACATATCATTGCGAAATATAAAATGTCATTACCATTCTTTACACGCGAGCGCCTGTATTGAAAGTGACCGGTCACGCGGCCAAAGAACCACACCAAGCTGGGCAGCCCTGCCTCATAAAGCAGCTTTGAAGGGCGCGTGCGCCTTGCACCTACCTGGCGGCCACTCGTGCGTGTTCTCGTAGTACACCTTGTAGCCGACGATGACGCCGTTCTGGTAGATGGGCGGCGGCGGGTGCCAGGAAAGCGTGACGCTCTGCGGGCCCTGCGCCGAGCACTTGATGTCCACAGGCGCCGCGCTCGGAACTGCACCGGGAACACGCGCCGCGCCCCAATGCTCACGCGAAATCTCCTCACCCCATTCTCCCTCTTTCTCTTTTTCCCTCTCCCCCTCTTTCTCTTTTTCCCTCTCCCCCTCTTTCTCTTTTTCCCTCTCCCCCTCTTTCTCTTTTTCCCTCCCCCCTCTTTCTCTTTTCCCTCTCCCCCTCTTTCTCTTTTTCCCTCTCCCTCTCTTTCTCTTTTTCGCCCTCCCTCTCTTTCTCTTTTTCCCTCTCCCTCTTTCTCTCTCTTTTTCCGCTTTCGCTCTGTCTCTCCCGCATTTCGTAATATCTTTGCCTCTCACTCACCATTCCCGCTTTCTCGTTCTCACTCTCTTCGTTCTCTGCCATTCTTTTCCGATATTTCTTTCCTCTTTCTCTCTCTATTTCTCTCTCTTTCTCTCTCTCTCCAATATTTTCCTCTTTCTCTCTTCCATTCTTTGTTGTATTCCGAGTTTACAAACTTATACTATACCTGTTCTTTGCTGTTTATCGACCTAATGACGGTAAAGGACGCAGACTGTTTAGAATAGCTTTTCATTTCTCTGGTTGCGTTAAGTCAATACTATACAGGGTGAGTCACGTAACTTTAGCACCTTCTGTAACTTTTGAATGGTTGAAGTTATTGCAATGCAGTTTTCACAGAATTGCATCAGGGAAAGAGGCTAATTGATTTGTGCATTAATTTCTATTTTATCACTTGCATTTTACGAGATTTTTGAGGTAACTTTGTTTTTTGAAATGGAACTGTACATATTTTTTTAGTCCACCATGACGAGCGTAAAAAGACGAATCCAATGATATACATATTGTCATATGTTAGATAAGCATTTTTTTGAGTAATTTTGATTTTTGCGAGTGAGGTTTAACGGACATTTTGAATAGTCCACCACACAAGGTCACGCAGCGCTCCACCAGCAACGCGCGCCCGGGCAAGGGAAGGGAGATTTGAAGATAAGAAACATATTCCAAATATTCACAAAACAATTACAGTTTTTTCCTGAACTGTGCTTTCCATCCTTCCGCATTTTCAGATATTTGTCTTTCTTTGATTGAAGGATGGAAAATAAGGATTTGACATGTATTGTAATAAAATTGTTTATAACTTCAACTTCATTTAATGGGGTTTCATAAGATACGTATTAATGGGATCTTGAACCAAAGCACAATAAGAATAAATAATTAAGACTGTACAAAAATATTGCATATTTTGAGCAAACAATTTCAATGTTAATAAGCATATAATAATAACTTAGGGATAGAAACAATCTTATTTCAATACACAGTACTTATGAGAAATCCATATTTTCAATTCCTAGGAAACACGAAATATTTGAAAATGGGGCAGGATGGAAAGCAGAGTTCAGGAAAAAATGCAACAGTGTTGGGAATATTTGGAATATGATTCGTATCCTCAAGTACTAAAATCCCTTTCCTTCCCCGAGTCCGCGTTTGCTGGGGGAGCGCTGCGTGACCTTGTGGGGCAGACAGTTACAATGAAAATATCCTTTAAACAGTAGTCGCAAAAAAATTAAAATTATTCAAAAAAATGCTTATCTAACATATGACAATATTTATATCTTTGGATTTGTCTTTTTACGCTTGTCATGATAGACTGAAAAAAATTGTATAATCCCATTTGAAAAAACAAAGCTACCTCAAATATCTCGTAAAATATATGTGATAGAACAGAAATCAATACATATTTCTATTAGCCCCATTTCCTCATTTACTTCCTTGAAAACTGCATTGCAATATCTTCAACCATTCAAAAGTCACAGGGGGTGCTAAAGTTACGTGACTCACTCTGTATATAGTCCACTATTACGAAAACATTATAACAGCTGACTTGTTTGCCAAGGAAATAAGGGATCATCTCAATTTGTTCTATGAATAAAGGAAACTTGGGGGGAACTCTATCAAGAAAGTTTATTTGAGCCAGGAGGTGTTTGTAATATTTGTTACAGAATAATTGCAATTGATTTTACAGTTTTGGCGTATCAAACAATAAAAGCAAACACAAACGCTCATTTGAAGCTGTGCGTACACAAATAAAATAAACATTATATATGGTTATAAGAATGCGTCTCATTACAATAACCTGTTTATTCTAGTTTTGTGTATTTTATCTGTTTTATTCCAATTCCAATTTGCTCCAATATTTAATTGTTTGGAAGATTATAAAAAGAATTGATTACCTATCAATATTAATGTTGAAAATACTTTCATCGTTTAGTATCTCTGTATAAAATGCGTGAATTGTTATTCTTTATGCCTTTCATATGACAGTGTACTCATCAAATGGGGCATCCCAGTGCTCTTGTGCTCTCCAAATGAGGGCGCAATAAGAAGCAGGTAGTTGGTAAGTTCCCTATTAGGAAATAATCTAATACGTACCTGGTTTTACAAATCAGTTCAATTATGGTTTTATCACTATTCTTTCTGCATGGAAAGTTCTTTTTTTCAAAGCTGAATTAAAGTTTTAAGCCTCGCATCGTAGATATACGTATGTCGATACTGCCCAACAGAAAGTATATACCTTTATTTCTACGAAATATATTCTTACAGTATTATCAACTAGTTCAAGTAGCCTGCATGATTCTGAAACATGAAATAGTTACGAAACAAAAGTATCGGCCCAATGTGTCTCAGTTAAGAAATCTGTTTCAAGAGATACGCGGTAACATGTATCAAGCGATCTGTGAATTTCCCCTTAACATAGGTAAAGCAACAGTACAAAAACATACGAATTACATTTTTACCTCAGCACTACGGTAATAAGTATCAAATGAAACAAATGTTTCATTTTTTCGTTCCGCAATATCTCATACTCAAAAACTCTAAATCAAAAGTCTTTATATAAAGTTATATGTAATCATAAACTTGGTTTTACGCAATACTATGTAAATTTTAAAAAGTACGTGGGAACATCTTTCAATTGTACAAAATATGATTTATTCATTTTTATGGTATTTATTAATTCATTTTTGTGTCGAACGTACATACGAAAAGGTTCGAAAACTCTTCTCAGAGTTCGTATGCAGCAAGTGTAGTTGTGTTTTTATTAATTTATTTCCTTATTGATTATCACATAGGTAAGTATACATATGTTTAGGATGCTTTCTACTGACTTACATACTATGCTTAATCTAATACATGGGCGAGGAAGCCAATTAGGCACCTCCGTTAACTGTCAATTTCCGCGAATTCTTCATGAATACGTGAAAGGGGAATTTGTTTTGAACTCGGTTTGGTTGTGTAGGATTTCGGCCGAGGTTGAGTACATTTAATGTGGGGACTTGTGTACAGTTAAATAGAAATTGGACGCGAGGTAATTAATATGGCTGGCTATGGATTCAATGGATATTTCTTTGGGGAATTGGTCGTTGGCGACAAACCAAGGGGCGTTAGTGATTATCCTTAGGTACTGATTTTGAAAAATTTGTGTTTTATGGATGTTGCTTTTTGCGGCGCTAATCCAGATGGAACACGTGTGTAAAAGGAGGAATCTTAAGATGGTTTTGTACATTATTGTGACTGTACTCTATGGTAGTGAGGAATTTCTATTGATAATAAGCTGATAAAATTTCTATTATTGATAGGTTTCTATTGATAATAGAAATTTTATTTTTGCTTGATTAACTTTAGGTTGTATATATTTTAAGTTAAGTTTCGTGTCTATATTGAGTCCAAAATGTTTAATTGTGCTGTTCTGTGGATGACAGATTATTGGTTCGTTGTTTAATGTCAAGGGAGTAGGGGAAGAGTAAGGTCTAACTGTGAATATTTTCGCAGCGGTTTTTGATGGATTGAGTTGAATTTTTAGTTAGGCGGTTCACCTATCGATTAGATTAGAATATAATTGCATTGAGTTACGTATTTTGTATAGATCAGGTCTTGAGGAAAATGGCGCCGTGTCGTCCGCAAATTGAGGAATTTTGATTGAATTGAGTGGTGGTAAATCTGGTACATAGATATTGAAGAGTATGAGGGATAATGGGGGTCCTTGGGGGAGGCCTGCATTTATTTGCCTGGGATTTGAGTGATTGTTATTGACATTTACTGAAAATCTAGTTGTGTCTCACCGTCTTCCAGTGTCTGCGCGACGACCTCGTTGGACATGGGGCCGGAGCCCTTCTCGTTGAAGGCTTGCACCACGACGCCGTACTTCCTGTACTTCTGCAGGCCCGAGAGCAGAGCTAGCGTGGACGCCCCGCCGCGGTCCGTCACCGTCGTGAAGGTGTAGCCCGGCTGGCGGCCGGGCCTGAGAGCACGGACAGAGTTTCAGTATGCCTCGTTACAGTAAATTTTCAAATTACAGAAGTTTAAAAACTTCCTTTGATATCTTAAAAATTACATTAATGCTGATGTGAAGAGCGGCCTAAGGATGCTTGCTCTTGAAATGTTAAAATATATTGCTTTTTTTAATCGTCTTTGAAAGACAATGTAGGAGAGCTATTTTGTTTTCAAAGTCCGATCAGTCGCAAAATGAAAAACAGTGTATAATCGATGACGCTGTGCTCAGATGTGTTTGCGTAGTGTCTTTAGAATACCCATCGATCGCGGCACGTCCCAGTTGTCAGTTCTAAGCGCACAGGGGACACGTAAACATGCGTAGAACAATAGCGTCTCCCGTCAAGTGTATAGTACGTGCTGTCACACGATTTATTCGAGTTGAGGGGTCTAATGCACCCAGAATTAATTGTCAAATGAGTAATATGTGCGGTAAAACTTTCACGAGTGACTGCATAGTGCGCCAATTGTGCAGGAAGTTTGAAGCAAAATGAACGGACTTCCATGATGCAAGCGGTCTGGAAAGGAAGCGTGTGTCAATCAATGGAATTACGAATGTCTGTACGTCTTCCTTCAGAGTTCCTGCACCATTGCTCTGTGTTATAAAATGCAACGCGAATCATTTCTCTAGCAAGGATTCACAAGTGATACATTCTCAATATTAAATCTCTCCAAGACTATAAGAAAGAAAGCATGCAAGTTTAAGATTTTTCATAAATATTTTAAAAAATTTGTTGGGTTTTCGGTGATTCCATGCATCTCTGTACCTTTGTTTGGCGTTGAGCGCTGGTGTAAATAAAACCTCCGTTATTATTTTTGTGAGGACTCGTCACGTCGCAATCATTTATCCCTTCGGCCAGGTACTCGGCGCCTTTATAGGTTCTAAACCAGTGGTGTCAATGTCCTCTACTGGTGTCAGTGGCACGAGTCGTGGCATCGTGCCATGCCACGAGCTTCTTCCAGTGTGTAGCGTCGGGAAAAGAAACTATTACGAGTAGTAGTAACCCCGCCGTTTTACAATAGGGATGGCGTTGTCTCTGGTGGCGGGTTAACGAATTGCGTGAAGGGGTGATTTCGCCGTGGCACTCGCGTCACGGACTCCTGCTTGTGGCATCGACAACACTGTTCTAGACGGTCACCCAACCAGGAACCTGTGAAGTCTCGATTTCGCTTAACTTCCGTTCCTTCGCGGAGCGTAGTAAACGAATTCGGTTAGTGATTCCGGCTGTATTGTTATTACATATTGTTATTATTATTGCCAGATTGTAGTATATAGGACAATATAAGATTCGTGGCTATGTAGATAATATCTTACATATAGTTATCGGGTAACCTGCGTGTGTGATCGTCCATTACCCATGGTTACCATTGGGGCAAATGAGGTGACAATCGTCGCATCTCAGTCTACAAATGAGAAATTAAAAATTTCTGGCCGGATCCTTCTAAAACATTCTAGGAAAATTTTGGAATAAACATGCTTGTGAGGGATTTGAAGCACATAATACCTGTTTTGAAGGTGTTAAGGTACCTACATATTTGTCATTGACTTATTTGAATTATCTCGGCAAGAACAATCTATTTTTTTTTCAGAATCCTTGTAGAGTTTTCTGGAAAAAATTTAGAAACGATGTGATTTTGGAGGTTGCAAGGCATCTATAGGACTGAAACGCAGTTTGAATTACTGTATTGCTTTAAGAGAAACACATGAAACATTACGACTGAATTCGTCTCATTGACGGTAACTAAACGTAATTTTTTTATGAAACTTAAATAAATTGAATTTTTTGATTTAACATTCTACGACTGAAGACTGACGAGCCAAGAAACTGTGTTATGTTAAAAATTTCTTTCGATTATCAATTTGCATAGCACACACAAATGTTTTTGCACAAAAATACTCATCGGATACACCACCTTAAGCTGTTAAAGGATAAATTAAGTTCATTTTCGTAACAGAACATTGAGTTAATTTGTGTCAAAATTTCTGACACATTCGTACCTTTGATTAATCTAAGACATTAATACGATATCGCGAATAGAAATTTGAATGTTATACTGCACGTTTAACTTAAAAAAAATAATTTAACATTATATATTAGCTCTTAGCAACATAGCAACATTTGTTTAAAACAATACCAACGTTCTTCCGACTCGACTCGAGAAACCCGTCAAAAATGAAATCAAATTTCCATATTAACAATTCTTTACATTGAGTGATATAACAATTTAATTTCATTATACTCAATTTAAGTTTGTTTTTATTTTAAAATTTATCATCAGTAAGGATTAAATTTAGGAAAGCTTCCTCCGTGTTGGAGTATTTTGCAAATTCAATATACATGATCATCTAACCCTCAACTCGCAGAAACAGCAAAACCGAATTGTACGCTGCGAAACCTACCGAATTGTACCGCCAGATATAGTTCCAATATCGTCACAAATTATAGCGAATCGTTCGGTTCTTAATGTCTTATTGCTGATGAGACGACACATTTGAAAAATACTTTTTGTCAGCATATCCTTAAACCATTTAATAATAATAATAATATTAATAACGATAATAATAATAACGATAATAACAATAATAATAACAATAATAATAACAATAATAATAATAACAATAATAATAATAATAAAACACGAAAAATCTTCAAGAGATGTATGTCGAGAAGATCACAAAATATGCTCCGCAGGTTGAAAGTATCAGGAGACAGTGGCATGTGGACCATGTGAGAATCATCCCCGTTGTCATCTTCAGCACCGCAGTAATTCTGGAGACACTGTTTAAAAGTTTAAAAGACCTGAATATTAATGTGAATATTGATTAAACTATGGAGAACGTTGTGATCTACTGAACAACTGGAATAGCTCAAAAGTTCATAGGGATATGGTAGATGTGAATATTCCCCCCCCAAAAAGACGTTGATAAATATGCTTTGGTCTTGTATAACCTGTGTATTTGTCCTTATGATAAAAGAAATTAAAGGTTAAATAATAATGATCATGATTATAATAATATGCAAAAACCTCCAGGTTTCTGTGTTTCTCGAAATGTTCAAATTTCACGTATACAATGGCGAGAATTGATGAAATTATATTATAAACTATTGCCGTATGTGCGGTATTGTCCTGCGCTAAACGAGAAATGTTTTCAATTTCTCGTATTCTACACAGTATAAGGAATGTTATAAAATTATGCTGATATTTTTTTTAAAGGAAAGCAAGCTCTGACGAGTTCCTGATTACGAAAAAGTGTAATCTTCGTCCTCTATAGAACTGTTACTTTCTCCTACATGTAATATTGTGAAACTTCACGTTTGTGATATTGAATATTGTTTTTCCTAAACACGTCTATATTGTACGACTAATACCTCGAGTTTCAATCCGTTCATTAAATTTTTTGTAGTAATTTAAGTGAATTTATTAAGAAACTTTTGAAATCTTCTAAAAAATTACTCCAAATTTCTTCTATTTCGTACACCAATAGAACAAAGTCCACTGTTAAATAGTGTGACAGTGACAGAGACGTTGGTGATCCGAGTTGTCCCGTCGAGCCTCTTTACATTTTAGTCCTCTGAAGACGTGCCTTTCTGTCAACTGACCAATCCGAAACGTGGCGAATATAGACGACATGCGGAGACGCCTCAAATTAAAATCTCCACGGCAGATGGCAGCACTCGTTGATGCGCGCGGCATGCTAATGATGCGGCACGAGAGGGATACAAGCAGATCCTATTTCGTTCTCCAAACCGACGCGAACAACCAACGACGAAATTCCTCGGAAATGAGCAGCAGTGGCAGTTGGCCGCTGAAATGAGATTTTTGGTCGACGTGTCATGATGATCAGAAATAATGCAAGATTTGTGTCATGACAAATAGTACGCGGATGTTCAATATGAAGTCAACCGACGAACGGATGAGCACACTTTGGAATGATAATTGTAATATAACATCAGACAATGCATAGATACGAGGAAGAGTTGGTGGAACACGTTTACTACAATAAAGAAGCTGCAACGTGTGTTCTATTGATGTATTTTGTTCTTGTAAATTTACTTTATTACTTAATTCACTTACTTTATTACTATATTTATATTTCGAAAAATATAAAAAGACATATTACGTTTTTGTGTTGTGACTTCCTCCTTATGTAACCTTACACGGCTACCGTCTTCCTGAATTCCCAGAATAATACCGTAATAAATTCAAGCCTATTATTAGCACTGAGGAAATTAGTATAACTGTTGATAATGTAGATACCTTTTTCAATAAAGGATGAGACACTGATGTTGTCTGGTATCAATGTTTTTATTTACAGCTAAAAGATCTTTTTCGATAGCTTAGCTATCATCGTCAGAGGCTGTAAGATAGCTCTGATGATGATAGCTAAGCTATCGAAAAACATCTTTTAGCTGTAAATAAAAACATTGATACCAGACAACATCAGTGTCTCATCCTTTACCGAGGAAGTTCTTAACGAAACAGGCTTTTTCTCTTGAGGTTCGCATTTTTCCATACACCATTAAAGTACTTTCTCTATACTAATAACTATAGTTGTATACGGGATAGTAAAAAGGAACAGTTCCGACTGTCCAAATTAATAATGTACTTAAACATATATTTGTATTTGTGCAGAATGGTGGCCAGAGTTATGTGACCGCGTTTCATACCACGTTAACCTTGCTGTAGTACATCGGAGGATTATCTCCGTCTGTAACGATTGTGAATAGTTAACTTCATGAACCAGAAAAATTATTTGTAATTATTACACAATTATGTTCTCAGGTTTCTCGTAAAAACTGTAATGATTGCTAATTGTAATGGATAAGCGGGGAAAGTACGTAATTATGAAGTTAAAGACTGAGCAAATGTATGATGAAGATGCTGGGGAAACTTGAATATACCGTGAAAATCCTCAGTAAAACCAGGGATAGAAAGCGAGCATGATGGCCGCGTTGCTGTTGCTCCCAACACAAGCATTTCCTGAAGCATTTAGAGTAAATACTACATTGAAATATAATAAATATAAAGAAATAAGTTATTGAAGACAACCAGCGGCGTGAACGTGTGTAGTTCCGGGTCCACAAATTAAGGTAAAAAGACAGGGAATTTCTAAGTTCGAGAATCGACGACGGCAGATTTTCGACAGTTTAAAAGATGGTTCGGAACTAGAGATGATGGTGGAGTGGATTCTCTGAATGGGAATGCTAGTGGCCGGCTGTTCTATCGGTAATCATCATTATCATCAATCGGTAATGATCATTCTGGTTGACGCCATCTTTTGAGACTGACGCATCTGGTTGTGCTCTTGATTTTTTGAGATTTTTCTACTATTTTTAGCGATCTGACTGCATTTTGTGTGTTTAAGTGCTTTCATTACTTGTTGCAGGTTAGCTGGAAATATAATTTTGGCTGGTTTTTTGCTCTAACCAAGACGAACCAACAGCTAACGAATTTTAAATATTACTGAACCTTAACGAACTTCAGAATTACGAGTTGGTGATCAAGTGTCAAAATCTATAAACAGATCAGTTTATTTTCGATTTTATATCACTGTTTTAACTTAATTACTGAAATATTTATTCTATTTTTGTGACGAGTGACTATTCAGTTTATTTTATTTTTGTGACGAGTGATTATTCAGTTAATTTGAACGTTACGAGGACTGTGTATCGAGTTGTTTTGAATTTGTTTCAAATCTTATTCAATATTTTGAAGACAAATTTCATCTAATATCTTTATCTATTTACGGTAAAGTATAGTCGCATTGTATTAAACAGTTGCAGCTTAAGTGAACGAAAATACGTAACCGCATTGCCAAATTTCGTAAGTACTAGTTTTCAATAGATTTTGTAGTTAGCATACCTTCTCTTTCTTGTATCGAATCTTAATTTTTAATTTATCGAATACACATAAATCTTACACTTTTAAAATATTAAGCTAGGTGACTGTTGCTTTTATCTGAGTTTTCTTGTATTTATTCCAATTTTATCACGTACTTTAACACGCATTCGTGACATGGCTACTGTTCGTTCTACTCTTTTTACTCTCTACACCCTCAAAGCCGACCTTCTGAAAGCCTTCACACACGTAAACAGTAATTTAGATAAACTTATCCGAAGGCTGGAAGAGGTCGTTCTCTACAATGACGGTTGGGCACAAGTAGGCAACACTGCGAATTTTCCCAACCGTGCACCCGTGACTGCACATAAGACACAGACACCACATCCAGTCGCAATTCAAAACAGATTTAGTGTTTTAGATTATGAAACAGATTTTCCTCGCCTTCCTGATCCTCACAACCCTTCCCTTCCATCGACAAATACATGCACAAACCAACGCAAACAGGCTAGGAAGCGTGTCAAAACCAAAACACGTAAAGCTTCGCATCCTAGCCCACTTGAAAACAAAGCCATTCCTACTGAGCCTAAAAAACAGGTACTTACTTTAGCTGACAGCCATGGTCGCCATCTTTCCTCCATTCTCAGTAGGAAGTTACCCCCCAACTACTCAGTCTCGTCTATTTTTAAACCTAACGGGAGGTTTGCAGACGTGACTGCAGAGTTGGACACTCACACGAAGACAATGACCAATCAGGACACAGTCTTTATCATCGGAGGGCAGAATGACATTAATTTGGGCGGTAACTTTACACCTGAACAACATGTAAACAAATTACAATGTGCCGCCCAAAATACTAACATTATAGTCTCGACTCTGCCCTTCTGGTACAACAGGCCAACACTCTGCAGCGAGATTAAGCACGCAAACCAACAACTAAAACTGCAACTGAGAGAAACAGATGTAACACTTTTTGAAATGAATTTCCTCTCAGTAAAACACTTCACCCGGCACGGTCTCCACATGAACCTTGCTGGAAAACATGCAGTCGGTGAAAAGCTTGCACAATACATCATCAACTCCAGTCCTACGCAGCCTCCTGCCAAAAATCCATCCCTTTCACCTTCCTTACGTTCCCCACCCCACCCTTATTCTGAACCCTCTTACCCCCTCCTGTGAACCTACTCCCGTTTCTTCCATTCCCACTACCAATGACGCCTCTATTTCCTCACAACCTGTGACTGCTGGGACACATTACAGCCTTCGACCACGCACTCGAGGTAAAAATGGAGTAAATATATAGCAACTACAGTCAGATGCAGCAGAAAAACATTCGTGTAGGTACTTGCAAAAAATAAAGATATTGCACCATAATGTTCAATCCCTTTCAAATAAAACGGAGTTTATCGAGGCAGCTGTACAGAGCGATTTAAATCAAATGGATGTTCTTTGCTTTACAGAACATTGGTTATCTCCTAATGAACTTAGCATTTTCCAAATTCCAAACTTTTACCTCGCAGACTATTATTGTAGAAAAAGAGAATCTCATAAAAGTCCGGCATATGGAGGTTCTTGTATTTACGTTAAAAATAATATTGATTCTATCTCCTTGACGGAATTCAATGAGTATGCCGTTGAAAATGTTTTTGAAATTTCTGTTGTACATCTTCCTGTGCTAAAAATGATATTGCTTTGCATCTACAGGCCTCCAACAAAGAGAGCTGCAGATTACATTTGTTCTTAGAAAAACTAGAGATAACACTAATCAAAGTCATCAATCGCTCTTTTGAATCCATTGTTGTATGTGGAGATTTTAACATTGATTTTCTGGTCGAATCTTGCGAGAAAGAGCAGTTTCTTAACTTAATTAATTCCTTCAATTTAGATATTACAATAAAAGTACCTACACGGATCACAGTAAATTCAAAGAAGGCAATCGATCAAATTATAATTAACAAAACCACCTCTCGACATGAAATTGAAACAAAAGATTTAGGATACAGTGACCACGATGCACAAATTCTTACCATTATACAAAATGCGAACAATGACACAATAAATAATACACGTATGAGTAGAATGTTTTCTAAAAGTAAAATAAAATTATTCATTGATTACTTGCTGCAGGAGTCATGGGACGCGGTTTATAATTCTATTGATACAAACGATAAATATTATTCTTTTTTTCAACGCTTTCATTTCATTTTAACACTTGCTTTCTTCTTCAGAAAAGAAAATTAAATATTTCACGCAAAAACAATTCTTGGATAACACAAGGGATTAGAACATCATGTAAAAACAAACGAGTTCTTTCTTTCATTTCTAAGCATCATAACGTATCTCAAGATTTCCTCCTGTACTTTAAAAAATACAAATCATTGTTAAGAAAAGTCACAAGGCAGGCTAAAATCATGAAACACGATCAGGATATTTTGAACTAAAATAACAAAACAAAATCAATGTGGGATATAGTAAAAAATGCGACCAAACCAACTAGAAACCTTGTAGAGAATGTTGTTTTAAAAGATAACGATAGAGATGTGAACGATCCGGCAACAGTGGCTAGTCTCTTTAACCAATACTTTTCGAGAATTGCTGTCGATCTCACTAAGGGTTTTCAGCCACAAAATTCAACATCTGACGTTTCCCTAAAAGTCTTAGACACTATGTTCGTTTCCGAAACCTCTTCCTATGAAATTCTCAAAATAATCGGTAAATTAAAAAATAAATATTCGGCCGGTTTAGATGAATTTCCGGATTGTTTGTTAAAGACGTGCGCGCCAGCCATTGTACACCCGTTAACTCACATATTTAATGCATCCTTATGCACCGGAATTTTTCCAGATATTTTTAAAACAGCTAAGATTAAGCCGCTCTTCAAAAAAGGCAACAAAAATGAAGTTCAAAATTATCGGCCAATTTCTCTTTTGTCAGTTTTTTCAAAAATATTAGAGAGACTTTTTTATGTGCGAATGGAAACCTTCCTCAATAAACACGACGCGTTTTCAAATTGCCAACATGGATTCCGGAAATCAAAATCTACGGAAACAGCCATTTTTTCTTTTCTTAAGGATGTTGCCTCATCATTGGATCAAAACGAAGCAACTATTGGAATATTTTTAGATCTTTCAAAAGCTTTTGACGTCATTGATCATAACATTTTACTTTCAAAATTACCTTCGTATGGAATCCGTGGTATTGCTCTAGATTGGCTATGTTCGTACCTTAAACAACGATCTCAGAGAGTAGAAATACCTTACTGGAATGATGGAACTTTATGTACACACCTTTCCGGTTCTTTGCCAATTGTACGTGGAGTCCCGCAAGGATCGATTTTAGGCCCTATTCTCTTCCTATTATACGTAAATGACATGCCCTTAGCGATTCGAAACGGAAGAACAGTTCTCTTTGCGGATGATACAAATATTCTTTGCAACAAAGAAACCGTAAATAATACAATATCAGACGTTTCAAATTGGTTCCGTAATAACAAATTAAAAGTAAATGAAAATAAAACAGTTTCAATGCAGTTTTCCATATCAAATAAAAAATTCTGTACTCCATTGAAAATGAACGGTGTGCCATTGACTGATGTTAATGTAACAAAATTTTTAGGTCTATCAATTCAGTCAAACCTCAAATGGAATGACCACTTAAATGAATTGAACACAAAATTAAGCTCATTATGCTACGCGTTCAGAATTCTTTCAAATTCCGTCAGCCTTCATACAGCTCGTTGTGTATATTTTGCCAATGTTCACTCCCGCCTGAGATATGGCATAATATTTTGGGGAAACACATCTTATAGTTCACAGACTTTCAGATTACAAAAAAGAATTGTACGAATAATAAGCAAATCCAACCCACGTGATTCTTGTAAGTCACTCTTTATTAATCTAGGAATTTTACCATTACCTTGTCTCCTGATTTACGAATCAGTAGTTTTTGTCAAAAATGACTTACTTAAGGACGGGAATATATTTTCAGCAAACTCCGATGTCTATAAGTATAACACACGACGTAGTAATCATATTCACCAGGTGGCAGTATCAACAGCTCACTACAAAAAATTCACATACAATTCATGTACATTACTCTACAACACTTTGCCAGAAGACATTAAACGATTAAATTCAATAGAAAAGTTTAAGTCCCAAGTAAAATCTTTTCTGCTGCATAACTGTTTCTATACAATTCGAGACTATACCGAGCATCAAAAAGTAAAGTAGAATTAATTTTAACAATGATAGTTAATGTAATTATTTATCATTTGGACTGTGTAATTCTAAAGAACCTGTAACAAGTATTGTATCACAGTTTCAGGGTTGATGGCCCCCATCTCGATCAGGTTTTTCGTCCAGTTTCCCTGATCCTTGAGCAAATGCTGAGATGGTCCCTTGTTTTGCTTCTGGACATAAATGTAACTTCATTATTTGTGCACGTCTTCTGAATTTCAGTGGGAAATATAGTTATTCAAATTATCGTTTTTCATATTATCGCGGCAAAAAGTATTATTCTTTCATGAAGAACATGAGGGTTCAGGGCAGGAATTTATAGCTAATTTACCTTTGAAAATATATTTTATTATATAGGAGCGAATATTTTGTCAACAAAACTCGAAAAAAAAACTCTCTTTTCTGTATTCAAAATTCGACTAGAATATGGTTTAGGATAGAGACCACAGAATTATGAAAACGTGCACAAAATTCACTTCTCCCCATAGCTCGTCATACGCAGTTTTTAACTGTTTTTGACGTAAATAAATAAAAATAAATAAATAAGTAATTTCCGTGTATTCCATGTATTTGAGTTCATCCGCTGTCTAGAGAAGAATTCTAACGGCCGGCTTCTCAAATCAGTAGTTTTCCGAAATGTGTTCTTCGATCAACACCAGGCGAATGCCCAAACCATACCCTAACAAATGGGCCACGGATCGTGCGCGATCTTTACTTCCTTATCCTTGTTTTATCCCCACCCCTTACTTAGACAGAAACACAAACACACAAACACACAAACACACACACACACACACACACAGGCACTAAACTACCAGGCAATATACTAGCGTCCATCCGTCTGTGAACACTACTAGCGCTGAACCATACGTAGGGTTTTTTCAAATTGAAAATTGAAAAATTCAAACTGATTTCAAATTGAAAAAAAACCCTCTCGATCTGACTCTAGTCGAAGCTTTGAGATTTTGAAAAAGACTCTGTAAAATTTGGGGGTACTTTAAATGAAGCTCCCCGGACATTTTCGAAATTTTCTCAAAAACGGCTCCAAATTTTTTCTTAAAATTTCTTGTAAGAATAGAGTAAAATACACTTAAGGTGGCATAGGTCCTAATTTCACGGTTAACTCTCGATTTTCGAAAATTGCAAAAGTTTGAATTTTTTTCGGCCTCTTTCAACAACTACAAAATTAAAGATAGAGCTTTTTTCTTCAAATAAAATTTGTTCCCCATAGTAAGTTCTTTCATTACGGCCATGTATATTTTTTCGAAAATTTCAGTAGCTTTCGCGCAACATTACGTGCAATATGTACAATTTAAAAAAATTACAAAAACATGATTTTCTCAAAAACGGCTCCAAATTTTTTCTTTAAAATTTTGATAAGAATAGTGCCTAATTTACTCTATGAAGTGACAAAAACGCCATACTGCTCTATATTTTTTTTCAAAAATTACGAAAACGTAATTTTTTTACTTGTCTGTCACGTCGTTAATATTTACATTAGCGGCGATTTGTTCACATTATTATATTTATAAGTAATGTGCATTTTCAGAAACGCTCAAACGCTATTTTCTCAAAAATTGCTCCAAATTATTTTTTCAAACTTTTCGAATGGATAGTGGTAATTGCACTCTTTAATAAGAGGTAAATCTGAAATTGAGATATTTTTTCGTTTTTTAAAAAAATATACAAACGTAATTTTTTTGAAAGATTTCTCATACCGTTAATATGCACATTTCAAGTAATTTGTAAACACTGTTGTATTTGTGAGTTAATGTACTTCAAAAGAGTTCTAACGATGTTTTCCGAAAACTCAAAAATTGTCTGTAAAAACAGCTTCAAATTTCGCATTCACATAATCATCATATTCTTAAATACGGCTCCAAATTTTTCAAAGAAAATAGCCATTTAGGACGAGGTTTCACAGTTCTTTAATATTAAAATAATATTTCTGTTCTACTATTAGGAAACCGAAAAATTAATAAAATGTCAAAGAAATCTACTTTGGACGGCGATAGATGGCAGCTTGAAAGAGAGTGTGGCAAGTCCGAATAGATTGCCGACACAATGGAAATAGAAAACTAATACGGGAAAGTCTGTGCCATTCCGTAGCACCACTAGTTTGAACTACGAAAGAAAGCTAAGCCTCAAGAGGTTTTTACTATCTCGCCTTAATTGTTACCTTTACACTTTAATGAACATGTTTACTATTTAATTAAACGTTCTTATATTTTCCATTGATATTCACGCTCAACAGTATTTATTTAATCTACGTTGTTTCTATAAAGTGGTTACTTCGTGTTCATCCCTTGTTCCTACAGAATCTTCATTAAGAATTCTAATGTAATTCGGCTTACATAGATTTCGGAAAACATTGCGAGGAAAATAAACATTCTTAACATATTGTTGAATTATTAATGAAAGAAGAGTTCAAGAAGTTTTCTTAAAGTATTAGGAAATTCATAACCTTCTTTACGGAGAAGAGAAATTCCTCGAGTAAGAGAAATGGTCTACTTACAGTATACAAACTAAAATACAAACTGTATGAACTAGAAAGTGAGATTTGAGCAACGAAATCTGAAGAAGGAATAATTTTGAACAAGTCTTCCACTGGTCTGTTATTAGAAAAATCACCAGGATGATAATACAAACGAACATTTAACATTTATTTTTATTTTCTCGCCTTACGTCGTAAGAAGAGGTGTTGCAATCGTGCGCTGGAAATCGGCGATTTTTCGACAGAAAAACCCTTATTGGCGGGCCAGCGGAGAAGCTATACCAGGATTAAGCCAAGTCCATATTATTGTTTAAACAGAATACAAGTAGACTAGCTCCCATCAGGGGTGATTACGTTTCTCTCTGTTCGTGGAGTGATATCAATTCGAGATGGAAGGCCATGCAGATAGTTCACATGATGGCTGTGCTTCTGAAGGTATATTCACAGTTGAATATGTCTTCCGTGCGTGAATACACTGTGTATTACGGTACGCGTTTAGATAATATTGTTCCGACCACACTGTCAGTGAGGTATGATTATTCTGATCTGCTTGTACCGGGTGTTTTTTTTTATCGTTCGCCGAAGATTCCGGCCGCGTCGCCCGGGCAGTCGAGGAGGGCTCATTCGCCCGGCAAACCGCTGACTCAACTCCCGTGCTATCCGAGAACTATCACTGCGCCGCTTAACGTACCTTAAAGAAGATGCAGCAAATTGGTCCTTCGGCTCGAATACATTCTTGGCACCTCCGAAACACATTCTGATTTGCCCTTTGAAGTAAGTCTCGAGGAATTGCTGCGATTTTCTCTTCAATAGAGCTTCACGAACAACCACATGACATAAAGATCGGAGTGTAGTGTGCGTTGAGTTCCACAAGAATTATCGGACCTATTTTTTTCAACACCACCGTTACTGCTGACGTTTACATACATCATATATTGGCATTATTCTTCGAATAATTGACACCAGAAGAAAGGCACTGTGGTTACTTTCAACAGGATTCGGCAACTCTTCACTCTGCTGTTCGACCCATGAACTTTTAAATAATGTTTATTGTGACGATCGTATAATTAGTCGTGGGTTATGGCCTCCTAGATTACCTGATCTATCTCCTTGTGATTTTTTCCTGTGGGGGTACTTGAAAGATCAAGTGTATGCAGAAAACCCGCATTCGGAGGAAGAGCTCCGGCGCTCTATTGAAGAGAAAATCGCAGCAATTCCTCGAGACTTACTTCAAAGGGCAAATCAGAATGTGTTTCGGAGGTGCCAAGAATGCATTCGAGCCGAAGGACACCACTTTCAGCATGTTCTTTAAGGTACGTTAAGCGGCGCAGCGATAGTTCTCGGATAGCACGGGAGTTGAGTCAGCGGTTTGCCGGGCGAATGAGCCCTCAACTGCCCGGGCGACGCGGCCGGAATCTTCGGCGAACGATAAAAAAAAACACTCTGTAGAAGAACCACGCAATCAAACAATAGAGTTCTCGGCAGGGGAAAGGCGTGAACATAAATGGAGGATCAATCAGAAAAAAGTTGTGCTGAAAAAAAGCACGTTCTTTCTCGCCCGTACATTCACACAAAATTACACGAAAAGTACTCAAGTGTTTGAAAATCTATACATGACCTTATTTCAAAATCTATCTTTAAGGAACAGATATCATTAAAAGAAAAAAATGTTTATCTTTATAATAGTAGTTGTAGGAAGTCTCCGAAAAAAATTTGAATTTTTGCAATTTTCGAAAAATAGGAGTTTTCGTAACGCAAATTTCATAAAAGCATTAATCCTAGGAAAATAAAGTCCGATTGCCCGATTGTTCACGCCTGGACTATGACTTGAGACCGTTGGTTAACATGAAATAATTTTAGTTATTTCTTCCCATTAGAAATTGTTTTAAATAATCACAGAATAGTAAGATATATTGCCCTCCTGTAAAATGTAATTTTAATATATATCAAGTAATAGTAACATAATAAACAGGTGACTCAGAATAAGCAAACTGCCAGGCCATGAAGTGATGTTGATGAGGATAACTTTTTCTCACCGTCTGAGTTTGGCTCCGAGCCAGAATTACCTCTGTCTCTGCACCGATTCTGACCGGAAGGTCCTATGGTTCGAGTTTCGACGGATTTTCAACATTAAATTACTTGAAGTCGTAGGCTTCCGCGGCCGGAGTCATGTGGATGATCTTGGCTGACCGGGTGACGTCGCATCGAAGGCTGTGTTGCCGACGTTTCGACCATCTTATCGTGGTCTTCCAGGGCTGGTCATACCAGCCCTGAGGAAGACCACGATAAGATGGTCGAAACATCGACAACACAGCCTTCGATGCGGCATCACCCGGACCGCCAAGATCATCCACATTAAATTACTTGGTCGAGTTCTGCCGCAGTCTGCATGAGGATTCTAGCGCCCGGCTGCTCTGATCGATAATTTTCCGTGGTTTCTCCGATCAATGCTAGGTAAATTACGGAGCAGTACTTCAATAAAAGGACCACGGACCGTGCGCTCTATGCTTCCTCTTCCTTTTCCTATTCGGTCCCCTTACTTACACGGACTTACATGCTTACACACTTACAAGCAATACACTACACATGTTGGGAGAATAGTCAGGAGCATAGAGACTGGCTAAACCACCCTATTTGGGGTGATTCTTGGAAGTGATACTTGGAGAGGGAAATCCCCCTCATACCAACGTATAGGTAGGCGCCGGACCTCTCCATCTATCAAGGGAAGAACATCGCCTCCTCTTGCGATAAAAAATCACTACTCTAACAGGACTAATGACCATAGCAGGTTGAAATACCCGGAAACATCAAATCAATCAAAGCAATCTACCAATCAGTCAGTCATGATCACTTTTTGTCAATGAATGTGTGGAGAGAAATCTTATACAACGAAGTTATACATAGCTGAATTTCGACATCACGCCTCTTATTGGTAGGCAACTCGTCCAGCATTAAGTTTTGGCAAGTGAATGGGCTCTCAGGGGATGTTCGGCTCATTGGCAATTGCATTATGTTTTGATCTTTATGATCAGTTTTCATTACATATGAATGTGACCCTTACCACAATGCATCAAAATTCATGGTCAACATATTGAGAATTTCCTTTAGTCAAAACAGAACAATAAAGACAAAAACTCTGTATTGTCTTTATGTGTATGTTAGTGAACAAGTAATTCGCTGAGAGTTTGTTTACTTGCCCAATCCCAACGCATGGCGAGGAGCCTACCAAAAGCTCATTGCCAATGACAATATCCCAATTTTATTTTTCAGCTTTGACTACAGGCATTTCTTCGTTTGATAGCCATGTGTTTTGATGCATTTGTGGTAACTGCAATGCACTTACGAATGCAGTCAGCGCTGATCAATAAAAATCAAAACATTGCCATTGCCATTGCCATTGAGCCTGTCATCCTCTATAAATTCGTTTACTTGTCAAATCTCATAACGAGGAGCCTACCATTTCCAAACTCTTATGTCAAGATTGAGTCGTGTGTAATATCGTTATGGCATTTCATGCCACGAGTTTATTAGCAAAAAAGTGATTGAAAACATTCTTTACATACGATAGACGTTTTTCACATTTCTTCTAAGACAACTTGTCCAACCAAAATAGTTGCAGAGTTGTTTAAGAAGAGCACGCCTTAAGGAGCGCTGGCAGAGCGCGGTCATACTCACACGCTAAGCTCGCGGTATCCCACGTAGTAGCCGAGCACGTCACCGTTCCAGAGGTGGTGCGGCGGGGCCATCCAGGTGACGCGCAGCTGGTCGGCGGCGGTGGCGGCGACGATGAGCTGCTGGGGCGCGCCGCCGGGCGCCTCCCCCTCCGTCCGCACCAGCAGCGGGCCGCTGGGCTCGCCGGCGCCCAGCGCGTTCTCCGCCAGCACCCGGAAGCGGTACAGCGTGGCCGGCCGCAGCCCGCGCACCTCCGTCGAGAAGTCGGAGCCCGCCGCCGCGCTCTGCCACGCGTCCGACGCCGGCCCCGCCCCCGGCACCGCCGCCGCCGTCGCCGCCGCCGCCCCGCCCGCTGCGGGCACGCCGCGCCGGCCTCAGCGTCGGCATCGCGGCCTGCGCGCTCTCGCTGGCGTCGACAGCCCTCGGTGCGCGTGCGCCGTGATCGGGGCTTTGCGAAGCGATTCTACTGCTACCTTGCGCTCTCGATACTTCTCGCTCCCAGTGATTTGTCTGCCCTTTGAAAGCATTGTTAGTGCTACTCGACGCAAAATCGTATTCGGACGACCGTTGGACCAACCGATCATTGGGCACGCCTGGCATGACGTTTCAGTGTCGCAACTGCGGTCAACACTGCTTGCTAGTTTATAGCACCCTCAGAGCACTTCTAATTATTCCGTGGCTTCGCGAAGCTTTTCTTATGCTTCCTTGCTCTCTCGATGCGCTCTCACTGCCCGCGAAAAGAATTCGTATTGCAACGTCCACGAGTTGGACAGATGTCCGTTGGACCGAGATAATTATTGGCTCTTCTGTGTCAGTGTCGGAATTGCGGTCGCCGCTTGCTTGATTCAAGCAGCGTCAGAGCGTTTGAACTTACGCACTCGGAGCACCCGCTTTGCCATGCGTCCGATGCTGGTCCCGCCCCCGGCCCTGCCGCCACCGTCGCCACCGCCGCCGCCGCCCCGCCCCGCTTATTGGGGGCACGCCGCGCCGCGACAGGCAATCCAAGGCACCGCATCAGCCTTGGCATCACATTGAATGATTGCCGTCAATCGCCTAAGGGACGCGTGCACTCTTTTTGTGGTTTCAAAAAGCTATTCTTCTTTTTATTGCGCTCTCCCACTGACAGGTCTGCCACCAGAAAATACCGCAACTTCGACGCGAGTTTGTTGGACTGAGACGATCATTGTGTAAGCCATACACGCCGCTTGATCGTCGGAATTGCTGTCGCTGCGCTCTTCCTAGTTTTGAATAGCCTCGGATCGCTCGCGCCCTTTGCTTGCCTCCGTGAAAGGAAAACTTACTCCCTTGCGCTATCAGAGCTCACCCACTGCCACATCAGCTGACCGAAAGCATTCGCGCTCCGACGCCGACGCCGACGCTGACGCTGACGCCGACGCTGACGCCGACGCCGACGCTGACGCTGACGCCGACGCTGACGCTGACGCTGACGCTGACGCTGACGCTGACCCTGACGCTAACCCGACCCGACGCCGTTCACCCTTTCGAGTCTATTCTTCCGAACACCAGGTGTGCCGCCATCACGGTTCCATGCTTGCTGGTGTAGAGCGTCTTCGCAGCACTATGACTCATTTTTTGATTGATTGATCGATTGATTTGTGATTTCGGACGCGTCAACTTCTAAGGTCATTAGTCTCGTAGTGCATGTTTTATGGTGGGAGATGAGTGATCTTGTCCCGTTGGATGACGAGATTCAGCGCCGACTTGTCAGCTTGCGAGGGTTTCGCCATCCAGGTACATCACATTAGCGCCCCACCCGGGACAATCTCTAAGCTCCCGACTATTCTGTCGGCAGATGTGGTAGTGTAGTTGCACGTGAGTGTGTGTGTGCAAGATGTGAGGATGGGACAAAGAAGAGTCAGAAAAGACCGCTCGCGGTCCGTGGCCCGTTTGTTAAGATATTGCTTCGGCATTCGCCTGGTGCTGATAAAAGAAACCAGGGAAACTACCGATCAGGGAACTCGACCGCTAGGATTCTCCTCCAGAATTCGATCTAGTTTTCTTGCTAGTGTCGAAAACCCTTTCACCGTTTGAATTAGAACCCTAGGACCTCTCGGTCAGAGTCACTGCAGTGACATCAGTTGATGCTCTGAGCCACCTCAGCTGGTCGGACTCCGTGATTTTGTGAATAGATTCTACTGCTCCCTTCCGCTCTCGGAACGCTTCCACTTCCACGCCTGCTCTCAAGCGCTGCTCCTACCTTAGCGCTTCTTTCGTCCGCAGAGCATCCCATACTGCGATTTATTCAACTCTGCCTCTGGCAGGTATCAGCTGTTGACGGTTTCATCCAATCGGGAGCTTGAACGTCACCATGGTGACGTCACTGTAGCGACGTATAAGCTCTCGATTGGATGAAACTGTCAACAGCTGATATCTGCCACGGGCAGAGTTGAATAAATCGCATTGTAGTTCGTTGCATTCGTTGCTCTGCGAAGGGCTCCCACTTCCACCAACGCTCTCGGAAAGCATAACGATTTTGCCCAACTCGTCACGCAATATTGGCACATCTCTATTGGTCACAAAACGCTCAATTCAAGCGCAAGAGATTCGAGTTTACAACGTAGCACAAACCAGGCAACTCCGCGAAGCACCATTGCAGACGGCGCTCCACGCCCGTTCAAGTAGAAGTTCCCACACCCGGTCAAGCACGAGTCCTGGAATGTAGTCGGCGGTTGGGCTCATGCGCTCGAACACGCGTTTATGGGTGAAGCAACATTACTCTTGTTTTTCTCGTTCACGGTCGTAATTAGTGACGCTACGTCGCACAATACAAAGTTAAAAAGACACAATGCAATTCTATTTACGTATTCAAACTTTCCTTCACGTGGAAGGCCCATTAAATTTAAAACAAATTGTGGTTTGTTTTCGTCGTGCAAAAAGTCATGGTGCCGAGCGAAGATCATTTTTCGAACCGCTTCAGATGGTGAAGTTATGCAAAGTTACGTACCACAGAGGTGGTATATAGAAAATCTGACAGTGAACGTTTGGAATCTGTAAGGTACTGTAAAATATTTCAAATAAACATTCAACAAGCCTATCATCAGCAAGAGACGTGGTTAATAGAGGGATTGGCAAATGCATGTCACACTGTTGTATTTAAATTTAAATTTTATTCTGTTGTTAGCAATTTATGTCCATTATTTCAAATCCTACCATGTGTCAATGAGACAAGTAATTATAATAAAATTAAATTATGGATATCGCATTATTTTATGTAAAAATATGCTGGTTAAAGTTTGTTCATTAAACATCTTAAAGTGCATAACATACTCTTATTTTACCACTACTCATTTAATTCCTTCCTGCATGATAATCACTTTAAAATTAGTTGGTCTGAATATTCATACAGATATTTTGATGAGTTACCGGAGAATGAAAGAAGTAATCAGTAATTCAGACCCAACACTAAACATGCTTACGTTCTCATAGCTTTCTCGCTATCCTCGGCCACCTTTGGAGAGCCCTTCCCAATCCAATTTCTGCGCTCTTCGAATTCTTTCTGGAAGCATCCATAATGCTTCCTGGCGGTCTCCGAGTGCTTCAGGTTTGTTCGTGCGTTTCTTGTAATAGTACCAAACCTCTCCCACTTCGAACCTCATGCCGTCTGAATGTGTCATTTTCCTCGAGAATCACGGTAGTTAATATAAAAATTCACTAGATTGCAGTGCAGTATATCGATATTGCATTGACCTCTACGTCACAAGCGAAAAGTGATGGGCTGAGAAATCCAGTGTCTAACGGCAGGTACTTACGATTCGGCCTGTTGAGTCAAGATTTAAAAACTAAAACGCAAAATAAATGGTACCCCTAGGTTGAAACGTCTAAACAAGAAATAAAAATTATATGAAAAATTAAGAATGAAAACTGTACTTTTCCTTAGGCCTGCTGCAAATTCAGAAAGTGATTGAAACCTACGTGAAGGACTTCAATTTTTAAAAAGGAGAAAATAATTAACTACATTCTCATGATCAAATTCGTGATCGTGAAAATCATGAAATTTGAAAAGAATGAACTAAATTCTCATGTTCGCCAAGATAACAGGATAATATTAATTAATTGGCAACATTTCCATACACTTTCAATTCACTTACGTATAATAATAAAACTATTAGCCTGAAATTCTCCTCGAAGAAACGAAGCAAATCTTTTAAAACCATTGCTTTGACCTGTAAATGAGCCCACCGCGAGCGAGCGCAGAACGTTCGAACTTTGGGCGCACGAGGATAAAACGCTCGAGCGAGTGCGAAAGAGCAAGGCAGCTCTCGAATTGATGAATATTCGAACTGGACGCATACATTATCGAAATGCTTCCACTATTACCATACGCTCTTGGAAAATTAACGCGACTCTTCCATACACTTTCAACGCTTTACAATCGCTTTTACTGACTTGACCTACTTTAGAAATGGTCCTTCTTGTATTGCACCCGACCGATGTACGAAGGGAAATGAGTGCGCCCAGAGGTATTTCGTTTACGAGAAATCTTCATGAGCTCCTCTTCTCTACATGACGCATCCGATCATTTCTATTATTCTGGCAATCTGAGAAATCCCCGGCTGCCAAGGAAGCGCTCTTTTTCCGAGGATTTTCAAGGCACCATGATGTCAAGCAATCTCTAGCAACGAACGCTGCCTTCATGCATTCTCCTGGCGCTCCGACGTCTCTCTTATAATTTCCACGCTTCTCCTGGAACGTTTTCAGAAGACTCGCTTCCCATCGTGTGTTCTCGAAACTGTTACGCTGATATGCATCCCCTGCATTCCCAAAGGTGTGTGTTACATGTTCTCTTGAAAGATTTAGGGGAAACATTGTCTCGTGTGGATTATCTTTCCCTAAATCCTTTCTAAATGTGTTCTACTTCCCTGCTCAGAAGTAGCTTGACGAAAATTAAACTCTCATCTCCTAAAGTCAATTCCAAGAAATTTAATTGTTTTTTCTGACATTTTCCACGAAGTATTTCTAATAGTCTTTCTAGAAATGTTTTTCGCAGCGTGTTGCGTAAACTCCCATTCTCTCTCTAAAGCCACCACCAATACTTCCCTGGAACAACGCTGCATCCCGCAACCTTTTATTTTCCGTCGTCTCATCCAGCTAGTCCTCGTTTTGCAAATCCGCACTGCCACCTTCAGGCACTCCAAGCGAATATCCGTTTCTGCCCCATTCTCGCGTCCTCTCGGACGCTTCTCAGAAAACTCATCCTCGAAACATTTTGACGCGGCCTTCTTACACTTCAAGGTGCTATTTTGCAACTCCCTCTCCACTGCAACCTACGCGTAAGTCCTTCCTTCTCCCGCCTCTCCTCCCAACAATCTCTCTCTCTCCATACTTTTCTCGCTTTCTTTCTCTTCAACCAATCAGCGTAGCTTATTTCCTGGAAGTATTTTAATTTGTTTCCATTACATCATACGGAATACAGTGTATCTTTCTATCTCTAATTGCAGATATACAGAGGATTGCGAATCCTTTTTATCGGGGATGTATAATGACTAACATGCAATGAATTTTTAATTCTCTCTAATTTCGGTCCAATATGTCAGTTATTAAACCGTGTTCTTTGGACCATTTCATCCGCACAAATGCAAGCTATAACAAAAACGAACGCAAATTCATGAATTGACGAAAATCGGGAGCGAAAAAACGACAGTTCTAATCGAACCAACGCGTGACAAAATTCTATAAGTCTTTTTCGACCCAAGACCAGGAACTGCAGCGCGTTTCTGAGTACGCAAATGTTCTCCCAAGTTATTGGCAGTGCTTCGGTGTACAGACAAGTGTTGTTTATAGATACGGACTTTGTCGGAAGAAGAAAAGTACGCATAGAATTTTCTACGGGTATCCGAGCGTCTGAAGTTAAATAGATGAAGGTTGGCTATACATATATATGTGGCGTTTTATCAACTCCCAATATTTGATTGTTCGTAAACAATCCTGTTGACTGTATATACTACACTATATACTATAGTGTATTATGGATGATTTACAAACAATGGCGGGAAGTTGATGAAAGGACGTGATCGACGAGTACTATCTGAGATTTGAGTGACAGAGCATACGAGCGTACAACAGAACATTTCCAAATTCTACGAAAAAAATTGAATAAACACGTGTCCTCGGAGCACACTTAGATATTTTTCTATTACGACGTAAATAACCACAATGAGCGCAAGTTTACGTCGGTCTTTGAAATTGGGGACCCATATGTGGGAATCCATATGAGAACACAACCTACAGGACCCAAGAAGATGACACATAGTACAAAGTGCTATCATTCATTGTACTTTGGAAGATTCACGCCCTGAGATGTAATTATTGCGAGACAGTGAAAAAGTCACCAAGCGATGTCACCGCTGACATGGTCGGGAAACGAAATGACAGGTTTCGTCTCTATCTGCGCCGCTCTTCCGCTCCATTTTACCAGGCTGTCAACACCATTTCAGCGGCAGAGAAAAGTTACAAACAGAACGAACAGCCAGAAACACGTGTTTCAAAACGCCTTTTCCTCTTCCTCAGCGATGTATTTAAATAATTCGAATCATAGTAACTTCCTAATCGTAATCTTTTGTTCTTCAATACCATAATTTTGGGTAATGCGTACGTTCCATCAGTGTACACAAGACTAATACAACAGGTCATTACAGGCTTTTTCAGAGGGAATTGCATCGATAAATGAATACGTGTACATTGAAATATAAATATCACCACCAAAATATTAATTCATATACAGGGACAATTCGATTGACCACGGCCAAATAGAACCACCTACAAAAGTCATGAATTAAACATTAAGAATGTATTTCGGTTTTCAGTGTGATGTGGATTAGAAGTCTTCACTTTTGAAGACTTTGTAGGTGATTCTATTGGGCTGTGGTTGATTGAATCGTCCATGTATAAGAATTAATATTTTAGTGGTGATATTTTTATTTCAAATGTACACGTATTCAATGATCGAAGCAATTCCCCCTGAAAAATCTGTGATGCGTCAGCATTTTCAGGATTCCACCTAAGCTCGAGCTAATAACTTTCAAATTAATCATTTACTTCTTCAAATTTTAAGAATTCAATAACTTTCTTGTCTAAATAGTAGTATCTTGCGCAATCTGTGATATTGCTTGGAAAGTATCTTTAGAATTTCGCAATAATCTCCTTCCTTTCAATAATCACTCTGCCGAAACTGAGGAACCCATCCGTCTCGCCCGGCTGCTACATCGGCTGATGTCCTTGTTTACCCAGTGTCTTGGGTGGAGGCATGAATCTGCCAACGCGCAACTCTTTCGTCCACCCACGCGTCCTCTCGTTCGTCCGTTCGCCTTCTTATCGGTCCGTTCGCCCACCCTCTCGTCCGTCGGTCTGCTCTCTCGACCCTTCGTCCGTCCGCGCTCTCGTCCGCTCGCCGTTCTCTTGCCTGTCTGCCCTCTGTCTTGTCCGTCTGCGCCCGTCCGTCTGCGCCCGTCCGTCTGCGCCCGTCCGTCTGCGCCCGTCCGTCTGCGCCCGTCCGTCTGCGCCCGTCCGTCTGCGCCCGTCCGTCTGCGCCCGTCCGTCTGCGCCCGTCCGTCTGCGCCCGTCCGTCTGCGCCCGTCCGTCTGCGCCCGTCCGTCTGTGCCCGTCCGTCTGTATCAACCCATCTGTACCCTCCCGTCTGTGCCTGCCCGGCTGCCCGTCCTTCCCGCTCGTCCGCCACTCTCTTGTCCGTTTGCCCACTCTCTCTTCTGCTTGCTCTCTCGTCTTCCCGTTCTCTCATCCGCCCACTCATCCACTCTGTCCTGCGGCGTTGAATCACGCGGGAAGGAAGAAGGCGGCTGCGGAGGCAGCCGCA
>JAHLJT010008446.1:84650771-84706535 GCA_031308135.1 Acheta domesticus | reverse complement strand
CCGACCTTACAGTTATTGATTTTTTTCCTTAGGAGACATGTTAAAGACATTGTTTTTGTGTCGCAGTTGCCAACAATAGAGGAACTAAATAATTTGTTGATGCTGTGACTGTTTCTGAGGAAATGCTACATCATGTTTGGGCGGTATTTTACTATCGCATAGGTGTATTTCGTGTAACGAAAGGATGCATATGAACATTTATGTCAAAATGGCAAAGAAATTGAAATTCTATCAATGCATGACTCATTATGTTATGTGTACGCTCTGTATATGTCTCTTTGTGAGAGTTCATCGTGAGAATGTTTCACTGATAAAGTGAAAATCTGGCTAATTCTCGCATTATCCAGTTAATATTAACATTATCAAATGGCTGGATAAAGTCAGAAGTAGGAACAGTTTCAAATTATACTTCCAACTTCAACCGGCCGTTGGTCGAGAAGACAGGTGCCATGTTCACCTTTGATTTCAATTATCTTTATCAAAAGTTATGATAACAGCATATTCTTGTAACTCCGCCTACTTCTTAGAAATATATTTGGACTTTGACAGTGAAATATCGCGAGAATCTGTACATTCAGTTCCCAGCGAGCAGTGGTTTTTGTAGCCACTGCGTAAAAGTGAGCGCCACGGTCACCGTCGTGTTGATAACTTATTCTCGTATTGAAATTTTAGCTCAGTGGTGTCAAGGTCTTCTACTGGTGGCAGTGGCACGCGTCGTGGCACCGTAGCATGCAACGAGATTCTCTGCGCAACTAGCGTCGGGAAAAGGAACTATTACGAGTACTAGTAACCCCGCCGTTTTACTATAGGATGGCGTTGTCTCTGGTGGCAGGGTAATGAACTGCATGCAAGGGCAACTTCGTCGTGGCACTCGTGCCACGGACTCCTGTTCGTGGCATCGACCTTGACAACACTGTTTTAGTTTTACACATAAGCATTGATCTCAACACCGAAATACTCTATCTCTTGGTTATTAATAAAACGAACTAGCTTTTCTTCTGATTATTGGTCATGTTTACTCCTCGCTTTTGTGTTTTTTATAAAAAAATAAAAAATCACAGTATTTTCTCTAACTCTGGAGGAAGTGTAATTGCTAATCCACTGGCATTTGGTAAATAGTAGTACACAGAGCTTTGATTCTGGAATGCATAGAATAACTTAACTCAATTTAGATCCTGGTAAATAGTGAAACACGAATTCTAGTAATTCTTGATATTTTGCCGTCTGTTTTAAGAAGTATTTCAACGTGTTTTAACATAATTTGTGCATAGTTTATTATAAATAAATTGGTTGGGTTCTGGACCAACACACCTTCAAATGTATGTGTGCGTGTATGTGTGTGTGTGTATGATGAGAGAGCATGTTCCAAACGAAGGATATCTGTGAGGAACGTGGAATCTAGCATTTTATAGAGAAGTTTACTTGTCTGTCGTTAAAATCAGATTCTTAAATTTTTTCACCGAAATTCTTTACAAAATACCAAAAAACGAAGTAAAGAAGACATGAGTTTTTAAAACAAAGGTAGAGGTATGTGTTCGCTTTCAGTTTTGTGCCCCATCGCCGTTGCTTCTGTCGCGCAGAGTTGTCGCAGGAGGTGGCGTTTGAAGAGCGACACATCCTCGCCAACGTGAGCCGCTGTCGACAGCAACGGGAACCCACGTGAAATATTAAGACAGCGTGACGCGAGACGGGCGTCTGTGCTGGATATCAAGGCAGTCTGCGACGCCGTGGCCTTCTTATTGACTCTTAGTCGCTACTGAGTCGCCTCGGCGCCGCGTAAGCTTTTCGCCGGCGGAAATGTCTGTTTCCCGGACCGTCGGAGGAAAAGTTTTCATTGCTTATTGGAATGTACGTTATGGACTCGGGCGCTAAAATCACGCTGACATCAATTTTTGTACACACTTGATAACTGTGTACGATATATTTCAAGAGTTGTCTCTTATTTGATACTTTAGGGATTGGTATTATATTTACGAGAATCTAATTCAATTTATTTTACTTATACAAATCGATACCGCAAACATTTCAATAGCCATCTTTTTTAAATTATGTGAAGAAATAAGTTTAATAAATTTTATTTTTACTAGTAGTAATATCATAAAAATATTTCAGAAGATAGCTAGTGAGCAGAGTAAAATATTTTGTTTTGAACTCAAAACAAATGGATCCGTTCAGACCAAAACAGTTCTCCTACTAAATAGCAATCTAAAGATTTGGAACACGAACTACGTAACTACAATAGTTCAGAGTAGACGCAAGTAACGGAACATTTTTTTGTAATCACAACTGTGCTGTGATCATTTTTTGAAGATCGATGAACTAGCATGAAAATATTGTCTATGGTGTTTCTGAATCTACCTTCCCTGGTTACATATTTTGCATTCGCGTCGCAAATCAAATCATTCTATCAGAATCACAACATATGGAGAACGGTAAAGAAACTAAAACTGCTCCTACGGAACTTCTTCGGAACTTTCTTCGGAACTTCATCTTCCTATAAGTATTATTTGTATAAGGTACTCGTTTACCTGAGTCTTAAAATTTTTATTTGGGGCTTATATCTGAATTTATGCTGACTCGGGGGATTAAGCAAAAACAAAGTCAAAATATACATTTTTTTCAATTATTTTAATTATTTAATTCAATATGCTCTTTTTCCTTCCGAAAGCACGGTATTCTTTGTAATATGCTCATGAACCGGTAAACATTTTTTGATGATTCCTTTTTAGGATTATTTGTTTTATACTATATTTTTTATATTTATTTACATAGGATTATTATAAAAAGTTCAGTTTTTAAAAACTCTCCATTTGCTTGTTGACTTACATCTAGTACTATAAACTAAATCTAATGATCACTACAATTGACGAGGGGACTCACCGAGCACCTCTAAGAAGCATTAATATTTGCAAAAATGTTTAGGAATGAGTGGATAGGATATCTATTTTTTATTCTTGTTGGGGGTTTCATTATATTTACCTATGCTGATGTGTCTATCTTGGTTGATGAGGGTTAGGTTGGAATAGAAGTTATTGGCCAGGAATGCTATGTAGTGTGCGATGGGATTAAGGTTAAATTCGTGGTGTAACTGCTTATTGGAAATAAACCAAGGGGCTTGAGTGATGGTTCTTAGAAATTTATTTTGAATTATCTGTATTTTGTTGATCTTATATTTAGCTGCATTTGTCCAAATTGGACAAGCTACAGAAGAAGAGGTCTTATGATGGTTTTATACAAGATGATGCTATTGCTTAGTAATAGTTTACTGTGATTTAAGAGTGGTTTTAACTGTATTAATTTTGCTTTGGCTTGCTGAACTTTGGTGTCTATGTGTATTTTCCAATTTAATGTGGTGTCCATATGGAGGCCAAGGTATTTAACGGCATTGTTATGGGGATTCCAAGGGATTATGTTGTTGTTCATTTTAAACGGCGTAGGGAAGGAATATGGTCTGAAAGTGAAGACTTTAGCTGTAGATTTCGAGGGATTGATTTTGATTTTCCATTTCGTTGCCCAGGTTTCTATTTCATTTAAATGGGATTGAATTTCGTTGGCTATGTAGTTAATTGAGGAGTGGGACATGTAGATTACCGTATCGTCTGCAAACTGGGCTATGTGAGTGAATCTTGATGTAGGCATATCTGCTGTATACAAGATGTAGAGTAATGGAGAGAGAGGTGATCCTTGAGGTAGTCCTGCTGTAATTGGCCGGGGGTTAGAATTTTGATTTTCTATTGCAACTGAGAAAGTTCTATTGGTTAGGAAGCTTTTGATTACTTTGAAGAGGTACGTAGGGGTGCCTATTGATAAGAGTTTATAGGGTAGTCCTTCATGCCATACCCTGTCAAATGCTTTAGCGATGTCCATGAAAACTGCTATTGAAAATTGTTTTTTTTGGAAGGAGGAGTGGAAATGTTCAGATATGCGCAAAAGTTGATGTGCTGTGGATAGTTTATTTGTGAACCCGAATTGATAGAATGGTATGAGGTGTATTTTTTCAGGTATTGGTTTAATCTTCTTAGAATTAATTTCTCAAAAATTTTTGCTAAAGTGGGGAGAAGACTTATGGGCCTATAGTTGTCAGGGATGCTATGATTTTTATTGGGTTTGGGGATAGGGAGGATGATAGAATGTTTCCAGGTATTAGGGTAGTAGCCAGTTCTTAAAGATGAGTTATATATGTTTACAATGAAAGCTATGGCAGAATTGGGTAGGTTTTTGAGAATTACATGTTTATTTTATCGTGACCGGGGGCTTTTTTATTTGGAAGGGATTTGATAACTTTTAGAGTTTCATGTGGAATGATGTACTTAACTTGTTGTGGAACGTTAAAATTAGGGGAATTCGCGACGAGTTGAATTTGAGTGTGATCTGGGTGGGGAGATGTGAGGTTTGGTGTGAAAGTTGATGCGAAATGGTCGGCTAATACTTCCGTTTTATCAGCAGTTGCGTGTGTTTTCCCATTTGAAGTTGTTAGTGGGGGATTATAGTTTTTTTTCTGAGTATTCTTTTCGTGAAGTTCCAGAGTGAGTTATTACTTGTATTTAATGAATGAATGATATTATTGTATTTAGTTCGTTTATAGTGTTCAAGTGCTTTTCTACTGATTTTGGTTAGAGTATTGAGTTCTTTTTTTGATGAGGGGATTCTAAGTGCCATCCATAGTCTCCTGGTTTATTTTTAGTTTCTATGATTTTGATAATGCTTTGTGGTAGTTTGTCTGCTGTGTATTTCCGAAGAGTGATCGGTCGTATGGGGTTGAGTTTGCCTATTGTGTTAATTATTATGTTATTTAGTTGATTTATTGCCTGGTCTATTTCCGCTGGTGAGTTAAGTATTTTAAAATTGGGTATTTGTTTTTGGATTAAATTTTTGAATTTTGTCCAGTTTAAGTTGTAAGTATTTAAAGCAGGAGTGGGTGAATGGGGAGGGGGGAATTTGATCTGTAGAAATTAACACTAGGATGTGATCAGAATCGAGTTCAAAATGCGGGGGTTGAATGAAAATTGACATTAATGTTTGTTATTCCTATGTCTAGTATATCAGGAAGCCTAATTGGGTCATAGGGATAATAGGTTGGTTCTGGGGGTGAGATCAATTTAATACCGTTAGTTACTACATATTTTAAGAGTTGAGCACCTGCTGCATTGGTGACTCTGCAGCCCCACTGTACATGTTTGGCATTTAGATCTCCTAAAAGAATATAAGATGATAAGCGCGAAAGTAAATTATTTAGATCTGTAAAATTTGTTCTTTTGTTGGGGGGTTTATACGCGGCAATGATAGTAAAATTCGGGTAGGTGTTGGTAAGTGAAACTGCTATTGTTTCGATGCCATTGATGGATGTTGTATTTTCTTTGAAATAGGCGATAGTGTTTTTGATGAGTATGATCACTCCGCCGCCTGGGGAGTTGGCCCTATCCATTCTTGCTGTATTGTAACCTGGAAGTTTGAAAGTAGCTGGAGGTTTTAATTGAGATTCTGTGATGCAAGCAATGTCAACATTATTGGTTTGGAGAAAATAATGGAGTTGGTTTTTTTTTATTACTGATACCACATGCGTTCCAGTTCATTAGGATTAACCTATGATTTGAATTATTTTGTGCCATTGGGGAAACTAAAATTAGAAGTAATTGCTTGTTGAATGTTTTGAATAATAGTTGGGATGACTGAATTGATGATGTTGATTATATGAGTTATATTTTGATTGATAATATTATGAATAAAAGGAGTACTCAGAAAGTTTTGGGGTAGCCTGTTTTGTGGGTTGTGAGTTGGGATGTATGTCGGGATGTTATTTGGTGGGCGATTAAAAGCTGGTTCATGGATAAAATTTGGTATGTTAGCAGTTCTATGGAGTCGAGGGAAGTGGTAGGCGTTTTGAGGCGAGGGTGGAGGTGGGGGTGGGGGTGAGGTTGGTTTGCTGGTTCTAATGCTTGAAGTGGAGTTTTGGGAAGTTCTAATTTTATTTTCTGATAGTTTTCTGAAATACTGACATTCATTAGTACGGATATCAGCACAGTGAGTCCCCTCACAGTTTCTGCATTTCGGGGGGTCATTCTTGCTGGGGCAATTTACTGAGTAATGATTCTCGGCACAATGTATACATGAGATTTTGTTGTAACAATTATTTTTAGTATGTCCAAAGTCTAGGCATCGAAGGCACTGGATTATTCCTTTAGTTTTTCGTCTTCTTTCGACTTTAACTTTTAAGTTGCAGATTTGAGTAGTTCGGAGGATTAATTCAATTGATTGTTGGCCCGAGAACTCAGCAGCTACAACTGGGATGGTCTCATTGTTTTTATGTAACCTAGTGACACTGTTAAGGGAAGAGTATTGTTCCTTCAGGTCTTTGTATATTTTCTCTTGCGTGATGGAGGGATGAATGTTTTTAAAAACCACGGAAAACTTTTTGTTGGTTGGGTCCTTATACGTGTGAAACTGTTTATTAGCTTTCACGAAATACTGAATTGCTTTTCTGAAGTCTTCTATTTTTTGGAAGTTAACTTTGGCTTTGTTATTATTGAATGTTACGGTGAACTGCGCACTGATTTGGGTTTTAATTTCCTAATTTAGTTCAATAATGTTCGTAATATTGTTAATGTGGATAGGTGGGATTCTAATATTTTCAGGTATAGTGGGGTCGGTGGGATTTGAATCATCATTATCAGGAAGGTTAGCTAGAATGCCAAAACTATTCTGAGTGGGAATAGCATAATTAGTATCCGAATTCGTAATTACTTTTTTAGATTGGTTTGGATTTTGGATAGGATCACTGTTTCCACGTTTGCCACTGTTCACTTGGGGGACTGGTACAGAGTTTGCATTGACATTGTCACTGCAGCTTGAAGACGAGGTCGCGCCTTCGGCTTGCGCGTAATGACTGACCTGATTTGGTTGAATGTTATTTTGCATAGGCTGCTGCATACTTGTTGCCTGCATTGAATACACTGCCGGTGCTGAATGCTGAGATATCTGCGCTTGTTGTGGTGGAGTTAGTAGATACGCTGGTGCGTATGGAGCTGAAATATCACGGCCGTCGCCTTCCACGACCTCCATTTGGCCGTCAGTTGGATAAACCAGGGCTAAGGCATCGGCGATGCACTGGCTCAGGCCAGCGTTGTTGGATGTTGATGAAGAATTAATAACTTGTTAATCACTGCACTTTAGATTGAAATTGCACTGTGTAGACAACTCTTCACTGATACACCTTAACACTTCGAATCGTAAACTGCTACTGACAGTAGCGCTGCGCTCAGAGGTCTGCGCTGCTCGACTGCTCGCAGCGGAATGGACGAAAAAAACGTGTTTTATACTATAGTGCCTAAACCTAAATTTAAAGATTGATGAGGAACCTGTATGTACTGCAGAGGGATTTGAATTTGAACATTTAAAAATTACTGGTAGCAATGTCGATTACTGGTAGCAATTTATGCTTATTTTTAATAAGCATTTTCTATCACAATTTCAGGTTGTAGCACAAGAATTGACTTTCTGCTATTAAATTTTAAAAGCTCATCAATATATCTTCAAAATTAGGAGAGTTGTGATGCTCCAAGCCGGGCCAAACTAGAGAAAAAAGTATCTT
This sequence comes from Acheta domesticus, assembly GCA_031308135.1. Taxonomy (NCBI): domain Eukaryota; kingdom Metazoa; phylum Arthropoda; class Insecta; order Orthoptera; family Gryllidae; genus Acheta; species Acheta domesticus. The sequence goes on along the minus strand of JAHLJT010008446.1, from coordinate 84,698,947 downwards.
TAGGGAAAAGCCAGATTAAGATTCATAGCTCGTCAGTACCCGAGGATGATACGTTACACCTTTGACCTTGGTTTCCTTGTCTTATTTCACCTCCGTGTATCACACAGTCATTCCTCGTAACATATTTTTACCAGATTTGACGCACATCCTTTCAAAAAATTTGGGATGTGGCATATGCGTGGGCAGTAGGAAAATTACAAATAAATAAAAAACTAACAAACTTACAAACAAACTGTTTTAGGCATTGAAAAGTAAACATTGTGACTTGTATCTGGTCACGGACATGGTACGAGATTCGCCGCCCGCTCGGGGCGCCGCCGTCGCTGTCGACATTTCTTTATCAGTAGCTGAGAGGGGTGTACCCCCTACCTGGAGCGCGTGGAGTGGGGCAGAGCGAGGCAGACGAACGAAAAAGGTTTTAAGACGTCAGAGTGAGAGGTTGTGAGAGTAACAAGGAAAGGAGTGGCCATGCCTATGACTCGAGATGGTGGAATATGGCGTCGTCACTGAGAATTTGTGCTGCGCTAAATCGTAAGCCAGGGCTCCTGGCGCCGCCCTGTTCGCTACAAGCTATGGGGCGTTTGGTCGAGACTATTAACATGCAAACTCAGGTCGGTATTCGATTCTTTTAATTCCTCAGTTTTTTCTTCCTCCACGAACTGCCACGACTGCGCGAAACCGGGAGTTTGTTGTTTTCGCATGAGGTGTGAAATGAAGTGCAATAAAACTAGTGGTGTAAAAATGCAGATGTGTGTGCAGAGATTTGTTGGCCTTTAACATTCTTGTTTAATGACTGATATATTATTCCATTGGTATTTTTATAGGAGCTTTGTACAATTTACAGAAGACATTTGAAGATAAGTATCTTTTTTAGGGGAGAACATCACTGATTTCGGGAAATAATCTAATGTTAAGAAAATGCAAGTGCAGTTTCTGTCTTTAAAAATAACATTTTGGATGATAGTGTTAAATCCAAGTAGAGCTAGAAATCAACTAGAACTATTTATGAATAATTAAAAAGGTTATAAATTATATTTGCTATAAGCTGTTGAAGACTTTAAGTGAAATTAAATATGTCAAAATATATATTGAAGTTTGAATGCCTGTTGAGAAGACATAAAACATAATTTCAATTTCAACCAAAAGTGTACGTTGTAATAAAAATGAATTTCTATAGTTTTTCAAGCAACTTCTTTTGAATAATCTGTGTTTTCAAAAGTATATTTATTCATTTTAATTGTATACAAGTTATTTCTTTGTACTTTCAGTGAGTTTTGTGCAAGAAATTACATGCGAATGTTGATGCAGTATATGTTGGGGGATAGTGAACCGCAATTTTCGTAAACAGAAAATACTACATTCTGTCATGCGAAATGCATGTGCCCCTCTGATGTAACTTTATGTGCACTCCTCAACTCCTCAGAAATCTCTCTTATTAATTAATTGAATTTCGATTTATTTTTGTCATACAAAATATTGCTGTGATTTTAATTTGTGCAAATTTTAAAATTAATTCATGATAATTTAATAGTTGATATTCTTTTTTATGTTTTTTGGATACTTTTAAATGTTTTTGTTTGTTTCTTTTTTTTTATTGTCAGTGTTACTGCCATTCTGTAATTTTGTGTTGCATTCAACTTGTAGCCAATTAGATGTTGTTCTATGGTCACGATTTTGTGTATTTTTTTCTCGAAATCTTCAGAAGAGCCACAATCCCACGAGAATCCCCATAACCGACGAGCAGAGCGTTTTCAACATCTCAATGCACAAGAATCAATTAAAACCAATAACTCTACTTTTTTACGGAAAAACGTCATTTTGAGGTAGACGAGTATCGTAATTGAACACTATGAAAAACTGTTTAATATTGACAAACCGTAAGAAAAGTAAAAATGCAGGAATACGGAAAGACTGACTTTTAAGAAATTGTAACGATAACTAACATATCGACAGCCAGTAATGCGAGAAAGTATGTGCTGTTGGAGCCCACATAGCCTTTAATATACTTCATGCATGATTTCCACAAGTCCTAAATTTTCCAAGCAGATTCAAGACTCCAGAGAAAGCAAAACATTTCCCCGTAATTCTCCGGTCTCTTTTGTCGCAATGCTGGCGAGTCGTCTTCACAGCCGTGTGATGCTACACCGGCCCAAAGAAGGAAGTTCTCCCTGCGCCACGCGAAGTACCATCGACCGGGCTCCGTACCTTTTATCGCCGTTGCCTCCGGCAGCGTGGCCAGCGCGGCGAATAGCGCGGCTGCAGGCCATTAGAGACACCTTGGAGACTCGAATTACTGTCCTGGTATTGCTACTCTACCTAGTGGTTTTCGTGGTACAGTCTCCCAACGTCTTAACGGTCTCTGAGGTAAACAGAAATTCCCTCGGTCACTTCTTTGCTGTACACTGTTGCTGTTATTTTAGGTTCATTTTTACTTTCACAAACGCTACATGTTATTGACTACTGCCATCAAAAAGGAATGTGGATTAATGTATACTGTGACAGTTTTAATAAACTAAAGCTGGTAAAATAAATAATTACTAAAGACCATTTTAATATTTATGCAATGAGAAATATTATTTTGCGTCAGTTAACATTCTTAGGAAACATGAGAAAAGAGTAAGGCAAATAAAATTGAAATTGTAAGAAAATATTACACTTGTTCGAATATATACAACCAAATATTTTTACTTGATTTTACTGCATTTCATCAGAATTTTACTAATTTTTTGTTATTTAAAGTCGCATCAACATCTATGTCGTTAGCAACCATTATTGGGTTTAATGTTATGGTAACTGTGAAGATGACATGATATGATGATAATAGGGGTTAAAGGACGAACACAAATACAACTATGCCTGAGGCGAGATTTGAACCCGCCATCCTTCGAGCCGATATCGCTAGGTTACTACTCCTTTAGCGATCTCGGCCACCAGGGAACGGCTAGTTTTTCTTTTAAATACAAGCCAATAAATATGTCCAGTTCCTTAATTATTTGCTAAATATTTTTATATCAGTAACTATTTAAAAAGAAGTAGCTCTTCAGTTGTATACTCAACTCAATATCCATTCCCAATTGGCGTGACTAATGCTTGGAACATTTTGAATTATATCAAACTATACTTGATTTTTAGAAAGCTGCGAGGCGAGAATTGATGTGCCTGTCAGTTGAGAGATGTGAAGTGCATGGGATAGAATAAAATATATAACGAGGGAAAAATATGCTAGAAACAAAAAAAAATGTAAGTGGTCATGTTGCACAACTAATAATTTATTTTCATATGTCTGCAATTTATTACACCTTAAACAGATTTAGAGGACCATGTTGAGTGCAATTTGTTTTGGGTAAACAGAACGCGGACATTTGTGATAATTGACTTTTAGTTGTATCTGTATATCAGTTGTAGAGATGGGATTGATCGTTGGAATGGGGAAAGTGTAGTTGCAGTTGTCACAGGGTCTAATAGCGTTTTCCATTCGTAAGCCCCACACCAGTGTCGAGCAGTGATGCCATCGCTCTGCAACAGTGCTGCTTTACACAGGGGGAGGAACAGCAATGAATGGGATTCGTGAACTGAATTGTTTGCTGGCGTGAGCGTGAGATAATAATACATAGTATAAGAAGCTGCACTGCTAAACTAAATATTCTGCACTCCGTTTGATTTCTGCAAATCGTGTTTCGCTGATGTATTGATACCAGAAACGTTCCTAAACATATTTACATTCCTGGAGTAAATAAACTTCTTTGAAAAAGTCATTTCCAGGCCGCATTTCAACTACTAGGTCATACAGCGACCACTGTATGTATTGGGTTTTGAACTTTAAAGGTAAACGGTAGAGAAACTCATATACTGTATACGGAACACAAACATCCATGCCACGGGCGGGATTCAATTTTGCGACCCTTACAGGCACGAGACAGCTATGGTCCCTCAGCCTTAACGACCTCGGCTATCCGATCTGGCAAAATGTCCTTTGTTATTTGGAAATTCTTGCGAAAGTGGAAAAAAAATAATGAATCGTATATAAATTTTGTTGTTAAAGTCACCTAAGGAAACTGATAAAAACACCAGCTCAGTGTCAGAATTTTACAAAATAAGTTAGAAATTTAAAGTTTTCTTGTAATGTTCGGGTATTAATTATCCAAAGTGACAGTGCTCGACAGATGATCTGCAGCATGAATATTGCGTTGCAACACGAACATCAATTTACATATTTGTAATGTCCATCTTCGTAACAATACGTTCCTAGCGTCAAACATAGCCCGACGCATTGAGTTGCACTACAGTTCCCCGTGTAGATGAGTGTGCCCTTGTTTTGTGTTCTCCGACGCGCTTCTCTGCAGTGGTCCAATCTTCCCTTCAAATACAGGATCTGACCGAGTGCCCAGAGCACGCATAAGTCACGTGAGTGAAAAACGGCCATACCCCTGCATTATGATATACAAGTAATGCTAATAAAAATAAATATAATCGTTTACAATATACCGATTTCAAGATTTGCTTTCCTCGGGAATATCCGAGAACGATTTCTACATATTAGAAAAAACTAACTTCTAAGTACTGAAAAATTATAACGCTTGCGTACATCAAATGTAATGTACCAATTATTCACAGAATGGTTCCATTCTCATTCACTTAGAGTTAATTTAAGACATCTCAAATAAATTACTTCAGTGCGAGTAGTATTTACAGAAAAAAATTGGAAAACCAATGTTTGTCAGTTTGCATGACTTTGGGATGTACATTACAAGAGATCAGTCGTATTTACTAATGCATAGATGTGACTTTTGATATTGAATAAAAAAAAGATTATTTTTATCCTGGCAGTGAGAGCATTGATGTTCTTCACCAAACGCAACGGGCAATGAATTGAAAATGTGAGTAAATAATGTCTCTTCATTCCAGAACGGTATTTATATTTTCAAGCTCCTTGTTTACGGGAAGAACATAACCAATTTAGAGCAATAATATGAACTTAATATGAAAGGTAATTTTGAAAGTAAAATTTTACTACAAATGTCGTCAAATGCTTTGAAAGATCAAAAAATATTCCAAGAGTGCTTCATTTGATCAATTAAAGAAATTGTTTTCAGAAAAAAAATATGGCCATTTCTTTGATTTTGATTTTCTAAATACGTGCTTGTAATTAGAAAACGGTTCCTTTTTGAAGAGAAAGGTTTCCATACATACGTAGAAATATATTTTTAAAACAACTGCCATTGGCCGATCATTTTGAATTTTATTTCTGTTGCCTTCTTTGAAGAGCGGCCTAATCTTAGCAGCTTTGAAATTATCTGGAAATGTTTGGCATGGTGGTTAAGGGTGAATTAAAAAACGTCAGTTAACGGATAAGTAAAGGCAGGGGCACCAGTCTTTAACAAAGAATTAGGACATTCGGGCACCGGTCCGAATATTTATTTTTTAATTTACCGATTATTTGAGAATTTCACAGGAAGACTTTTCAGAAACGAACATCGTTTCGAAACTTTGGGAAACGTCTGATGTGGCATCTGTTTCTTAAACACTTCGTGTGGTCAACCGCAATTCTCGGAATTCTCTCAACAACTTCACTAAAGTTTCTTCGAGACATGTGGGACTCAGCGTACCAAGTACATCATTCCGAGTTGGTCGCGTTGTAAGCTCTTTCACCACTTTATTCCGAATGATCCTGGTGGGAAATTTGTAAGGCTAGTGAGGGGTAAGGAGTCTAGTTTTGAGTTAGACACTGTGATTTTCTCAGGAAAAACAAAGCGTTTTCTGATTCACAACACGGTTTTAGAAAATCAAAATCTATGAAAACTGCAATTTTTTCTTTTCTCAAAGATGTTGCTTCATCAACAGACAAAAATGAACTACCCATTGGGGTATTCTTAGATCTTTCGAAAGCTTTTGACTTTATTGACCATAACAACTTTCTCTCAAAATTACCTTCGTATGGAATTCGTGGTATTGCCCTAGAATGGATAAATTCGTACCTTAAACATCGGACTCAAAGTGTAGAAATACCATAATGGCACGAAAGGACATTACATACTTATGTTTCCAACTCTTTGCCAATCGGGCATGGGGTCCCGCAAGGTTTGATCTTGAGGGCCTATCCTCTTTCTGTTCTGTGTAAACGATATCCCCTCGTCTATTAAAAATGGTTCTGTTGCCGATGACACGAATGTTCTTTGCAAAAAAAGAAGCAGTAAATAGTTCGATTTCAGAAGTTTCTAATTGGTTTAATAATAACAAATTAATTGTTAACGAAAGAAAAACTGTTTCAATGCATTTTTGCATTTCAAATCGGCAATAGCATGTTCCATTGAAAATGAACAATATGCAATTAGCTGATATTAAGGTAACGAAAATGCTAGGTCCCTCAATTCAATCAAACCTCAAATGGAATGTACACATTACAGAATTAAACACTAAATTAAGTTCATTATGTTACGAAATTTAGAATTCTTTCAAATTCTGTCAGCCTTCATGCAGCTCGTTGCGTTTATTTTGCAAATATACTTCCCGCCTGCGATATGGCATAATATTCTGGGGAAGCTCATCCTGTAGTACTCAGACCTTCAGATTGCAAAAGAAAATAATTCGAATAATGAAAAAATGCCTTCCACATGATTCCTGCAAGCCTCTTTTCATTGAGCTTGGAATATTATCATCGCCTTGCCTATTTATTTACGAATCTGTAATATTTGCCAAAAATGACCTACTTAACGGAGGGAACATATTTTCATGCAATATTGATATTTATAATTACAACACACGCCGTAGAAATCACGTGCATCAAGTGTCAGTTTTCAACAGCTCAGTACAAGAAATCAACATAAAATATATGTACGTTACTTTACAACGCTTTGCCAGATGACATTAAACAATTAAGTCGGTTCACAAATTTAAGTTAAAAGTAAAATATTTTCTGCTGCGTAACTGTTTCTATACAATTAGAGACTATACTGATCGTCAAAAAGAAAAATAATGTTTATTTTACCAAAACAATGATATGGTAATGAAATAGTTTACGTTTGTATTGTATACATTTTTAAAAAAAGATTTAATACGCCTGTAACAAGTAATGTACTTCAGCTTCCGGGTCAATGACCCCCATCTCGATCAGGTTTTTTGTCCAGTTTCCCTGATCCATTGAGCAAATGCTGAGATGGCCCCTTGTTTTGCTTCTGGACGTAAATGTAGCTTCACAATGCGCACGTTTTGTTGAGCACTCCTTTTGCGTGTAGTGGAAGGAGTAGAACTGATGTTCGTTACTATTTTGTTAGAAATGCAGAAAATCAAATCAGGCAGTTCATTTACCGTTGAAAATTGATTTTCTATAACTCGGGAACAAAAAGTTTTCTACCTTTTATTTTCTAAAATAATAGTTTTGTTCCTAAATTCTTGTACTAGTTTTTCAAATGTTGCTAATTTCGCTTTTTTTATTCTGAGCCTCAAGAAAATGTGCGCAGATAATCTCTTTCCCCATACGTCATATATTGTTTTTACTGTTTTTTGACCAAATAAATAAATAACATTAGCCGGATGAAGTTCGAAATGATCCTTTCACCGACAATCGTACAGCTTTATCGACACCATGTAGATAATGTGAAATTTAACCTGAACTTCTAATGTTAGCCATATTTCGGTTTTGTATTTTGTTCTTTAGCCCTGACATCTCTACCAAATATATCAATATCAATTATTATTTCTTTATTTTTTCGTGTGCGCGGAGGTAGCTATGGACAGTACAGGTGGAATAAAAACATGAAGTGATATTTGAATTAAATGGTAAAGAATGTTGTGCATAGACACGTAAGCTATGTTTGCTATTTAATTCACATCAATAAAATTTAATAATGACCAGCGTAAAACATGCATGCATATTAAAAATATATAATGTATTGCGTGCCACAATGCCATATTAATGAAGTACATCTAGTGGATAATGAACTATTCCCTAATATTAATTTTGAGAGAGAATTGTGCACAGTTGCTAAAATCTGTTAATTCTTTTAGGCAAACATAATATGAAAGATACAAATATGAAAAAAATCAAATTTTTTTGCATAGAAACTGTTTTTGAACTGACAGTTTCCAGGAGAGAATGAACACTAATGTAACATATTATCCAGTAATGTAATATCAGCGGAGCTTTCTACTATGCATAGGTCCTTGTTAAATTTAATGATCTAATGAAACTCTGCTGTCCTCCTTCGTAATGTTCAATCTTAATCTAGTATGTGCCAACACACATCTGTGCTTGAATGTAAGAACGAGATGCATACAATCTTAAAACGTGTCACATGGAGATAAAGTGTGTCAGTAGCCTTGAAGTCGCTTCAACACGGAGTTTTGTGATTGTTAGAATAGAATTTGTAGGGACAAACGAATGGGAACTCGTTGGGAACTCGTTGAGAACTCGTTGGGAACTCTTTGGGAACTCGTTGGGAACTCGTTTTGTGAGGAAACTATTGGGAACTGAAGCATTGGAAGGACAAACAAATCGGACACTTCAGAAAGACGATCCAATCCCTTTAATTTAAATTGATCTATTTTCGTCAAAGAACAGTAAAACATGTATTCGAAGTATAGGGAAAATACATAAATTGCGCACAATTTCTGAGTTCCAGAATCTTTTTCCTATCTTTAACAATAACTAGTAGAATAATGAATAAAAGTTCTAACAAAGTGATGTTCACAACATTTGCATACTAGGCAATTGTGCTTCCGAGTTGTAGAAAAATTATTTGCATCCGTGAACGAACCAAACCGAACGATTTGACTTTTACCATTATTAACAAATTAGTAACCCAGTTTACCGGTTCTACTTCTGCCACAGCTAGCAACAGGAGAACTCAAAACGTACGTATAGTGACGTTACATGTATATCCAGAAGCAAAACAAGGACAAAATTCGCTCAAAGACTCAGGAAAACTACGAAAATGCCTGATCGAGATTGAGGTTATTGAACCAGATGCTGAAGTACATTACTTGTTACAGGCATACTACGTTTTTTTAAAGATTGTATAATACAATGTAAATTAAAGCATTATTAATTACTGCTAAAATAAACATTATTTACCTTTTTGATGATCAGTATAATTTCCAATTGTATAGAAACAGTAATGCAGCAGAAAATGTTTTACGTGGCACGTAAATTTTTCTATCGATTTTAATTGTTTAATGTCATCTGGCAATGTTGTAAATTAATTTATAAGTATTATATGTAGTTTTGTTGTAGCAATCTGTTGATACTCACACCTGATGAATGTAATTCCTACGGCGTGTCGTATAATTATAAATATCAGAATTGTATGAAAATATGAATTTACTGTTATGTAAGTCAGTTCCAAAAAAACTGAAGATTTCTAGATAAGTAGGTACGGAACTGGTAAAATTCCAAGATCAATAAAGACTACCTTTCGAAGTTTGAAGGTGGAGAAGTGACGGGTGACAGGAGAAATAATTCCCAACCCCTTAGAGAAAACCTATTGGTTTCAAGGTGCGTACGGGGAAGGAGATATAAATGTGCTGTTGGAAATATCGTACGAGTCGGTCAATATCCAGCTTCTAAAATGAATATTCTGTTATCAAAAAATCCATCAAGTTTGAATGAAAATTTAAAAATTATTGTAATAATATTTTAATTACGTACTAATGATTTAATAATAATGGAATACGAGTGCGGATCGAAAAATAAACCATACTAATTTTTTTGCTTTAAAAATTGATTGTTTCAAAAACAAAAACTCACCAAAGATCTTACATCATTGATATACTTTTCTACAGTAATCAAGTTTGTCAACACATTTCTGTCATCGTGCTACCAGCTTCAATATGCCCTGTTCGTAGAAGTCCGTTTAGTTGGAGTATAGCACTCTTGTAAGAATCACGTCACGTGGAGATATTGCTGCGGTCCACTCTGACGTCCCCATACAAGCCACGCATGCCCCTCAGAATTTCACTAGGATTATGCCCTTTGGCTCACAAATTTCGCTCTACACTTCTCTTCTCCTCACAAGTTGATGACAGTAACATTCGTGCCATTTTTGTTTCGTAGTTCAGGCTACACTCGCTTGACCTTCACATGAAATCAAAATACCCTCTAAACCGCGATATTCACACTATCTCGTCTTACAACAGGAATGGTTCAATTGTAATACCAACGGAGAAAAAAAATACTGTACGTTACTTTTTGATCTGCCCTCGTATTTCAGATATCGTATGCAAGGATATCATCTTATGGTATCCACGTGGTAAAGGAAACACGGTCTAATACCAGCTTTATTTGCTTCTTTCCAGCATTTGAAGATAAATTATTAAGGGCTAGGACTCTTCAGAGTTACAACATATTATGTCTTAAAATTGGAATTTTCAACTTCTTACACAGCTGCACATATATATATAAGTGAAACGTAGTAGCATTGCAATTGGACTGAACTGTAAAAATGAGAGGAAGGAGGAAATCGTATATTCCTTTAGAGACAACATAGAGTTCCGCAACCGAAAAAAAATGTGTAAATTCAGCATAGTGCTTGTTGGGCGGGGGAGAAATTGGCTGATACGCCACAGAGGACTATCGTCGCCATGACGGTTCATATTCCTAAAGAGTGAGAAAGCGAAGAAAGAACGATACTTCTAATAATTAAAAACGATTGTACATCAACGCTAAGTTAAACCAGAAAACAGAAATCGTAGGCAATACTGGAAACACTCGCAGCATGGCAGAGAGAAAGGTGAATATTCAAGGTTAGAAGCAGGTTCTTATTAACCTGGGTAACGGTATCCAGCAAACAGAAGGGGATTTAAAGAAGCAGTCAAAATGTTCTATAAGTTAGTGGGAGTTAAGGTCGGTAGGAAATAAAAATGTTATCAACTTTTTTAACCTATCATTTCATGTATGAAACTCGTGAAACAAGGTGAATAATAAAATAGGGAAAGAACATTAATCGTAATTTATAAGTTAAGCAAAACCTTAAGACGACCCCTTCATCCCGGATAGCCTGGACAACAAAACCTTAAGACGATTTATAAGTTATTCAGATGTGAATATTTTGCTTTATTTGAGTGATTAATTTTGTAAATATAAGAATGTTGAGCTTGGGTATACGTAATTTTGTATTAGTTTAAGAAGAAGAGAGGTGTAAATATTAGAATTCTCGAATTAGAATTAGAACTATTAGAATACTAGAATAAGAGGTAGATATACTAGAATATTAGTTTACATTTGTGTTACTGAGTATTTATATGTAAAAGAGAGTGAAGTGATAACGGTTTTGATCAAATCATTGACGAGTTATTATTAATTAAGGATGAGCAAATAAAAATATCTAATTTTTGAAACAGTTGCAATTAGAAATATTTTGAACAGTGAAGTCAACTAAGAGGCGTTCAAATTTTTGTAATGAAGGTTATACGATTCATGCAGTGTGTTCTGGTATTATTGTTTTTCAGTTAAACATATATTCATGTTATTGTTTTTCAGTTAAACATATATTCATGTTATTGTTTATTTTGAAGAGTGTGAAATGAAATTGGTTGAAGGGCCATATTTATTTTGTATTATTTCAAACAATACTATGCTTACAGTATTTGTAGAATTACAATCACTTTTTTTTCTGAGCTTATACTTGATAAAAGACCAATCAAATCCTGGGCTTGAAAATAACAATAGTTGAATAAAATTTTTAAGCCATAAAATAGGTTTCGAACAGTTGTCCAAAATATTAAGGTAGGTATTTATAGATAAGTTAGTGGTCAAAATCATTGAAAATAACATATAGACGTACTCTCCACAACCACGAAGCTGTCCAGTACGCACTTACGGAAGATTAAGACAGACGTATTTTCCTTCCAGGCTGCGAGAAGACAAAAGGTTCCAGAGAAAAGAAAGCTGTGTTTGCCTGCTATGGAGAGTGGGGTTGCAAGGTAGAATTTTGGACCTTTCTAGAAAAATAACAAAGGTGTTCTGCATTCCTCAACAGCTGTAGTATTATTTATAGTGTTCAGAGCTCTTTATACTATTGCATTAAATTACTTACAATCTATTAATAAATGATGAATTCCGCAATAACAATTTTAACTGCTTCCCAGGGAAGTAATATAAGAAAAAAAATTTTTTAATTATTAGATTTCCATTAAAAATTGTAACCACCAGCTTTACAATACAATATCATAAATCCGTTTTTAACTCATCATTTAACCTGAGAATAAATATCGATCTTGATTTATGAGAAAATACTCTTTGGTTTTGTCAACACACTCGTCCCAGACGGGTCGACGGAGGAAATCTCTTTCTGCCGGGAAATTAAGGTTGAGGGTTCAAATACCCATAAGGCGTGGATGTAGGAATGACACTTTTACGATATACATGTCAAACCAGGTGAAAGTACGAAGACTAATTAAAGAAATTTTAACTTCGCTGATATATTCTCTAATATTTTCTATATAAGTCTTGATTTCTGACCTTTTTGAAATTTAACTGTTTATTTCGCACGGTAATTAATGATAAATACGATAATGCATTTTAACACTTCAATAACATTTTAAGTAATGCATTGTATCATTTCATATTTCGATCGGGTTATCGCCGGGTAATTGAGTTTGCCGCTAATCCTGGGAACAAATAAAGTATAGATTTCTTATTTATAAATATTATGTACATTTCTCTTCCCAAATGTTATAAAAAATTTCCAGTTTTTGGTACGTGTTTATAAATACGAGTACTTTCAGAGTCAAACTATGATGATCATTATAATACATTTTTCATTACACAACAACTAAATCAGGTCTTAACCATAAAAGAAGCTGGCCAGTAGCACTTGTTCCCCATACCTGCTGAATCTGGAAAACACCAAACAAAAGGAACGCCAAGTGAAGATAAAAAATGAAAAAGAGGTGAACTGCTCGAGAGAAAGGCCTGGAATTTCTGATTTCGCGAAGGACGTAGGAGAGGCCGAATACGGCGGCGCTATCGGAGTTTTGTGGGGCTGGACCAGCGAGGGAGGGGGAGGACGACGTTGAGGTGGAGTGGCCAGCAGCGCTCAGACTCCTAAGGGAAAACGAGGACGAAGGACAGATGGCGTGAGTTCTTTCCGTTCAATAGGCATCGCTCCAGAATACTCTCTCAAACAGCCAGCAGCATCCACGGAGACCACCAGCAAACATCGATCCCAAGATCTACGAGAAATATTGAAGCGTGCAACTTTTGTTTTCTGCTCAATTCATCTCAGTCTAGGTGTGATATGAACATTCTTATAAAGTCTACATATTATTTTAATTACTACTTTTTAAGTCTTTTTGAGTAATATTTGGTTGATTCTTAGACCACAATTATTTTTTTTTCTGGAAAATAAATCCATTTATTCAATTAATATTTAAATTTGGAGAACTGATTAGTATTTTTGCACTTAAACTATTAACTCATGTTTTAATTTTATTGATCTGATTTCTGAATCAGTCAAATAGGGCGTCAAGGCTCTAGAAATTACTAGGTATTCGATTGAAGCTCCCCATCCTCAACAGTGAAACAAGAATATTTTTCAGAACTATATGCCTTTGTCCTATGGCGCTACCGATTTGTTGAGGTTTCGACGTAACAATCGAGTATTCACAGTAATTATGAGCGATTGGCCATAGTGTCGGTGCACAAGCAATGTGATTAAACTAAAAAAAAAGTCGTTTCTCAGTTGTGTCAAAAAATATGTTGAGAAAAAGTTATTTTATGAGAAAAAGTTTCATAAAAGGACCGTTCACAAGGCAGATGTAAAATAGAATAAAAAATAATTAACAAATAAACGTTCGTTTCGACGTCCCTCAAATTTAAACTCGCGTGATGTGAGAAGTGTAGTTACGTTAACGTTCGAAGAAATGTAAGTGGATCGTAGTTTATAGGCTTGACTTTTATATAGGAATTTGCAAACCGATTATTGATATTAGCATCAATTTTATTAACGGATAAAGTACTAATAAAAAGTGTCTCCATAAGTACGTCTTTCTCTACCAATTGCAAAACGTAGTGGTATAACATACCAAATCAATTCACAAAATAATGAACCGAAGCTTAAATACAATACGTTCCATCAAATATTTTTAAAATTTTGATCATAATAAAGATATGCATGCGTATGGGTAAAAATGGCCAAACAAAACAAGTTGTTCTAAAACAGCACATACTTTCTCGAATTAAAATTGCAATTTTTCGAAACTTTAGACCGTTCATCCAAAATTAGACATTTGCTATTCTTTTAATGTTCTTTTTATATTCGTAAAAATTGAAGAAAACATTTGGAGGATTTTTGATAATATTTGCTTACACAAATTTTAATAACAAGCCTCCCTTGAAACTAATTAGGTTTGCTTTATCTGTCTTTAGAGCTATTCGCTCATTGAAGTTAAAAAAAGAGGCCCAGGCTCCAATTTAATCCCAAATTTATTCTTAAAAACTATTCTTTCTATTACAAAACCACTATCCATTTTATTTAATTAATTCTTGCTCATTGGTATCTTTCTGAACTGTTGGAAACTTACTAAGATAACATCGATCTACAAAAAAAAGTTGGCAGATCTAATGCCTCAAATTATAAACCTATATCAGTTCATTCCATTCCGAAATTATGTGAAGAACTGGTAACTGACATAATAACAAAATGCTTTTCAAAACCTATTTCCGAATTTCAACATGAAATTGTTAAAAGTCGATCAACCTATAGCAATTTAATCCTATTTCAAAACAACCATTACATTTTTGATCCAACCATTAGAGGATGGCTCCCAACTTGATGTCATGTGTACAGATTTCTCCAAGGATTTGATCTGTAAACTTGGATGTAATTGTTAATTAGCTTTTCAGACTGGGATTTGTCGAGCCTTTATCTTGGATCCACTTTTATTTGATCTCTAGAAAGCAATTCATTTACCATAATGGCGAATCGTTGCGGTTACTGTTAAGTCTGGTATACCTCAAGGATCCCATTTGCGATATTTAAAGAAAATATTGGAGCCGTTTGCAAAAAAAATAGTTTAAAATTGAAAAAAGAATTGCCTACATTTCACGCAAAATTATGCAAAAACTACTCATTTTCGAAAAATTCTACATGACCTTATTTGAAGATGTCTTTAAAGTAAGATGTGATTCAAGAATAAAAATATATATTCAATATTGTAGATGTAGGAATTTGAACTTTTGCATTTTTCGAAAAATCAAAAATTTGAAGAAAAACGAGACCTGTTCCATTCTCTTGAGCGTTCTTTGAGCTATCCAAGGACAAAGTTTTAAAAAACAGAAGCCATTTTCGGGAAATTTTTTAAAAAGTTCATGAGACTGTAACGTCCGCCTCCAGTGGAGGGTTTCAACAAAAAATTAAAATATCGGTTTCAAATTCAAGAGCCCGGAACATCGGCCAGACCGATTGGGGAATATCAATTTTAGTGAAAAATCCTGCTTAAGGTTTAGCCGCTAGCGTTGTTCACCAGGCAGACGGCCGGAGAGACGCTTTGCCTTCAATTGATTTTTCGCTATCAAGTATCCACAAAACATCGATTATGACTACGGAACGTGTTAATGGAACTAATTTATTTGGATATTGTAACGCAGATTAATCTACTCTTGTTACCAAGGCAAAGTAACGAGTTTTTTTCTGTCGAAAATCCACCGTTCTCTGAGGCACGATTACAATACGCTCTCTTCTTACGAAGTAGGGCGTAAGGAAGGGAAGCACATCGGGAAACAACTTCCAAAACGGAGGAAAACACAACATAAACGGGATATTAATAGATTTTGACAATTTTTTAATACATTTTCTTTATGCTGAAACTTCTAAATAACTGAAATTCCATTTTTTAAATAGAATATTTCAGAAATGATGCCTATTACTTTTAACGAATTTAGAGTCAAAAATAGTAAAATTGGTTCATTTCATGTCATAATTAGCGGAAGTGATGTTTGGATATGAGTGATGATATCTTTTTTTTAATAGTATTAAAATATTATTTGATTCTTCAATTCAAATGTTTTTATTTTGATATAATGACCAGATTGCTAGTGCTGAATATTGAATCCAATCTAATAACACTATCTCTTATCGTACTTACGTAGGCTTAAAACAATATTTTTATGAGTTTTCATCGAAAAGAAGAATTTTTTATTTTGACCTTTTATTTCATGCTGTCTCTTTATTTCCATACTATATTAATTACTCTACTTTTAGTATCACTGAAATGTGTTCTAATCAAGCAGAAGAAACGTTAGTTATTTGCCTGTAAGTTTTGTTTTTGACTTGCAGAGTACAACTACAAATGCTTAAAAATTAAAACTAATAATATTTTTTTTATTTCAAAAACTTCAAATTAATTCAATACTGTTTAAAACAAATCTTTTAACTGATATAATTTTTATTGATACAAATTTGTTTTTTAAGATTCTGAGTTATATTAAAAAACAATTCTTTAAATATTTGTCATCTCACACCATCAATATCCCGGTCCAGAAACCTGTCCGAACCAAACTTTTCTTGGTAACTGTGATAAGGGTGGACTAGAAACTGATGGAAATCACTTACGCATTATACAATTTAATATTTTCATTAGAATTTGGAGTAAAACATTTTGCTAAATCTTTTGTGTAGGAAATTTATTTTTATCTTAAAAATTCAGAGCACAAAGGCACTTAAAAATTAAAAATAAGAAAGAAACAATTTCTAGGTGTCTACGATGGATTTAATGCGTTTATAAGTTTAAAAGAATTTGAGATTTTTTCATTCAGATACATTAACGAAAATGTTTTCTTCATTTCTCTAGGAGACAGTATTCATCCTCTTATCATTCTTACAACACTTCTCAGGGTCTCAAAAAAAGGTTCATTACAAAAATATTTAAAAATTGAACGGATGAGACTTGTTACTCACAGTTTAAAAGAGTGTTTATGAGATAGCTGATGTAAGACTACGTAGCCGTTACAAATATGGGAAATCATCTGCTTCTCTAGTACTACTAGTTTAACTTTTGTAGTACTGTTTATTTTATTTATCTAAGTTTATAATATTTTTAGGGTAGTGCTCTACTGTGTATTGTGTATGAAAAATGCCTAGCTTTGTGCTGTTGTGTAACTGATAATTGATGAATGAAATTACTTCGGCTGGTATTGTGTATATAATTCACTGAAAGTAAAGAAGAACGTCAAGATCATATTTCTCAAGAGTGAAATTCTAATAGTTGAGATCCAACCTATTCTTTTATAGGAACTGCTTTCAGTATAAATCTGGCATTACTCAACGACTAAATAAAGTTCGTTTCGGACATACAAGACCGATCGATAATCTACTTTGAATTTTATATTCATGTCAAAGTTTTTTTAATATTATAAAAGAGTTACATTTCAGTCAAATGATCACAGGTGTTGTCATTGCCAACAATGTTGGCAATGACAACACCTGTGATCATTTAATTTTAAATGCCAACGACATTTCACCACTAAACTAATACATTTCAGTCGTTCTTCCTGTAGGTTTCCAGAGAATACTTCGCAACTTGTTGCTTAGATGACATATTCTTTACAGTTTGCATCGAATTTAACTACATGCCGACTGTTTTGCAGAAACGTGAGTGCAATATGGCAGATATGTTCCGAAGACGAGGCTTAAATCTCCGATTTCCAATACCAACCTCGCATTGCTCCGCCATTGTTTGGCGGTGAATTATTGAAATAAGGCACCGAAAGAACGAGCACATTCAACACACAGGTCGACAGAACGGTGAAAATCGATTGTTTGTATGTCCGTGAAAAATTGATAGTCCTGGTGAAAACAATTGAGGAATAACAGGAATTGACGGCAACGCGCTATATTGCGTGGTGAATTTGGAGTATATTTCCATTTCCTACATTTTCCACAAGCAAATAAAATCAAATTAAATTAATTCCCAGGAAATATCATTAATTAAGATATAAAATTAACATGAAATTCCCTGATAAATTGAAATAGTATATTTATAGAACTAGCCATTGCTCTTGTGCCCTCGCTTTAAGAAGCCATTTTATAACTGTTGCTCATAAAATATGTCTGTATTAAATTCTATTATAAATAAATATCTTTTCATCAATTAAGATCAGTAAAAACTCGTGATGTTAATTATGTTTATTTTATTAATTCAATTTTCA
This sequence comes from Acheta domesticus, assembly GCA_031308135.1. Classification (NCBI taxonomy): domain Eukaryota; kingdom Metazoa; phylum Arthropoda; class Insecta; order Orthoptera; family Gryllidae; genus Acheta; species Acheta domesticus. The sequence goes on along the minus strand of JAHLJT010008446.1, from coordinate 84,680,805 downwards.
AAATATGAACACTTTTTGAAACCGGTTTTGCTATCTTCATCAAGTAATCTTGTAAAATGAAGAAACGAGATAAAAAATGCATTGTCAAGGTTTCGCAATTTTCTGTTTAACTTTTTACATACTTAGTAAAGAGAAAGTATTGGGATTCTGCAAAGGAAGGTGGAGATTTTTCATCATAAAAAACGTATATTGTGAAAGATGAAGTGGAAAGGTGAAGATTGTGTTTCATGATATCGACAAAGGAAAACGGATAATCGGTATATACCACGACAGCTGTATATTACCACGAAAATGTAGACGAAAATTAAGAACAAAACGAAGGAGAGGGAGAAGATGATGGAGAATATGATGTTGATGATGAAGAAGATCAAGATGAAGAAGACGAAGAACAACTTCAAAAGTGAGTGATGTGTTCAAATGGCGTTGTATGTACAGTCAAAGTACACTCACACTATGCCGAACTGTGTGACTTCTGTGCTAGAGAACATCGCCACTAGTGAGCGCGTTGGCTCCATTGTACCGTCTTCGAGCGCAAGGCATCACAAAGGAGTTCGAGCTCATAAAGAATCCCAGTATCCTCATTGATGGGATCACACACAGGCCTTTCAAAAGATTATCAATCTTCTGCGAGAAGAAGCCTCAGAGAAGCGATAGGTTCGCTGGCCGAGCACACAATTGAAATTAATGGTTGTGTTCCGGTTGCGACCCCCACAAATGATACGCCGTTCGATGGCGCATCCGGTCAGCTTCCCGTTCCGATTACGGCTACTAATGGCTGAATAATCGCTCCGGTTTCTAAAACAGTCTACCACGCATGCGTCATTTATTACGGCGTCCTAAGAAAGCCCTGCTAAAGCGGATGCATTTTGAAAATAATCGCACGCTTTCCTTAACGATTTTTCAATGGTCTTTTCGGGTTTTCGTTAATCAGATTATGCTAGTAGTCTTCTCACGTTTTGTTAGTTTTTTTCCTTCCCATCTATTGACATTTTCACCGTTTTTGTTAAGGGATATTGAGTTGCATATTAATCACTTTGTCTTAAATAATTGTTAATCGTGATCGTGAAAATAAATGTGTTTGCGTTTCAGAATGTGCAAGAGATGAAGGCATTTATTCATTTTAAGATCTCCAATTAATATTTAATGAAAAACTTGTACCTAAGAAGAAAGTTCGTTAAAGTAAATATTAAATACAAAAGAACGAGATAAGAGAATTTTTCAGTCAAAACAGATCGATGGAAAGTTCCCTTCTACAAACTTACATCTGTATATTGATACAAGAGGAAAAAATCTTTCTGGAAATTCTAGCACATCTTCGTGCTTATTCTTCTCGTAAAAAATCGCAAGTATCGTGGTGTATTGACAAAGTCTCCCCAAAGAAGTCATTTCAATGTTCGCAATATTGGGACACAATACGCTTCTAATTTTAAAAGAGCCGGCGAGAGAGAATGTTTTTTGTGCAAACTGTGAGCATTTCGACGCAAATCCTCGCGGGGGTTTCCTTTGCGGAAGGCATGAACGTCATTTCCATAGCTCGCGGATGTTTATGCTGATGAGCTCTCTTCCATCGCCAATCTCCTCCCCCGAACTCGCGCTTCGCTTCAGCCCTGCCTCCGCCTCCGCTCGATAAACAGTGCCAGGGGACATGACACGTGTCCCCCGCGAGGATTCCTTCTCTCCTTCTCCCTCTCCCTTTTCCACCCGTTTCGCTTCGTGCTTTCCTTCTTTCGGTATTTTTTCCTAAACGTCATCTGCCAAGTTATTCGACAACGGGGATATTGCGCTCTGGGCGTGGCATAGTGTGGAGATTTTGATGGCACTGTATCGGAATATCAGATAAAGGGAGGTGAACGTAATGCTAAGATGAAAGGAGGGGTTCTGGAGAGAATGTTTCTTGCAGGAGAATAGGAGGTATTCAAGTACTCACCTGAAGTCTGAAAAAAAAGTGTAAATATTTAGTTTTCAATGTTTTATGCCTTTTGTTTGAGCGATAAAATTCAATTTTTCAGAGAATTCAGATTTTCCAATCAACATTAGAGTTAATTAATATCGCAACTACTATTGATCTCATCTATAGAATATTTTTTATTGTTTTAATTAAAACTAATATTTTACCTAATTATGTATTAGAGATATTGAGAAAAGTAAACTTTTGCAAGTATTTCTATTAATGTCAATACATAATCCAATCATATTCCATATCATTCCTAATGTAAAAGATACAAGCATGTGATATTCTCCTTATATTTTAAAACTATCTTTCCGAAGCCTGCCATTTATCACAAACTTCACTACAATGCTAGTTTGTGGGCTTGCTTTCCTTTAAGAGGCAGAATTTAACAATGGTTTAAAAATACACATTCAATACAGATATTTTCAAAAAACTTATTACAAAACGACCACAGAGATAATCTTTTCCCCCTTTCAACGAACGAATGGCGTCGTGAAGCCTCCACGTTTGAGGTCGTGGCGGATGCACGCTTTCGATATGTCGAGCAGATGCAATTTATTACGCGACGTTGACACGTCTCTTAAAATGGAGCTGCTCCGGTCGCATTGCTGGCTGACCACTCACACGGGCAAAAGCGAGAGTGGGGTTCTAGTCTTTTTGTCCAGTCCAAACAAATTTCATTTCACAGGGAGGAGCAACCTCTCATCTCCTCTTCAATATTTGTAAAGTACGTGGGGTGGGGGGTTCCATCCTGTCAATTGTGAGTACTCGAAACGTCACATCCGAGAGAAGGTATTTTAAATGTGCAAGTTGTTAATGCGCCAACTACACCGAATGCAAGTGTAGATATCGATCACGTTGACAAATTTCTTGCGAATGCTTTGTTTTGATTTCGAGAACTTTTTGAAAAGTACATTGCAGTAGTTCTCACGAATGCATACAGTGACATAAATCACAGTTCTGAGTGAAAGAAATATTATTTAAAGGCGTAAGAATAATACCAACAAAATAAAACAAAAATATCAAAAGCGTCTGAACAATATCAAGACGGTGGAAAACCATTTGACAATCGATGAAAGTTACAACTAATAAAATTTGAGGAAATGGAAATAATCATTTTCAACTACGAAACATATTTTAACCCATTAAAACTATGGATAATGTGTAAAGTGGATGAGAACTACTTACTCTTTCATAAACACGTCTCTATCAAATGATGAAGGGCTAAAAATAACTAAATGAGTATTACAAAATGTATGAAAAATGTCATACATGTGGAAATAGGTAATCAACAAGTCTTTTACAATTGTTGTTTGAGGAAACCGTTCGTACTTTAAAACTAAACGCTCTATTTGTATGCATTGCACAATGTTACAACTGAGATTCGAACTACACATCACCCGTAAGCCGAAGATGCATTACCAGCTTTTACAACGTCAACTGACCGCACTTAATCAAAAGCAAGGTTATCGAATTACCCGTATGCAGTTTCAGCAAATATGAAAGAAGGTCATTTTACTTTGTATCAAGATTGTTGTTACAGCGCCACCCGACATTCTGGTCGCCCAATTCTCTCTCTGGCCCAGTCCAATCGCAAGCAAGCTCCAATTGGATTTGTTCTGCCCGTCGTCGTTTCGTCCCAGATTGGGTGTCAAATCGCGCGTCTTTGTTCCGCTCTCGCGCCGTCGCGCCGCGCCGCGTCGCGTCGCATCGCCCTCTCCGCGGGAGGGGGGGTCCACTTACCCTGCACCTGCAGGTGCACCGTGCGCTCGGCTCGCCCGTAGAGGTTCTGCGCCACGCAGATGAAGGCCCCGCTGTCCGACTTCTCCGCGCGCGCGATCGCCAACTCCGACAGCAGGCCGCCCGTCAGTGGGGTGTCCTTCACCTCGTACCTGCGCAGCCCAGCGAACCAACCGTTTTTTTTATTTATTTTCTTGTAGAATATTACATAGATCAGTGGAACTTACACTACACATGTTTTTGATGCTTACAACTAACTTGCATACTAAACTTAATCTAATTCATAGGTGAGGAAACCATCTTGGCACCTCACGAAGCAGCTGTAGGTAAATTGAGGACCAAAGTGTCCCTTAATTTTTTCTCGCGAAACTTACTTTTTAATTCTACATTTAATTTAGGGACCAAAAAAACCCTCTATATATTCTCGCGAAACTTATTTCCTAATTGAAATTGAAATTGAAAAATTTCTAACTTTCTACATGAAAATTGGGTAACCCAGGCAAGGAAAGGACTGATTGAGCAGGTAAGGGAGCTGCCATCGCCTGTTGCTTTCCAGCTTTTCCTCGTGCCTTATTGAAAATATTCCGGAATCGCTCCTATATCGAAATAATAAACAAAGAAAGCACTAGACGAATGTCTCAATTACATATTCAGCGTTATAGAATTGAAACCAGAAAAATGTATGCATCTCCTATGCAATTGACAACATCGTAATACACCCAGCTTCGAAAATACTGGTACTAGTACGAACAAAAGTACGCAATGCATTCAATCAACAAATGATTCAATTGAATGAAATTCAACTTTAACCAAGCCATATTTCGAAAGAAATATGTCAGTTCGAAGTAGTTGCAGCTTCTGGAAAATAAGCAAGGGAGCTATGTTTTTAAAAATAATGGCTATGGAAATGTTCTTCAAAAATAAAGTGTCACCTACTTTTATCTTGAGGGTGATGAGGTAGTCAGTCCCCAATTTACGTATGTCATTTTCTTAGTTAGTCCCTAATTTAAATATGAGTTGCACTCTTATTTTCCTTTTGGACCCATATTTACCTACGCTGAGCGAAGCTCTCCGAAAACCCCTCATACGAAAGGCAGAATCCCTTGATACAGAGTCATCGTCATTCAATATTCTCTTAGCCGGTAGCTCCGCCAGGTAATATTAAAAAGACGAGAAGAATTATAGCATTTGGTAATTATAGACTGTTTCAAGAATGTTAATGTTGGTTTTGGATAGATTATGGTTCCCAGCACATGTAATACTACACTTGATCTTCTCTAACAACTAGATATTAAAGGTGGTAAAGCCGGCGCAAAGGATTGCACCACACTCTACATGTAGGAACTCTAGTTTATCCTATAGTAGTTTGACGATGCGGAGAAATTTGATTTAACTTATTTTTCATAAAAACAACCGTACAAAATGTATGTGGCATGTGGAGAAGTCTAATCTGCGCATTTGATCATGAGCTCAGAGAGTAGTCCATTCCATTGCTTCGCCGATTTCGCCATTTTATGTCCAGTTTTCTCTGTGTTTCTAGGGACTGAAAGATAAGATTGTCCCTAGATTCAATCTAGAATAAGGGCGATGCACATGGAGGCTGTAACTAAGATGTAAAGCGGTGCGTTTCCAGGCAAAGTACGATTGACGACTGTCCTGCGTCCAGCCGATTAAAAATTGCTATTTTTTTGCGTAATGGATCGTCACATCTTTACAATGGTGTCGCAGGCTTTACAGTTTTGTAAATAGGGCCGCTTGAATATGACCATACCTACTCGGTTGAGCGCGGATCGTGGGCCTAGCTTGAACCGTTAATTAACTATCACCGCCGGTATCTGCTTCTGTGTATGCAAAATAGAATAAGTATCGGCGGTGACAGATTTACATACCTGCGCAAGCCTGCTTCGCCATTCGCGCTTGCTTATGAATGGAATAATTAGGGTTAGAATGCATAACTATTTATATATTGCTAGAGACTATCCTGAGTATCTAAACTTAAAATAATATATGTTTTGGTGATACCAACACTGAATACCTTTCATGAATTGTATCAGTGTAAATGCCTATAATCGAATTTTAAAAAGCGTCTGGATCAATCATTTCTATCTAAATTAGGGCTTTGGTCGTCTCACTTGATTCGTAGAACAAATGATGAAGTGGTTCCGTGTCTTATAATCAGTAAAAATTGCTTTTGTCCCTTGAAACGCTTCATAGATATTTTCATTGTATTTTGACATTAAACAAGTAAATAAATTAAAATAAATAAGTATATAAATAAATGAACAAATAAATAAATAGAAGATAACAAATGGAAGAGAAGCTGTTCACAAGATCTAAGGTTTGTTTGAATAAGGTGGTTCTGTACGGAAGTGCGAGAGTTGCTTCATCTCGCCCCACCACAATCTTCGCAACAAAAAAAAGTGAAATGTTACATAAAGCAATGTATATTTAATGCTTCATTCATTGACGAATTGCGACCGTTTGTAACAAAGCTCTAGCGATTGTTAATAAACACCTTGTTCTAGTATGAAAACTTCCATCAAACCCTGGCTTTCTATCATGGAGGATGTAATTTTGCGGTATTAAATAGACCCAATATTGTAGACTGCTGATGAAATCCGGTAACCGACCTTGATGAGCGTTAGTGGGCTGCAAATCAACTAATAGAGTACATTTCGAAATATAGTTCACTTTTTTACTTCCTCGTATGTACTTCGAAGAAAGACAAAGATATATAATGGTGCAGGAAAAGTTTTTTCAGAGAAAAAGAATTTTGTGTGTTGCTGACATTCAGCAAGAGGATTTTTTCATGCACTTGTGTGCATTACATTACTATCTCGAATACGTGATCAAAATCTTTGTTTTATGGGACCTTGATACCAAAAAGTGATGTTACCAGGTGTCAGTCCGCCCGTCTATGAAGAACACTAGCGCCTAAATCATATACAGAACTTTCACTAAAATTGATGTTCCCCGATCGATCTGGCTGATGTCGCAGACATTTGAATTTGAAACGGATATTTTAATTTTCAGGGGTAGGCTGGGACTCCTTAAGCTGCGGTGAAAGCAATCATCCTAAAGGATGGAAACCCCTGAAAGAAAAGCTCCGGTCCTCCAGGTTTGGGGTTGTGCTGTAGGCCAGCACCCTGCACACATAAAATATCACACCGCTAAAAATCTCAGTCATGTGAATGCCTCGGATATTTCAAAAGGGAAACGACATCGGCAAAGAAAATGGACTCTGAATATTGGTATATGGAACGTACAAAGCATCTCAAACAAACAGCAAGAAGTAATCCAGGAAATGATGAGAAGAAACTTAGATATAGCCGTCTGGTCTGAAACAAAAAAGAAAGGCAAAGGAAGCGAAAAACTGATCTACTTTGTGCACTTCTACAGTGGCGTAAACAAAAAAGAAATGCTAAATCTGGAATTTCTATTGTTATTGGTGAAAGATTGGGTAAATGTATAAAAAGTTGGGAATTTATAAACGAACGTCTTATTAAAGTAGTGTTAAGAATCGGAGGGAAAATACACAAGTGTCATAGGAATATATAATTTGAATGAAGATGCCCCAGTAGCTAGGAGAGATGATTTTGAAATGATAGTCAAAGAAACCCTTGACAGTATTCCCAAGTCCCATGAAATAATATTTGCCGGGGATTTTAACGGAAGAGAGTTGGGAGGGACAAGAACAGTAACATTGTGGGTCAATATGGAGAGGAAAATCGCAATGAGAATGGAAAAAGACTTATTAATATTTGAGAAGAGTATGAAAGAAAATTAATAACACTTTCTTCCAACATAAGGATATTCATACACCTGGTACCAACATACAAAAAAATTAAAATTTATAATAGACTTCTGTATTACCAAGCAAAAATCTTCACTCAAAATACAAGATGTTAGAGTGAAACGGGGAACCCAATGTAGCGACCATTGTTTGGTAATTGCAAAAAAAATATACATTCCATTTACTTCAAATAGCACGGATAAAGAAGATAAAGACCGATTTGTCATGCAACCTACCAAATACAATTTAAGCAGTCTCCTTGATGAAAGTACAACATATCTCTACAGAAAAAGACTTGAACGTAAGCTATTAGTAAAACACAGGTCAATAGAAAAAGAATATGAACACATAAAAGAATGTATTCACCAAGCCGCAGAGGAGGCTTTAGGTACTTGTAAGCTAAAACCAAAACAGTATTGGTGGGACACAGGTCTAGAAGAAAATATCAAGACGAAAAGATAACTGTATTTAAAATGGCTTAGTGACAAGAAATATGAAACTAGTTTACAGTACAATAAAATATGTAGAGAAGTAAAACATGAAGTGTTATCAAGGAAGAACAAATTGTGGCTGGACAAATGTGATTATATAGAACAATTCATTGGTGGGGCACGGAGCTCTGCAGCCTGGAGATTAATTAAATCTATAAAAACTAATGAAAAAACAAAATCGCATTATCAAACATCAGCATCAATAAATGAAAAGAATATTTTGGAAGACTGCTTCTAGAAAACAGAAACTTCCAGTCAAACAAGGAAGTGAAATTTGAGCAAATGGTAGATCTGAGAATTGAGGATTTAGAAAAAGTGCATAAGACAATGAAATCTAATAAGTCATCAGGACCGGGAGATATACCGGCAGAACTTCTTAATATGGTCCCTATAAGCTGCACCAAATGCTCAAACACATGTTTTCAAGGTGCATAAATGGAGAAGATCCTCCCCAGGAGTGGCGAACGTCTTACCTGACACCGATCCATAAGAAAAGATCTAGAGACTATGAAACAAACTACAGAGGAATAGCAGTTATTGGCTCTATAGGTAGACTATATAGCAAAATATCCGAAATAAAATAGAAGACGAGATAAAGGAAAAATCGGAGAGGAACAATGTGGTTTTACTGCCGGTGGATCGGTCATAGACCATATATTTACATTAAAACAACTTTTAGAAAAGAGAACAAGGAGAGGTAGGGAAGTTCATCTAAGTTTCATTGATCTTCAGAAGGCGTATGACAACATACCAGTTGCTAGAGTTTGGGAAGAAATGGATGGACTTAAAATCAGTGAGAACTTAATTGGAGCCACACAGAATCTATATAAGAACAACACCTCTCAGATTAAGATCTACAGTAGACTCTCGATCCATTCCCAGTCAGTAAAGGTCTTCGTCAGGGTTGCTGTCTTTCCCCAACACTGTTTAAAATATATCTGCATCAAATTTTACAGCAGTGGGAGAAACAATGCAAAATAATGGGAATGACGATCGAAGATGATAAATTATACACATTATATTTCGCCGATGACCAGGTAGTAATTGCAGAAGATGCGAACGATTTGAGTTTCATGATCCGGAAACTCGATGAACACTTTTTAAAATCAGGACTTTCTATTAACATGGACAAATCTGAATACCTGGCAGTTGGGAACAATGAGATAGATCTTCTGGAAAATGGAGTAAAAATGAAAGGAGTAATCAAATATAAATATTTGGGTGTACTCTTTAACAAAAAGGGAAATAGCCAAGAAGAAATTGAAAGACGAACTTGGGGAGAAATGAGACACCAAGTATAACTCTGTCTTATGGAACAAAACCATCACTAACACTACTAAAAGACGTCTTTACTCCACACTAGTCAAGAGTGTTACAACTTATGGTTCAGAAGTTTGGGAGGTTGATAAAAGAACAAGAGGGAAGCTGTTGGCCCTTGAAATGGACTACTGTCGTAGATGTTGCGGTTACAGCAGACGTGACAGAATCAGAAACGATGACATAAGAAAGAAAATGGATATAAAGAAATATTCTTGACGAAATAGAGAAAAAATATTTTTTCATATTTTTCTCAAATAGAGGGTCATATTTTTCTCAAATAGAGTAAAGTCTTCTAAAAGTCCGGCCTAGGTCATATTTTCATTTAAATATCTGAAATTTTGACAATTGCTAAATTTCAATGGTTTTGGATTCGTTTTATACCTTCACATCACACCTAGAGTTTTCTTTGACAATGCACAATATTCCTCAATATCTGATCTTTAATCTTTTTTGTACACGTTTTTGAAAATATAAGTACTTTTGCGATATATTTAATCTATACTGTGAAAGAACCATTGTAACATAACGAATAAAAAAGCAGTTGAATTGTGAAAATTAGGTGCTTTTTTATTTCTGTGTTAATTTATCTTTGTGTTCCAATATATTAAATTCTCTTGTAAAAATATACAATTTAAATATTTCGTGACTGTTTGTATGTTTCTGAAATGCAAATTTTTTCACATATAAGTATTTTTTCAAACCAACTTTGAGTGCATATTGAGCATCAGCTATTCCAATATCTAATCGAGTTTCTTAGATAAATATGTTTCGAATTGTGTTAAAAACTTATTTGCGAAGTATCGTCGTTTCCTCCCTGGAAACTCTGTATGCGTAGAAATCCGGCGGGAAACTACCCACGCGATGAACACCTCATGAATATAAGGATGAGACTGGTGCTGGTTTTGTCATTAACACTCCGTCACTCACGCCGTTGTATAGAGTCTCAAACAGAAGTTTCTTCTCTAATTAAAAAAGAAAAGTTAGCCTTCCACGGATAAAAACAATGCTTCTATTCCTCTAACGATGTTTGAGAAGGGTATCAATAAACGTTTTATTTCTGTTATGGACTGTGTCGCCATGGCCTGAAGTAAAATCGTTGTGCCTGTTTGACAGAATCCAACATGCCAGTACTGGCGTATGAAACTGTGTTCTTGTATAGTTGATGATGATGATATTTTTCTGAAATCTGAGAGGCCGCACGAGTGACGGAATGTTAACAAACATTGAACAACTAGTTACCATTACTCCAATGAGAGTTACCATTACTACAATTTGTTGTTACTGATGGATTTATTGGAATTTGATTGAATTCCATGGAGTTACTGAACGTTTCCTAAGACGTCTCACAAAATCAAGTGCAAATAAATTTTACAAAGTTATTCAGATCATAAAATTTTACGTGGTCAGTATTTTATCTGAACAATTATTTTAAAAATTACACAATATTCACTGAGCAATTTATTTGCCAAAATATTGATACCTTGAAAATTTATATTCCATGGCTAAAACAGTAAAGATGTGTGATCGGTATCGCTTACTATCGCGAATTCTATTAAAAAAGTTTCGTGGTTACGTAAACTTGAGATGATGTTACGGATAAGACAATGACAAACGATAAGAGTGGCTGGTTAAAAAATTTTAATCTTTTCCATGAATCTCTGACATATTATACGATTTATCATATTCATTCATCATATAAATGCATTTTATATCAACACAATTAAATACTGACATAGATAAATCTTGTATAGTGATTTGTAAAGAGGCTTTGCGCATTCGTTTATGTAGATTCTAAATTAGGTATCTTTTATATATTTGATGTTCGTCTTTGTATTATTGTCATTGAAAAAAGTAGGGACTTCTTCCTTGTAGTGATTACTGTTGTTATTTTCACATATCGATACATAGATTAACGCCATATAAAATGTTTTTATTTTTATTAACTAAAAGCCAGTGAGTAATTTGATGATACTCTAACTAAAATTTAATATCATTTTAAGAAAATGTGAAATGAAGTGAAGTGAAAGAAAAGTATCTAACGTGTCATAAAATTATTTTCTTCTAAAATCGAGAAATAAATTAAGTTCGTGATGTGGTATTCTGTTATAAAATGTCATTTATTTTGTGGCATTTATGTTAATAAAATTAATGGTTAATTATTCAAAAAGTCACTGCCATTTTTTCTGCAGATGCTACTCATTAGGATATTGCGCGTCTTTTAATGTACCCCTTTGGTTGACTAGAAAGGAATAAGAGGTGATTTTCGCTGCCTCAAACTGGGAAATTGCTGAAAAGGAACTGTCGACATTGCTGTTAGCGTCTTTACAAACCAACCGATTCCGCTCGCATTCCACTTTTCAGCTGTTATTTTCCCATGACGACAAGCCAGAGAAGAAAGAAGGGACAAAACCGATGGTAATCATTCATCGCTTTTCACGTTTGGAGACAAAAAACAAGTTCTCACCTGCTCTCTAGAAATCGAATAAGCAATAAACAGCTATTGTGTTGCAGTGAGTAGCTGTTCTGCGTGGTTTCAATCGCTAGCGCTGTTCTCTGAACTAGGCTGAAGCATCATTCATTTCACCGCTTCAACGCTGCAGATAGTTGGCGGTTCGGTACATTTCCTGGCGGACAGCGCCATCACAAACTCGAATAGCGAATTAATGCGATTACACGAGGAAATATCACACTAAATGTTTCACAGCGTTGGAATTGGTCGACTCGTCCGTATTACCGTAGGAGCATTTACGCGCTAGTTTATTGTTAATAATTTACTCTAGTATTTATGAAATGAATAACATCAGAAAGGGACGGTCTCTTCACTTAATCCGTTTTGTCGAGGAGATTTTCAGCGCAGCCTTTGCTGTGCAAAGACATGGTACTTCTAAGTTGCGTGATCCATCATCCGTGACGCCTAATAATATTTATAATATTTCATTTTTCTCGCGAGCCCCTCCACTTCTCGTCCGCGCGTTGGCGGCGTCTGCGCACGCGATCGCATGTCGATCGGCAGCGCGGGGAGCGACGTGAGGATTCGTGGCAAGGGGGGCGAAATGGTACGGTGGCGATGGAGGCGGGGCTAGAGGCGGCGTTGGCAGCGGCGGCGGCAGTGGCGACGGACACAGGAACGGGAGGCGGCAGTTGCAGCAGCGTAGGCGGTGGCGGTGGCGGTGGCGGTGGCGGTGGCGGCAGGGGGCAGCGATGATACCGGAGCGGCAGAGGTGGCGGAGGCTCCGTGTAGCCTCTGCGCTCATGAGAGGGGGAGCCTTCCTCTCTTCCCGTCGCCTTTTCCGTCCTGCTTCCTCCTCTTCCGCCTCTACCTTCCACCCCCAACGCCGTCGATTTTCCCGCTCCCTTCTCGCTCGCTACCCCAGCCTGGTGCGCTAATTAATTTGCGGGGCTCCCGTTTTCGACGAGCGGCGAGAACTATTTCTGTGCCTGTTCAATCGGATACGTTGTCGTCATCGAGATGCCACCACCGTGCCGCCACCGCAGCTGCCTCCGGTCTCGCCCCCAGCCTCACCCCAACTCCACCCCATCTCCACCCCATATCCACCCCTTCGGTCCCACCGCCACCCCTGCCGCCTCTCTGCCTGTGTAGAGGCGGCTGATTTCCACACGATGTCCCGGCACGCGGATTTCTCGATTTCGTTTTGATCATTGCTTATCTCCGAAAATGCGGGTTGGCAGGTTATAAATTAAGGGGAGGGAACGAAGTAATGAAACGCGACAGCCAATCAGAGAGAAAATAGAGGTGTGCTTGGGCCCTGAGAACACGCGTCCCAGATAATCCGCTCTTAGCGTGAGTTATTAGGTCGTCTGTTCGTGATGTACTTGCTTATGATAAGTGGTGAGGGTACCGTCATGAAAACATGCCACGGGGATTTTCATTTCCCGGAAGTCAAGTATAAACCGCACTGTGTCGGAATACAAACAAAGTTTCTTTCGCGGTTGAAATTAATTTTAACTTTGATACAAATTCCGTAATTCTATACGCATGACTCTCTCGTATACCCACTTGGACATATATTCCGGTTTGTAGTTTTAACTGTTTTACTAATAATGCATAAATATTTAAAGGTTTTATCTTACGTTATACATAGTGTTTCTTTGGGATTACGTTAATCCGTTGCTCTGTTCTTCGAGAGCCGACTTTACATTTCGAGTATGTTGTCCTCTCAGAACTACCTGAAAGTCTCATTTACAAAATATGTAGTAGATGGCATAAAAAAACAAAATACCTGACGGAGCAGGGAGAGAATTTTAAGACGATCAGCGTAGAAGAGAGTAATTTACATTAAAATGCGTTTATATCTGGTACGTCATACAAGGTTTTAGTCTAAGTATAATGGGATTTTGAATTTAAATTTGCCACGAAATACATTACACCTGTACGAGATATGAATGATGAAATGTTCCAAAAATATAATTCTCTTTTACTTAATGCAAGAAAGGAAAATTGAAACAAAAAAATAATTTCCATTGCAGTTGAAGAGTTTCTATGTGTTATTTTTTTCCTGATTACATTTTGCGCTTTGTGTGGTTTTCTTTACAATTGAAGATCGCCAACTGCTGTGACATGTCAAACAAATGTCAGTGAAATTATGCGTTCAGATTTGAATGATCTGACATTTCAGGTTTCGTAGGAAAACGCAATATGATTCCACTGTTTACGTGAAACGAGCTGCACATGCCATGGCAACCGAGTGAATTATCATTGTCATTTGCTGTCTGTTTCGGAAACCACTTGAAATATAGGAGAGATGCATCTCTCCTTCGTAAATGCCAATATTCACTCAATTTCGCCCAAAACGTCAAGTACCATTATTTACACTCGGAAGCTTTAAACTTTGTAGTTAAAAATTGGAGACTGAATTGTTTCAGACTCTTGGTGCCATCACCATCGTCGATTCCTTCTTCATTCTACATACGGTCACAACACAATATATTATATATGCATAGTATTTAATAGTTCTTTGTTTACAATCATTAGCATGTGAGTCAGTTTTTGGATACAAATATACTATGAAGTACTAATAGAAATCTGATCCGGAAACCACTTGATATAATGTAAAATTAAGATTTATATTTAATGTTTTACTAACTATGTATTAAAAATGTAGGCTTATTCATTAGCACATTGAGATTTTCTGTATTTCTGTATTAATAAGTAAATATAAATTGAAACCAATTAATATTCATTTATGTTATTACATCCTGGTCTCATGATTCTATCGTCATCTTTTGCATATCTTTTTTTGTATTCCACTATTATAAATGACCTTTTCTGCTATAGAAGTCCTTCATAATCGGGCGTTTTAACTGCACAAATGATGACGGATTAAATTTTACGGCACGAATGATTGCGTCATCACACATTCAGACAATCGCAGCGTGAGAATCGGGGGGAGGTAGAGGTAAGCGGAACAGCCAACCACCGTTTTTTTCGCATGGATGTCAAGTACACGAGACAACACAGGAATGTTGTTTTGAAAAAATTAAATTTCATTTTCTTATAAATTTATAATGCTGTCATACAAAAAAATTGCGTATGCAACACATTTATAATGTTGCTTTATTGCATTCGTACAATTTGAAAATTTTCTTCTAACATTGCTCGTTTTCAACACGTGAACTCATGCAATAAAGCTGAACGTTATAAACTAATTGCATAAACTACTATTCTTTCATGATGTGATTGATATACGAATAAACAGAAAAGTAGTGACTTCAGTCTCATTCTGTGGAATAAATGGCGATTGAATGAGGTTTTTGAAGCTAAAGTAGAAACTACGTCAAAGCGTCTGGGTTAGGGCATTTACATCTCGAAAGGAACCGACTTTGAATGCAAATTGGGTCTGTTGGAGTAAAGCTGAAGCAGGCAAGGGCGCAGCGAAATGAATCTCAAGGGGCAAATCCTACCTCTCAAAAAATTGTTCGGTCTCTGTCAGAAAATTTCACCCGACTTCGTCAGTGACAGATTCTCCTCGTTAGAAGAAAAGTTAGACGTAAGCTCCATCGACATGTGTGCAATTTTTGATTAGAAAAGATTATGAAAGAAAGTGTTGATTAATTCGTGCAGTTCATTAAAACTCATTTCATTCGGAATTTAAATTGCATCTTCAGGAAATATAAAAAGATTTTTTAGTTTGTTTCACGAACATATGTTGTTAATGATGGAAATTTGCAAATTCAGTTACAAGAATGTCCTTGTGGTGTTCGGATGGGATAAATGAGAAGCGTCACTTTTTCAAATACAAAAATGTTTGAAATCATATTCTTATTCACACATTAATAGTAACTTTCTGTTCCAGTTTTACGAACTCAGAGTAAAGCCGAGATAATTTTATTCACAGGAAAAACATTGTTTGAATTGGGAATAGTGCTTATCCATGGAATAAATTCCTGATAAACTATTCTATTATTTTTACGAAGATATTCAGTGGATAATGTGAAATAACTCAAAGTAGAAGCAGCAGTGAGACGCGTGTACAGTGTAGCAATCGAATTTTCGGATAGGAATGATGAATTCTTGTTTGGAGTGTATTTGTCGTCGCGAAAACGAAAGTTTCGACACAGGCAAGATTTATTGAACAAATACGACGATGAGAGTTAGATATGACGATAAATATTTTTCTTCTATCCATATTCACAGTGCAAAGTGTTTTGGATCTTGTCAAGGATGATTTGAATCATCAGACAGAGATAAATATAATTTTTTACTTGTACAGATTCTATATACAAGTGATCGTTTTTGATTAGCGGCCTTAGAAAAGATAGACTTTTTTCTCAGAATAATTGGGAGAAAGTTTTTCTCCAATTCCTCTTGGAATTGCTGCAGTACAGTAAAATTTCATTTTTTCATAAAATGATGTTTGATAAACAAAATTATTGATTTTTGCTCTGTTATACTTTTTATCAGTATATTTCTCATATAATGGAAGCCTTTAGATCCGAATTGAGATTATTCCTTTTCTTTCTGTGATGTATACACACATATTGAAACGAACTATATTATTATTATTATTATTATTATTATTATTATTATTATTATTATTATTATTATTTTCCCATTACATCACGACTAAAGATGTTATGAGTCGGCTGAATAGAAAATCTACTCCAGGTTGCAACCAGCTACCTAAGGAGCAGATCCGGTGACTATCAGTGCCTCTACAATACTTTACGCAAAATGTGGGCTGTTCCAAGTAAAGCAATTTCTTGCACTTTCCAGTCCTTTGATTTACCACTGAGTTTAGACAAGTTCTTACTCAAATTTTGCGGAACAAATCCCAGAGCTCCGATAACTATCGAGACGACCTGTGCTTTTACGCCCCACATTCGGCTGATCTCGATTTCCAAACTCTTGTATTTAAGACGTTTCTCTGCCTCCTTGGTAACGACGTTTTTGATCGCAAGGTACAGCAACATCGATAAGTAAACACGATTTTTCCGCCAAATCCCGGATCACTATATCCGGTTTGTTTGCCGCTATCGTGCGATCAGTTTGAATTTGTTGGTCGTACAATATCGTACACAATCCAACAGACGTCACCGGTTTTGGTGAGTGTTCGTACCACTTGGGGCATGTGTTTGGAACTTCGAGGGCGGTACAGATCTGCCAGTGGAGGTAGCTACACACCCTGTCATGTCTTTTCAGGTATTCGGTCTTTGCTAGGGTTGGACAAGCTAAGACAACATGATCAATGGTTTCTACTTGCTCCTGGCAAATGCGGCATTATTATAATATTATTATTATTAATTATATTATTATTAATTATATTATTATTATTATTATTATACGTTTAGCAAAATGAAGCGGCGGCCGACCCTATTCAAATAGCGCGGCATTTATGGCCGTTGCCGTTTGACCCGGTCTGAACGGGTCAGGAGAGCGCGCCAGCGGGAGCGCGGACATGGAATGAGTCAGTGGGTAAGAGAACTCGGTAAGAGACGGACGGACACGTGGGCTGGAGTGATTTTGGATCGTAATCTAGGGACTGAGGAAACGTGAAGTGTAATATTGGACAGTGGACATAGTAATAACAGTGTATAGATGACTACGATGAATATACGACAGCTAATCGGAGTTCGATTTATAGAGAATTGAGCAAGTGCGAAGTATCAGGGGAAGCTAGTCTCGCCACGTGTCGGTAAATGTGATTATAAAACGTTCGGTGAGGACGGGAAACTGAGTGCTGATGAGCAGCGGGTCCACCGACTAGACAGTGTGGAAGGGATGGACGAAATAAACATAAATAGTGCTTGGAAGAAAAGTGTTTTGGAGGGAACATTGTACAGGGGCGTGTGGGCCCCGAGTTGCAAGCAGCGTCGTCCGGTCGTGGCTCCGGGTAACGGCACCGACCGAGGGCAGCCGAGCAATGCCAATCTGGAGGAGGGGACTGCGCCTCGCCTGCCTCGTCTGGAAGCTAAGTGAATCGCCCAATAAATGCCAGGTTTTCTCTTCCCTTTGTTCCTCGTGTATGGTCTAGTGTTTTAAGAATAAAAAGGAGGTGTGGTTGTGATTTGTTAGCAGTTAATGTTAGAAAAGTGGAGAAGTGTCACACCGAGTGTATGAACCGATGTGAAATAAAGTATTGTCCAGGTTCTTTATATTTCAGTGTGTGTGTATTTCTGATGAATGTGTCAAAACCCAGAGCCCATTCGCGAGCAACGATTACCTGTCCTACCCATAAAACACTGTTGAAATGAACTCGAAAGAGGAACGTTTCAATATATATATAGTTATAGATTCACGACCATGAAGTAGAAATAGAAAATATAGATCACGGAATTTGGTCGTAGTGAATCACACATAAAAACATATAAACGCGTGGTGCACTACTTACATAAATAACTACTGGCGGATGTTTGAATATGACAGACATTAAAACAGCTTGCCGACGTTTCGAAATATTTTCATACCATCCTCAGGGGAGATGGTAAAGCATAACAATACAAGAACAACATTATAGATACACAATTGGCAATTACAACATAATAGCATAGTACTATACGTAAGGATCACAAGATATGCACATGGTGATAACCATAGAGGGAAGACTCCCAAAACAACTCCATGTGGAGTGGTTACAATGCGAGGGTCTATCCCACCCCGTCCATGGATTCGAAATGGGCAGAAACAGGCAGAAATGTGCAAAACGTGAGAAGAAAAAATAAATATTTTGAAAAAAACCCTACCGAATGCAGAACCAACTTTCTCTTTCACAGCCGCCTAATCGGATAAACACGAGATAGTTGTCCGTGGAATAAAGATAAGTCGTACAACAGGACGAGTCGTTTATTCTCGGATAAAGCAATCTGGAGATATCTCTACATAATACAACCGGCACTCAAAGACACATGAAATACAGAAAGTATAAAAACTATTCTTATCAAATCTAAGGCATTCATCTGATAAAAAAAGTATATTTCTACTTATAAGTTTCTTTATAAAATAACCTTTATAAAATATTTCTTGTTTCATAATTTCAAAAGGACGCGAAAGCTATACAAGGTTGAAATGTTTTTGAAAAATCTACTGTGTATGAATTAACTTTATAAAGAAAAAATGGGCAGAAACATATCATTTTTGAGCATACAAGCGTTGTATGAGCTGTAATTCTGTGAATTTTCCACCTTAATTAGTTGGAATACTGTACTAAATAATTTTAAATATGTGTTTAATTTTTCTTTATAAATCACTCGCAGCAACTAAAGCGGTCTGATTCTGCGTAATATTGTTTTAAAAAAAGTTAGATTTTCAGATTTTAAAAAAAGATCATCGGAGAATGTCTGTTAGCGAAATCACTTTCCATTCTAACCAAGTGGCACATCTAATAAACCCGAACCCTAATACTGCCAAAGGTTCTACTGAAACTTAATGCGCGTGTCTTGCAATGCATCACGCATGAAGTATTGGCGGAAGGAAGTAGAAGTTCTTATCGGGAAATTGGAGAATTAATGAAGTGGAATGGAAAGTTAATGGCGCTCTCCTGATGATCTCTGAGATATCGGCGATAATGGAAACCATGTGTGTGTTTTATAGTAATCTATTCCTTATTATCTGTAATATATGTGTGATCACTACTACATAATTATGAAAGTTAACATCTGACATAAACAAGAGTTACTTCAAGATAAAGACGTAACTCTGATACACAACTTTACTTATGTGCACTGTCTTTTGAACGATATTTCATCGGAGAAATTAATAAGTATTTTGGGGGGTAATTTTATATAACGGACAAAAAAGATATTAAAAAAATAATTCTCTGTCGTAATTATATTTCTGCCCATTTGCTTTTCTACTCAAAAGGCAAAACCCCACATTTTCGATCGCCATCACCAGGCGCGGATTCACGGGGAGGGAAATGAGGGAAATTTCCCCTCCCAAAATGTTTCAGTAACTATTAATTTTAATTTGTCCCGAAACTTTCAAGCAAAAATATTTTCGTATTAACATTAAAACAAATGACAATGTATCGCATGATGAGCTGAGTTTAGCCTGCGTCATTCTACATAATCTGTAATATGACACATTCGACCAAAACATTTTGAATAAAAAAATGTCCCAAAATTCGTTTCTGGATCCGCCCCCTGCCATCACAGAGTCATCGTTTAGGTTGTACATGTAAATTGAGCAATGAACGACCTGTATAATCCTTTCTGGTATCGCTGCTCAGAGTACATGAGAAGGAGAGACAAAATTTAACAAGATATAAGAACGGGATAATGCAGAAGTTGGAATAAAATAATAACTGATACAATTTCTCTGATATGATGGCAGCTTATATGGATCTTCATGAAACGAGTAGGGAATACTTCTGAAAGTGAAATGCAGATTATACGTAAAGCAATTCAACTACATCTGTTTAAAAAGAAGGCGTTTTAAGTAAGGAGTATCTGGGAAGCCAAATTGTTCCTACAAATGAATATTGTTAGTTCGATTCACGACAACGGAATATTGCACAAAATAGTTGCACTGTAGCTGCCAGGAGTAATAATGGGAGCAGGCCTTCATCCGACTTCTGATGAAGTAATTGAGCTGGAGGAGGCAGCAGGAGAAAATCGCTGGTTGAGGAGAGAATGTTTGTAACCTAGTTATTTTGACTTGAGTGTGAGACTTGAAAGAGTGAAACTCGCATTTTCACTTTGTGTCAACCAGCTGGTGTTCCCTATAGTTTTAGTGCATGGCGATGCGTTAAGGCACCCTGTCATGTAACAGATTTACTACCGGGCTTTGAAATACATGTTACAACCTTCTATAGTAGGGGTCGGCAAACAGCAGTAAGTGAAGACATCTCATTCGATCCGAAGTGCTGGGTTGGTCATTATTCTGAATAAAACTAGCATGGGCGTTTTTGAAAATCAACGTACACAAACATACATATCAGCAAATAAGGTTGATACATAAACAGGTAATTCTAACAGTTAGTGTGTTTGTGTTGACGATAAGTATCCACTGCCAAGGCTGTAGCCACCATACACTCCCACTTACATTGACCCACTAGTTGTAAAATTTGTGAAGTTAATAAGAAACAATGGACTTAAGGGAATTTTCATGAGTTTTTTGAAAACGATAGGTAGTAAAAATGGAATATTATTTATCATTCTCAGGTGCGCAGGCTAAGTTGTGGAAAGGCCCTTATAATATTTTTCAAGCTTGCGTTAGAAAATGGAATCGCTTTTATAAAAAAAAAGTAACCTCTTGGAATGTCTTTCAAATTGAGGCTCAATATGTGATTTAGCGTTTTTAGTAGATGTGACTAAACACTTGAACGAGTCAAATTTAAAACCTCAGGAAAATGGACAATTTATAAGTGATATACGTTTCTAAGGGAACGCGACCGCAAAGAAGTCCCTACCATATAAAAAGCTGGGTACTGCAAAGTAAACAAAACACTGGGCAGAATAAACATGGCTGCCGTATCGCATATGCAGAATGATCCCAAGAGTATGTAGTGTGTCTAGAGAAGAAACGTCGAAAATTGGAAAATATGCTCTTAAGACACTTTTAAGCATATTTTGTCTAATAAACTATACTTGCATATTCCTAGTGGCTGGTTCGCAATAAGCACTCAAAAGTTGGTTTGAAAAAATGCTTTCTAGGCAAACATTTGCATTGCAGAAGCATAGAAACATCCCAGAAATAAGTAAATTGTTTATTATTTACAAAATAAATAATATATTTGTTCAGAAAGAAAACCTCACACAGAAATAAAAGTACCCAATTTACACAATTCGACTACTTTTTTATTTCTGTGTTTATTTTTTTCTGAACAAACATATTCATTTTTTGTAAGTAATAAACAATTTACATGCTTCTGGAGTGTTTCTATACTTCTGCAATGCTGGCCTAGAAAGTGTTTTTTGAAACCGACTTTTGAGTGCTAATTGCGTCTCAGCCATTCGGAATATTCATGAAGTTTATTAGACAAAGTATGCTTAAAATTGGCTTAAGAGCTTATTTTCGAAGTTTCGACGTTTCCTTCCCGGACACTGTATACTTTTAAGTTACCTACATTATTGTTTGTAAGAATTGATAATAACTCGTTCGAAAGTAACTTCCGCATACTCATTTCAAAATGTCGGGACTCCACTCGTATCGTTGCCTCGTCCGTCAAAATTTCACTCGTATTCCAGGGATTCACAATCTGCACTACTTGGGTAAACAACTACTGGTGGATGTTTTGAATGTGCCAGAAAATTGAAAACGGAGGTTACTAAGCTTCAAATGAATGAAGCATTAAAAGAATCGTTAGAAATAAAGATATTATGTGTTTTACGCCAGTCTTCCCAAGTGCTTTTCTGAATTGAAAAGGTTTTCGATTGGCAGGACGACTATTTTCGGGAGTACTTACATATGCTTCAAAACATTTTCAAACATTAAAAAGATGAAATTGATAATGTGGTTGAGACTTACAAATATTTACATGAAATCTGCATAACTACTAATGGAGTTGATATTTATGTTTATTATACTTATTATAATTGATATTATATTTATTATAAGATGGCGTCCAGGATTCAAGTCCAAACATCGAACTGAGTGCCCTTTCAAGTTTGAACTTTTTTTTACATTTTTAATTATAACTATAATTTTAATTGGTTCTGATTTGTTTACGAACAAAGGCTGCAAGAGTCAATGTGGATGTGTTGAGTTATTTTTTCTGAAATATTTAGTATATTGTTGAGCATGTGAATGATGATGACAAACGTCAGAGTGCCTTTTGTTGTGATCGTATTTATTGTCTTAATTTAAACTGTGTCGTTAATACCCTCAACGTGTTTCTTCACTAAATGTTTTGACTGAAATAACTGTGATATATTTAGATTGTGCTATGTTTGGCCTTGCATAGTAAATATCACGTCTTGTGTACTATAATAATTGCAGCTAAATAACTGCCAATGATACAATACCGATAAAAAATGTATATCAGAAGGTATGGATGTTTTCGTAAAGAGAATGTTGGTGAGTCCCCTTCATCCATGCAATTAGGATTATCTAGGATAAATAATATTCTCGAGACTTATAGTTTATTTTTGTTTGTTTTGTGTTGAAATTTGCCGCTTCTGCTATTTTAGCTCTCCCGCTCTGAGATAATTTGCTGATTGCGATCATTGCATTGTGTTGAGATGATCCTGCTCATTTCATTAATACACAAATATGACGTGATGCGACATAGAAACAAGTCCGCCAAGAAAATAATCTGCCTTATCAGTTGTGATATTCCCGTGTGGTGTGCAGTACGCGATTCTAAACATTTACTGATGCAAATGATAATAAATCATTCAACTTGAACGTGGTTTCTTGGACTTTCCTCTAAACTGCTTAATGCGTCACAAATAAAGTTGGTCACAAGAGGAGACATCTGTAGCCACATTTATTAATAATAAATTGCCATTACATATTTTTGTTTTCAATCAGATATTTGGATTTGATTATCAAAATACTTGTCTACAAGGAGTAGCGGTTCATAACTTACATGCTCTACTGGCGATAATTAATTGCCCCCGGAGTTCGGCAAGGAATGCAAGGTTCGGTTTCAGTACTTTGCGCACCACTACGTAAAACAAGCTGGTGCATTCTCAGTATCAAAAGCTATGAATATTTCCAGACTTCTGCAGCCTTCCATGGGTAGCAGCAAGTTTATTATGAATTGGGTTTGTTGTGTAGTTTTCAATATTACCTTTGTGGCCGCCCTTCGGGGTTGTATAGGTCTGTGATTCTATCTTGAATATTTGGCGTCCAAGTTTAATCAAATCGATGTTAGGGAAACTTTATGAAAACTGTTTTTTTAATGATTGTAAATTTGATAACAGCGGAGCAGATAAAATGTGCTAGTTCGTCAGAAAGTAATGTAATATATTTATTTACTTTTTTCATTATATCACATGATAGTAAATTTAATTAATGAAGATTTCTCGACTGTTATTGAGTTAGAGAACATTAAATACCTTTTACAATCTTTACAGAACGTCGTACTGTTACCTTCTGTTCTCACTTGACCAACATTTCTATTATTAGTTTTATCTGAGATGCATTGTGGCCTTGAGAACAGCATTGTCATGCTGAAAGATTTCTTTTCAAATAAAGAATATGTCATTTTCTTAGAGAAAATGTTGAAAAATAAATATAGAGATAAAAGATGAAACAACACTGCCAAAAAGAAAAATTATTAAAAAAATAAATCTATTTCTTTCTTCGTAAAAATTAATCTCACAAGTACCAAAACAATATATTCGTATGAGTGTAAGTATTTTGCATTTGGGGACCGAATTAATCCGACTTTCGCCAGTTGGTGCTGTTCTCGGGCCAGGACCGAGTAATATATTTGAATTGTACAATAATATTCAACAGCTTCGTTCCGCGTTTTCTTTAAAAGTGTTACAAGCTATTAATTATTTTTATATTTTGTTAATTAGTTTGCAAAGGAAAATAATCTGTCAGTAGAAATTATTTACCCTTTTGACGAAATATTTCTTCCTAGGATAAACTTGAGGACAATTAGCTGAAAAGTGTGCGCACGTAACTATAGGGAGCGCGGTGAGCACCCAGCGGTATCCTTACCTGGGGTTGAGCTGCGCGGGCTGGCGGGAGCCGTCCCGCTGCCACTCGATGTTCATGGGCGTGTCGCCCTGGGCTCTGCACTGCAGCGTCTGGAACCTCCGCGCCGCACGCTCGCCTGCGCCGACTTCACCTCGAACTCCGGCGGGACTGCGCACAGCGCACATGCGGAATGCATGGAGCGCGCGGGACCTGCGCCCCCGTGTGGACCCGCCGCCCTCGCCCTCGTCCTCGCCCTCGCCCTCGCCCTCGCCCTCACCCTCGCCCTCGCCCTCGCCCTCGCCCTCGCCCTCGCCCTCGCCCACGCCCACGCCCTCGCCCACGCCCTCGCCCTCGCCCTCGCCCACGCCCTCGCCCACGCCCTCGCCCACGCCCTCGCCCTCGCCCTCGCCCCCGCCCCCGCCCCCGCTCTCGTCCCTACCCTCGTCCTTGCACTCACCCTTGCCCTCGCACCCGCCCCGCCCCCGCCGTTTCTGCCTCCGCAGACGACGACGCTACGCCGCGGGCGTCGGCGGGTGGGGTGGGGGTGGGGGCGGGGGCGCCGCGGCCGCCCTCAAATAAGGACGCACGCCGAGAATCCGCCGCGCGGAAACGCAAATATGCTGCTGCCGCGGGGCGCAGTCAGGGGGCGGTGGGCGCTGGTGGAGGCGGCGGCGGCAGGAGAGGGTGGGAGTGGCGGAGGGGGTGGGATGGGGATGGGGACGGGGGTCGGACGCGCGTGAGTGCGCTCGTAAGCCACTCGCTTGCTGTTTTCTTTGGGTGCGTGTTCGCCCGCTCATTCCCGCTCTCGCTTTGCGCTAGTGTTCTTTGTGTCCCCTAGCGGCACATCTTCATTCGATGCTCATCAAATTGTTCCTTTTTTAGATTGTTAGTTCTTCTCTTTTTCCAGAGGTTACAACGGTCTTGGGGGGTGATGAAACATTTCAGGGAAGTCATATTTAGCATGCCCAATGATTAAATAATTTTGTTTTCGTTCACCACATTGAATGTTATATATGTTAATTACTTTACATTTACTGATGAACATTGTTTTCCTAATTAAAATTTTCTTTAATAACTCAAAATTGTCTTTCTTTCTGGAAACCGAATTGACCTTTTGGAGTTAGGTTTTCATAATCCCCTTATGCGAATTCTTTTGTATTTTCACACCAAACTTCTACTCACGTTACATTTCTACCCGCTTTCGTTCATCTGACGTTCATACCACGTACTCTTCGATAGTCTCGCAAATCTGTTTGCTAATTTTATTGTTTGATGCTGATTTTGCCTTCTACTTAATATTCCAACGTTAATATATGTCTGCACAGTCTCTCAATATTACTAATTTCCAATGCGCGCAGAAATTGAAAGAAAACTATGCAGCCTCCAGCGATGTGATTTGCTATTCACGTGTTGCGCTATAGAACAGCAATGTTTTGATACATAAAGAACTGCTGTACTATGTATATAACACATTATGTTATTGCAGTATTCGTAATGATTTTCTGTTAAAATATGTAACTTAATATAGTGTTATACATGAATATTCATTTGTCGTTTTTGAATGGTGTGCGTGGTACTCTTTAGTAAACCAGTTTATGTTGTTTTGTGCTCCATCATTTTTGCTGCTGCAGCCCATTTTTTGAACCTTACTTTGTTTTCGCCATCTCATATAAACACATCTACCTCAGAGATTAGTGAATGGTTACCTCACATCCATCTCCCTGTTCGCACCTTTACTTCTATATTCGTTTTCATGAGCCAGAATGCTCGCCAATACTACCCGTTCCTGGTAGCTGTAACTTCCTACAAATATGAATGTTCTCTGCTTTAAAACAATGTTAGCTTGTTGTTAATGTGTGGACGCTTTCTACTAATCAAATTCAGTCAATTAATTTCTCAAATGATTACGTATTGTTTTCATTATTTTTTTCCCGCGTTTGCGCATGTCATTAGCTTTCTTTGTAGACGCGTCCAAATAACGCACTGAAAACATTCCGACGTTTCCAAACATATTTTCTGAATTACCTCGCTCGCAATGTGGTTTTCTCTCTGACTTGATATTCTTTCAAAAGCATACATCTCTTGGACACTGTATTGTATTTTTCTGGAAATTCTTAAAGCATTCTTTGTTCTTTCCTATTTATCTAGTAACCAAGTGTATATTATCGCCCGCTCTTATTTTCTGCCGGACACCACACTCTTTCAGGGCGTCGAGTGCGATTCGAATTAGGTCCAAAATGGAGTCATTTCATAATCCTATACAAAAACGAATTTTGAATAATGTTCCCTTGTGCTTTGAAGATAAATAAGACACCGGGTGTAAGTTTAAACCACTATAAGAACCTCTCGAGATAACGTTCGTTCGCCAAGCAGTCAGCAACGTGCCTCAGTTAACGTGGGAAAACTCCGACAACAGGCTTCCTGCTTCGTATAGGACGAAGTACCACAGTATATACAAAAATAATTTTTGACCAGATACAGTTTCGTTCTTGAATGAGAAAGTTCGACAAGAATGTGTCTTTTTGTTGAAAGTGAAACAAAGTGCTTTTGTTAATTCCGTCAAATCAAAATGATTTTGTTACCGTGTCAAACATAGTAATATTAACTTTTATAAAATTTAAATTATTATTAATATTTTTTATCAATTACATGTAATATTAATTTATATTAACTTATATAACTTATATTATAAGTGAAGCCGTTCCCGGCCCATATAAAATGTGCTGGGGGACGAAAGGCACAGCCAATCGCGAACAATTCCTACAAAGTTTGTCTTCATGAGGAGAAAAGTTAAAGTGAACAGAGGCATTTTATGAAGCCGCTTTTTTTAAGGTGTCATCACTCCTTATCTGTTTGTCTATTTCTTCTCAACACCAAACATTACATTGATTGCCCTGTCGAAGCATTTGCTTTGCCTCAATGAAACCAGATTTCTCATCATCCATCTTTTATATTTGTAGTTCTCATTCATTCATCCCTTTTCGTTCCTGAAAACACATCTTCCTCTTTTTGTATACTCGCGCATCCCGTCAATTCCTACATTGTTCTTCGGTTTATGTAATTACATTTTTAACATTTTATTTATTTAAGGTCGCTTTTAAACAACAGGGTCATAAGCGACCACGAATATCAATTTACAATTCACATAAATTATACTTTATATAATTATTCTATTATACAATTACGGTTCATAGAAACATTAAATTGTCACAAAGCGTCAATATTTTAGGTTGTTACGTCATTGGGATGGACAGATATATTTATTTACTATTTTGTTTTATTCTCTCCAGCTTTTATTAAATAATTTTGCTCATGCGTATCTGTGTTTAAGCTACACTTTGCTTATGCGTATCTGTGCAGACATGTTTTTTTTATTAATCATTGTATTTTATAATTCAATGATTTATTGTATATGTGGTATTCTCTTAAAGATACCTTCCTTCTGATTGCCTCAGTTTTTCTCTTTTTCCTTTCCCATGCACTCTAATAATCTCCTCTTCTTTCATGTCCTGTCTTTTCCTCTCCTCTCTCCAGCTCCTTTTTTCGAGCACTCCCTTGCTCAGCCAACAATCCCCCCTCACACTACTACTTCATCTTCCCAACCTCTTCCTTTCTGCCTCTCCTTCCCTCAAGGCCGCCCTATCTCAGCGCCCCCTTACCCTTCGCAATCACCCTAGTTTCCTCGTTTCTGGCATCCCGCACTCCCATGCCTCGCAGAACGCTCCCCGCACCACTGCCCGACGCCCTCACGCCTCTACGTCCTTGTGCCTCGGCGCCCCCTACCCCGTACCCAGCGCCACCCCTACCCCATGCCCCTTTGCCCCAGCATCTCAGCAACCACGCCTCGCTCACGGCATGGACGCCCCGCGCCCCTGCGCTCCGCACCCGCATTCCCCGAGCCCCGTGCTCCACGCCCCGCACCCCGCCACGCAGCCATTCCGCAACTTCCTCCGACGGCGAAGCAGCATCTCTCCACGCTTTTTATCGAGCGCTTCCTACAAGCAGATGCTGGGTCCACGGACGCGGCTTTGCCTCTGCGCGATTTTCGAGACGTCGCCGACGAGCGGAAAGCGCCAAAGGGGCGCGGGCGGAGGGCGGGGGGAGGGGGGAGAGGGAGGGATGACAGTTGCCGATTTGGGAATGTGAGCAATCACCGATGTTTGAGGTGGAGAATGGGCTCCGCTTCTGCCGGATGTTTTTGAATGGGCTTATCTCCCAAATGTTGGCGTCATCTGCGTTCGCCGGCTAGTTCTCCCAGGGATGACACTAACCCAGTTTTGGATAGATATATTTTCGTGATTTGTGACCAATACATTTTTGTGCATAATATGTTGATTACATCTTGAAAAATCTTTATTGGACAGCGGTGAAGAAATATTCCGAAGATGAAACCTTTGTGAATACGTTAAAAAGGCTTGCAAATAGTCATTTTTAATTTTCGTGATATTGCTCCATTCAAAATTAAAATTCACACAATGTAATTAGTATTTCAATATTAAACATTATTTTATTTAATAGGTAATTATAACAAATTTATACAAAATTTCAGTTCTTTTAGCTATGTGGCTAGGCTGAAGGCCTTTAAGCCATTACAATACCTACATCCTACCGCATTCTAACCTTTAATATTAAACATACCATTAATACAATACTGAAACTGTATTGGCCTATGAGCATCGATATTTTATGAATTTCTCTTGAGATGTATTGTCACGTGAGATGTATGAGATGTATTGTAATGACTGATGAAGAAAAAAAAAGGTTTACGCACAGTTCAAAAGATAACAGAACTAAACAATTTTATCCTGTTTTTGATAATTCCTAATTTAAGAAATGGTGGTTATTAATCTTTCGTTATATTTTCATGGGTCTAGCAGACCCATGGCATTTTAAGAACTCAATATCTCGCTGTACCGAAGGTTACGAGATCTAGTGACATCCTGTGTTGAACGATTCTGCATCCGGTGGCTCGGATACCGCAAGATAAACCGTAGGGCAATAGGTCACGTAGCTCGTCTTTCGGACAGCGCGCGACGCGTGTGATTGCCAGACCCCACGCGCCCAAAGGCGTCCACGCGCAGTTCGCAGAATTTCTTGGTGCCTTTGCGTTGTGTTCCTCTAACGCCGAATCTTTCGCGCATGTTTGTTGTGTTAGAGTAACATATATTCTCTATGGTTCTAGTTTGAGTATGTAGTTCTCAATATGCGTGAACATTTTGATCTCCAAAATGGTAATGCACGGTTTGTTACTGCCAACAATTGCAAAGAAGATATACAATTACTAGTCTTCCAGGAGGAATTCAACAAATGCTAACTAAATATAGAAAAGAAGAAAATCAAAATACGATACCTATGGAACAAGAAAGTACGGAAAGAAAAATGTGTCTGTCTGCAACAAGGCAAATAATTGTCGCGCAAAATATGCTTATGTAAAAACTGATAATCTCTTATGTTTACACAATCATGCATTTTTTTGTGAAAACTGCCTTATTGTAAATATCACTGCTAGTATTAATGATTAAGACTAAAAATAATTATGAAGTATTGTTTAGTATTGTTTTACACAATATTCTGTTTTCTTCTTCCACAGCATAATGTCAAATGAATAATTCATAATATTCATAATAAATAATCAAATTCATTTCTCAATAAATATTATCCTAACACTTCTTCAAGATAGATAATAA